>CP034372.1:3000000-3508431 GCA_003955835.1 Exophiala lecanii-corni | reverse complement strand
CTAACCCTAACCCTAACCCTAACCCTAACCCTAACCCTAACCCTAACCTAACCTAACCCTAACCCTAACCCTAAGTGAAGTAATAGATTAGATTCGAGGCGGTTGGAGCGAATGTCTCGAGGGCTTCCGCGCCGCGGAGACTGTTGTCGTTGAGGCCGTTGGAGCGTCCGGTCCACCAGGTTGTGACATCCGACGCAATTCTGTCACGCATGACCTGATAGGTCTCCCCCGGTCGGCGAGAGAATTCCCAGTGATCCAGGCACAGATCATAGATTCTTTCTCTGCGCGGATTGAATGAGCACGAGGTGACGAAGTCAATGAGCGGGTCCAGGCCGCCCAAAGGGAGGAAATCCTGCGCCCCGGAGAATCAGCAATTGCGCACACCGGGAGCCGGAATTGCAACTTTACATTCACAACACTTGTTATGGTTGTGCCCTTGTGGGAGAGCCCAACGTGACAACGGATTTGACCCAGCTCCGGCGATCCGTGTTTGCAAATTGCGGCGGATCCGGTCCTTTCGATCCAGATAACAGCTCGATCAGGTACCGTATTGTCGTACCCCCCTGAGAATGACAGATGAAGTTGACCTTGTTCGTGTCACTCCATTTCCATGTGCCTGGCAAGGGATTGCTACCATTCGCGTAGACAACTGCTTGCCAGATTTGCGCCGCAGCCACCAAATTTTGGTGTGGTGAAGGATGTGTCGTGCCGTAATTGACGGGTATTAACGTCGCAGGCGTCGTGCCGGGCAGATCATATCCACTATTATTCAAGTCAGCTCCGTGAATCTTTCCTCAGCCGGGAACCTGGGCAGGCCTTTCCTCCCCGGAGCGCTCGAATTGATCATGCGGAGCTGCGCAAAGACCTCGCAGGCTCGCTCTCTGTTGGTTGAGAGGGGACCAACGCGGACCACAATCACGATGTACCCTGCCCGGGACAGGATCAAGGGCAAATCCTCAAAGCCGCCGAAATAATTGACCGTGCCCAGGAAGGGTTGGCTCCAACCGCTGAATCCGGGAACTAGTAGAGAGAAATCGTCCGTGTCAGTTACATGTACTTCTCTTCCCTCGCTGTTTTCAGCAGATCTAGAGAGCTGGTCCGTTTACCTAAGACGATGGGACATGATTTGTCCAGTTCGCCGGGGAGAGCGGTGCGGATCTCTCGGACGGTTCGTCGCAATTCCTGAATTCCCGTGTTTCCAGGCGAAATGGGATGGGTCATCGGATCTATAACATTCGAGTTGGAAGGGGTCGATGGATCCATCTTCGAGATCGGCGGTTTCTCTTGACACAGTGAATTCAGCCGTGCTGGAGGGATATTTTGGATGTGAAGTGACCTTTCATGAAGAGCCGCCGAGGAGGATTTCAGCTCCTGGGTGGCAGCCCAGCCTCATTTTGAAGCCGAGCTTGCCAACACGCTTGGGTTAGCTGTCACTGGATGGGGGAAACTGGTGTGAAAGTAAGAGCGATCAACACGAGGCCCGAGCAGGGGTTCGGTGGCATCAGCCTCGTATTGTCCCCTTGGCAAGTCGAAACTGACGAAATACTGAAAGTTGGTAGAATCCTTGCACTCATTTTAATTCATGCATCATGCATAATGAGTCCATTTTTGACATCAGCCTACCAGATGTGTAATGTCGCGTTCTTGGCCTCGAACTGCGTCGCAGTCGTCTACATTGGGTTAGCCTTACATCGTCTCACAGATTTAGTTGGACATCGCAAGGTGGCGACAGGAAATGGACGACTTCCACTGAAGATCACAGGAAGACGCAGGCGACAGCGGACTCTGGCCCCGTGACCGTATGCGGCGAGGCTGAGCAAGGCTGACTTGAAATAGGCGTCGGCATCGTTGGTTGAGTCTGAGGCAGGATACCCTGTTCAACAGTTTCGAATAAGCGCCATGCCTATATCCTCAGTTCGAAGCTCCAACTCAAAGGCGGTAAAGGCAGTTCGAACGACATTGAACGCCTGTGCGGTAGCGCAAAAAGAAGGGTAATCACCGCGGTCATACGCGTCTAACGCGGGCTGAAGGGTTCCCTCTTTCCTGAAGACCATCTTGATCCGGTAAGAATAAGAGAAGAGGGAATGGTGATACAGGTTACTAATGATAGAATGGAACGGGTCGTGTGGTAAAGAGTGTAGTTGCTGCTTGTATTCATTACACAATTTGTTCGTCACAGAATGCCTGCGGTGCGTTCCAGTTTTGAATCTGTCCCAGCCCAGCTCTCCCAGGACATACTACCATTGAAGTTCAAACTATGCGGCCACAACCGTCTTGTGGACATCGCTGGGTTGCTTTCCCTCGCTGAATGCGAATGTTTCTTCGTCCGTTGTTGCCACAGCGCCAACACCTGAGAAGGATGCTCCAGCAGTCGACATAAGTAGTTGTATATCCTGCCCCAGAAGACCCAGGCGTCATGGGTCCACCGCAGATAGTCGTACGGCATGTAATAATACCCACGATCGCCTCTGCCAGTGCCCCAAGAATTCTTGAACTTGATCAGTCTCGTGTTGTCGTTGTAGCCGACGAAGACGACTGCGTGACCGTTGGTCCTACCCGGAACAGGTGTCGGAGGCATCAACATGATCCCCGTGCGGTTCGTATAGTCTCCAAAGAGGTACTTTCTCTGGTAGTTGGAGTCGCCAAATATGTCGAACCCGACAATGACTGGCCAGCCAATAGATAGCATGGCCTTGTAGTCGTCCAGGCTGGTGCCCGGCAGTCTGTACGCGTGGGTGACTTTCATGTTGCGGGCACCTGTGTACGCCTGGGCACTTGGAGTAGCCAACGGGCTCGTGTAGGAGCATCTGATTTCCCAGCAGCTTCCGAGGGACTGTGCAGTGCTTATAGCCACGGGGATGAAGGTGCCGCGGTCGGAGTTCGGGTTGCCCAACCCGTCGCTGTTCTTCGAGTTGTACCAGATGAAACGTTCCGACTCATCTTGTGTGACTCCCGCAGCAACTGGGACGATCTCGAGCATGCCACAAAGAGCGAAGCCGACGCACGAGCCATATGCTCCTTGATTCTTTATCGGGGTCATCTTCCGGGTCAAGTCTACAGTCGGAGGGAAGGCTGCTCTGGCCGCACTTGTCAAGCTGACACTTGCGTACGACTCGTACTCCTCACGGTTTGTCGGCTCATAGCCGAAGCCGATATTCTGATCGTCTGCCATTGTGGGACCTTTTGCTTTGAATGCTCTGAACGGCGACTTGGATCTATGAGCTGGAAATATAACAGGTCGGCTTGACAACGTTCTGACAGTCGTTCGTGGTAAAAGAGCAAGGCGGACGCTCAGCCCAGACGTTGGTATAGAGTGAATTGGATGGTAATACTGCTAGGAATGTTGCTGCCAGCCCGTGAAGAGTGAGTGAGACCAGTATTCAAAGAGTACCAAGTGATACTTGAGGTGCTATTCAGACTTGAGAGGCTATCCTGCTCTGCTGTTTTCAGAGATGTGTAGATCCGCTGGAGGAAGATCAGCCAGATGTGGCGAAAAGAAACTTTTTATACCAGTGTGAATCAATAGATGTCTTACGGCTTGCCCAACTTGCTCTTCAAGCCCGCAAGACATACAGGTAGCCCCGTGATACGACCACTTTCAAGGGTATCGGGGTTAAGAGGGCCATCCCAACGACTACCTCGCTTGCAGTTGCCGCCCGAGACAATGTAGAGACAGCTATTCAGCTTTGATGCGACTGAATCAGCCATGTCCAGCGATCCACGTTGGCGCCCAGACCACGAGCAGGTGACGCGTCTTGAAGTGCACGCGATAGAACGGGCCAAGAACGAAATCATGCGGTGCTTCAGTTTGAATTGATACCTAAAAATTAGGCAGTCAGATTCTTACATGATAATAGCATACTTTCAGACCATTGATTCACTTTTGTCTCTCTCGGTACACCACCTGGGAGCTCCTATGCAGACTAATGAATGTTTAGAAGCCGAGAGAATAAGACCATCGCTGAAAAAGAATTGCTGGGCAGTGTGTCAGCCTCTGTGTGTGAGTTTTGGGACGGCCGTGGAATAGGTATGGTTATTTTTCTTCCGTGGCCCAATTACTCGCTAATATACACGACATTGAAAGTCCGTGTGTCAGGTGCGCCGGCTATTGCACAATTTGTTTACCAGATACAGAAGGGAATGCAGTTGCCGGAGATCTCTACTGTTTACCAGGCTTACCATAAAGGGAAACAAAATAACAAAGGCGACAACAGTGGCGACAACAGCGACTACGATGTTTTCAAGATATCGACTCAACCACCCAATCTAACATTTAGTGGTTGGCGAAGTGAACGCAGGTCCTACATATTTGCCGGAATTGGCTTACTTCTCCAAAGCTTTGTCATTGTCATGAGTGGAGTTATCACCTTCAAAATGAAACATCTCAAAGCAACCAGGCCGTACTCTCCCTGACTGGGTATATACTATTCGTCGCGGGTAGGATATTCTCTCGACCTCTAATCATGAGCTGATGCTAATACGGTGTGTGATAACAGGCTGTGTTTTCCTTCGTATGGGGTTAGCAATATGTTGCAATGGTAAGGAATTTCAAGCGGACAACAATCGTGTGAAACATTTCTCATCTATGCTTAGTTATCGTTGCCGCTAGCGGGAAGATGACCTTCGAGACCTCCAAGATGTTTAAGATCCCCGAAATGCCCAAGACCTTCAAGATCCCCAAGATCTCTGAGATACCCAAGATGTTCAAGAATCACAAGATCTCTGAGATCTCCGAGACCTCGAACGAAACTAGAAATCTTCGAATTGTTTTAATCCAAAAAGCCTGTAGACTTGGTGACGAACTCTTCAAGTCTTACGCTCTATTCCAAGGGACTGGAATACCCGAGGAAGTTCGGCCGCCCGATGTTTCTAAGTTTCGCGAGAATCGTGAGCCCCAAAAACTCCTAGGGTTCCTAGGGCCCTTGAGCTCTCTGAGGCTCGTACAGTCTCTGAGACTCAAGAGGCTTCTGAGGAAGCCAAGAGAACTCAGAAAGTCTACCAACCAACTCGCTTCTTGGTGCGATCTTGGATTCGAGATAGTCAGGAGATGAAGAAGTATCATCAAAGGACAACAATTGGAGCCGCCGTCAGCCTCTTCGGATTCACTTGTCAATTTCTAGGCTTTCTGGCCCTCCACTGGTCAATTACTGTGTTACTACTCGGAAGTACCCTTTTCATGATTCTAGTTCGATTTAAGAAGTATAGTATAAACGAGATACTAATAGCCGATAATGCCAAGCACGATCAAAGGCGGAGTGGTCTTGCTCCAGGAGTGTATAGGACCACAGCGATAATGCAGCTCGGAGTTTTGCTTTTTCGATTGAAACATGCTCCGGCGACGATTTCCAGAGTCGAATGTGGGCTTCCTGCGAAATAACAGGTTGGTCGGGCTGTCGAATGGAAATCACATTCGGCCATTCGAAGGGGCGACCAGATGATTGATTCGCAGGAGGGAGTTCCCGGAAGGTTCTGCATATTGCCAATGTGAGCCTCTCTACCAGCTCGCAATCGTCATCAGCCCAGGGTGAAGGATTTAAGGTGATCTCGGTATAAACTGGTTTGTGATCACGCTCCCGGCGATTTTCCTCGTGATAGCGGAGACTAGAGGAAGAAAGAGCTTGCTCCACATTAGAACGAACCCGCAGAGCTGTTTCGGCCAATTCGGGGTGCGTGGAAGACTCGAAGTCAGATGGCGTACCTGACGTAGTTGTTGTAGTCGGTAGGTCTTTCACGTTTATTTTGCCACACTTAAGCTTCCATTCAACAAGTCCTGTAACGCATCTGAGCGACAAAAAGTCAAGCTCATAGCCGCCAGGAACATGAGTGCTCTTTAGGGCCCTGGAGCTCTGGAGCCTGGAACTCTGGAGCCTGGGCCCTGGATGACCGTCCGAGTCCGGAACGTGAACGCTCTTCGTGCTTTCTAGCAGCAGAGGATGTAGACTGCCGGTTTCACCCTTGTCTGCTAGGCCTCGGTAAGCCCATCAGACTACTCTATAATACTACCCTCTTCTAAGGAGAACCTTAGCGACTTGTAACCTTACGGGAGCGAATTATAATAAAGAGGTAATAGTAATTAGAATATATATTTAGATTATTATTATTAAGTTATCTTAACCCTAACTTTCTCTTAATATAGTAAGACCGATTTTATATAGGAGGCTTAGTAAATTATATATATAATTTAATAAGTCCTACTATTAGGGTAGTAGGGTAGTAGTTTCTATAGAGATTTATATACCTTAGCTACTTTCTCCTATATGTACCCCTATAATCTCTTAATTTCTGTATCGCTAGCGCCTCTACCCGCCATTACGGAGAGCTTCCTTTCCTTTCGCAGTGTCCGTAACGTAACTAGTCCTCCGAAGCACCCCAAAGAGGTTATACTTCGTATTGCGGTTAAGACCTAAAATATGACCTTCGTCAAACCTGTACACCACCACTATATTAAAGCCAGAAGGCATCGGCAGTAGTAGTAATAAAATGCTAAGATTAACTCCTTTAAAGATCTAAATCTAGCTGATCTGATACTGTGTCTATAGTAGCTGAAAAGATTAACCTACCTATTAGCACTACCTTTTTTTTCTTTTTTTACTATATAAATGGTTGAACTTCGTGTTCTTCACCAAAGCCGTAGACGACCGCGGTTAATCGTTCAGATTGCTCGTGGCCACTTCCACTGTCATTGAGGTGCTGTTGAACTCCGAAAAGTAACTTGGTATCTCTGAACTCTTGGGTGAAATTTTCGTCCCTCCACGAGAGCTGCCCAGTCCCATTTGTTGCAAGCTGTTGCTTATCCTTGTTGTCGAGACATACTGCAGGAAACTATTCCCTGCGGATGTGCCGTTGATAACGAGGCACCAGATGCCGGCAATGGCGACGAATGTTGTAGCTGCCAAAGAGATTGCATAAGGTACATAAAACTGAATCTTTTGGTCAAAGGAATAGGTGCTTGTCCTATCCCAAACAGTGACAGGATCAGGGGTAAGCCAGAGCGGCTCGTTCATGTTGTTCAGAGCGATGGTGGAGAGGGTGACATTGAAGAGGTATTCCTCCAGCGCAGTCGCTGTGATGTCTACCTTGAGGATTGGATCATCTGATGCGACGTGGACGAAGCGACCACTCCCTATCAAGGTTCCATTTCCCCTAACAACGAAGTTATATGTCGTTCCATTGAAGTAGCTATAATCTAGACCATAGGATCATTAGCAAATATCAGGAATGGTTTAGGGGAATCTACCCGCCGTAGCTGTAGAACTTCGACTTTCACGTACAGCCATAGAGATATCCTAGGAGTGGCTCTAGCGCAGCGTCATGAATCGTGTGCAATTGTGTGGTGCTGTAGTTCTGTCGCGTCTCTGCCGAAAATTCCACATTGATGTCTCGAGGAGAGCTTCCCGGCGCTCTTTCCACGAGGATGTCGTTGTAGTTCATCCGAACTGGCATGGCATTGAAGGCGGATTCCTTATTCTCAATACCCCAGCGGATCGTTCGACGACCTCTTTCGTCATAAGAGATGTGCGTTTTGTAGTTGACAACCTTTGTTGTGCAGTTGAGTTGCTTTGGAGGCTTGATATTTGCTCTCTGCTGAGTAGAATTAGGACTCGACGACCAATCTGATTTGTTCGAGATGTTTAATGTTGGATACCATTGGAACATGAGAGTCTCAGCCAAGAGATCCGGTGTTATAAGTGGATTATTATTTTGGTCGGTAGCTCTGTGTTGGTCTGAACTGGCAGAGAAGATGGTAGGAATATACTGTGATTGTTCCTCGTCATACACATCTCTTTTAGGCCAAGGGGTTGGATCTAATACATCTTCACAGTCCCAAAATGGCCCTTGAAATTCCAGTGAATATCTGCAAAGACTAGAACACGGACCGGGTAAAGTGTATGCTTCTCCGGTTGTGAGCACCGTAAATGCGATCCTTTTGAGGTCTTCCCGTGGTCCACTGAACATATTCTTAGTTAGTGCTAATCTCTTGATGTCTGTCTGTCTGTTGCGTTCGCGTTCGATAGGAACTGGACGATTGATCATCGCGGTTTTTTTACTTACAAATAGTTCAAGCCAACTGTAGTGTCAAATAGAGCATATCGACTCAAATCGGTGAATGTTCCGTTGCCGGTGATGCTGACGTTTACGGTAGGTACTCTCTGATCCACCTGATACTGTCCGTTGATTACAGTCAATGCTCCAGGGGGAAAATTGCATGCGATAGGCACGAATATGCAGCACCAGACTAGAGTCCATTGCCAGGGGGCTTCTCTCAACAGCTCGAGGCGGAGGATATTCCACGGATTTGAAGTAAGGGTGACTAGCTGGTCGATGATTTTGGCTTTGAGAAACTTGCTGGAGAACAGACGCCAAATGATTTGATCGTATGCCACAGCTATCACGCTCATCAGAGCTGTTCCTATGACAAAGGCAAAAAGATTGGCGATGGCTGATTGTAGACTTTGAGATATCGTTTTGTTTACTGGTTTGTCGTGTAGATAACAGAAGAACCCAAGATGAATGCCCATGACTACAGTAGCTAAGTAACTGTTTAGCTTCGTTCGTAGATGATAGATATGAATTATCTGCGGCAAAGGATCATACCAATTATGTACGGGATGCCTAACTGCCGGAGAGCCCATATTTTGGCTTGCTTTGGCAATGGCTTCTTATAATACCAAGCTTTCTGCATATCAATACTGGCATGCTTGTCGCCAGAATAGTCTGACTTTAGCGGCCTCTTCTCGATGTTTCGGTCCACATCACTATTATTGGGGGATGGTGCTCGCGTTGAATATACTCCGGAAGTCTTGCGAATATCACGGAATTCTTCTAGATTTTCGCGAGATAGATCACCTGGTGTTTGGAGTGTTGCCGCGTCGTCTTCTTGACTAGTCTCTGTTTTGAGTAAAACTGCTTCATCTGTTGCAATCGAATGAGACCCTTCCGGATCCAAACTTTGACTTCTCAGTCCTTCTCCGTAGAAGATCTGTTCAGCCTGAGCTGGTGGCACTTCACCAAGTCCATCATTTTTCCCGGGCGTTAAGTGGTCTAATGGTCCCGGCATAGCTTGCAACCGTACTCCGGTAAGTGCCCAGTCGAGTGTTCCGGTACACTGCGAAAATGGTCTCAGTTCGATGGGAGGAAAGCCGAGGATAGCATGACAGAAGATTTAGTCTTCCCGGCTGCAAACCGTGGATATCTATATAGATGATTCAAATGGTGGCTTTGTCCTCTTCTGCACTGTAATACTGCTGCAGCGACCTCAGGTCCTGAACAGGGTTGCTGATAATATAGCACCTTTCAGGCATGCAGCACCTGTAAAGCTGATCGGTTCAGCCTTGGCCGTGCGCGGGCCAAGAATAAGGCTACCCGCCCCATCAGCTACAGCTAATGATAACCGAATGATGCCGTCTGCATGGAATTTTTGGCCAATGGGTCGAATCTTCATCACCAGGACTAGGCTGTGTCCTAGACCGGTAAAGGACATAGCCACATTAATTCGTGCTGAGCCCTGATTCTCTGTAAGGAGGCGTGCATCAAAAAGTGTTGATTCTACGCTCGAGTAAAAGTGAATGAGCACCTTGGCTTGTGTGATGGGACAGTGACTTGACTGACAGAGTCAGCTTCACCCTTCTAAATAGACCGCTGAGTGTAAGATGGCCGTGAAAGTGAGTCCTTCTTTTGATAAGACGCCTGATCTGTTTTTAGAAGTAGAACTACTGATTTCGTGGGTATTTCTGCGATTGCTAGCTTGCAAGATACCTCGCCGACTCGAGCGAGACTCGTATGCGAGAAAGCACCTCCTTTATACTTTAAGTCATAGTTAGGGCGGAGGTCAATATATAATCTATAAAGTCTCCTACTTACCTATGGCTCGAGTCTCATGGCCTGTTCTCGCTTTCAATCGCCTTCGATAAGCGCGCCGAATCCGCATAGACGGTAACCCTCTCAACAACCCAATCCCACTCGCCACGCCTGCCTTCTTCTTCCCCTTCCCCTCTCTTTACCAGTTTGATTAACGCGGCGAACGCCGCGTCCACAAGATTTCCACTTAATAAGGTGTATACTACCGTCCCATTAACCAGAACCTCTAACTCTCCACCCTTACCAGGAACTGCACCAGCATCAGTTGTCGTACCGGCTGCGAAAAAAGCGGTATCAAGTGAATGGCGCAAGCCGACCACTGGTCCAGATTTGTTCCGGAAAGTGTTCCGGAGAGCGTGGATTGATGCGTGGCCTATAGTCGGGGTTGGGCCATAGACGAATGCGCCTGTGGGGGACCAGAACTTAAGATATTCCGGTGTCGTCTTCGTCGTGTCAGTGTTTGCATCGCTGTTGTCGGTGTCCCAAGCCTCGTAGAATCGCGTAAGGAAGGTTGCAAGCGAAGGAGGGAGCGAGGATTGATTTTGAAATATATAACTCGGGTCAATGGTTGAAGTTGCCATGATGGGGCCGAGTAGCTGTCTATGGGTGGGTGGCTAATTCACCAAACATTTGAGTTGAAAAGGTATAAGATCCGCCAGACTTTGTAGCTGTTAGGAAAGTGTAGCTATTTATTTCTTTTTCGAACAAATGTTTGCTCTCCAAATATGCCGATGCCGACGGATCGTTTTTCTCGCTCCGGAGGGGTAGTGCTGTATGGCTCAGGACGACTTTGTCGGGGTAATTATTTAATGGAGGGATTTCGGGCACAATCTCGGGCTATAAGAGGTGAGTGAAACATGCCACAGTGTGAGCAATAGCTATGGCTCGTGGACAGTTATTTGCGATGCGCCCACGCTCTATCTGGGTATTGAATAATCCATATTTGGGTAACTAAATGTGAGCGCTCTCCGAATCAACAAGGACGTCTGACCTAAGGTATAGTTGGTGCTAGTACTGTTAACTAGACATTTGGTGACAAGGCAAGTAAACCGGCAACAATTATTCGCACTGGCCTTCGACTTATTCGTGCCAGGAGGACCTGACGTCCTCGCCGAAATTGGTACGAGGCGTTGAGTCTGCAACGTGTCGAACCCCAACAAAC
Organism: Exophiala lecanii-corni; assembly: GCA_003955835.1. Taxonomy (NCBI): domain Eukaryota; kingdom Fungi; phylum Ascomycota; class Eurotiomycetes; order Chaetothyriales; family Herpotrichiellaceae; genus Exophiala; species Exophiala lecanii-corni. The sequence continues at coordinate 3,497,411 of CP034372.1, read as the reverse complement.
ATTTTCGACCTACACTGTACTAGACATTAATAATGTGAAGTCTGTGCCATAAAGGCCGAAGACTTCACCGAAGATTGGATTAACATTATCAAGGTGAACATGCTTGGCTACTATGCATTAGCTCGGACACCTACGTCACCTACCGATAGTATTCACAGAGAGTCCTGTAGCTAGACCGGATAGGCTCACTACCAGCCCTGCGAGAGATGGGTTATTAAGACGGCGAAGGTGTAATTTTAGTGCAACGGAGGGAGCTAATAATTAGGGAGAACACTAGAATATAAAGAGCGATGATTCTGACAATACCCTATGGAAAGCAGCCAACGTCGCAAAGGATAACCATGTGAGTAATGCAGAGTTCTCCTGCTAGAACAGATTTGGGATAGTCCTGGTACGTACTCTTTACCATCTGACCAACATGCTATATTCCTACGGACACAATGCTTACTCTAGACTTTGAAAAGCTGCATTGTAAAGTTTGGTCATCGTTTGGGAATCCGATGGGTTGAGAAATCTACGTTGTTGTAGAGGATGAGCACTCGTCGTTTAGCTTAATGGTACCACGAATGGCGGGCACCCTTCCTGAACTGCGAAGCGTAGTCACGTGCGAAACAAAGTATGGATTTGGTGACACTCACATGCCTTTTTGCCCTCTCGGCCTGAAGGCTACGTACCCCAGACAACCACGTTCTTGGCTGCTCTGAACGCTCACGCCAGGTTAACCACGTGCCTAAACAGGCGCTCGCGTTACTGACGGAAAGTATTCGAGAAGCAGTTGTGGCTTGATGACGATCGATCGACGTTGGGAGCAAAATATACGGAGTACCTAGGATTCAGCCTCCTTTCCCCGCATGAGTGAGGATGAGTGTGGAGAGACGGACAATCAGCCGGCCAACTGCAGATACTCCAAACTTCAAATCTCCAGCCTCCACGGGGTACAAAGGATGAATGTCGTTTTGCTTGTGGGGGTAGCCATTCTTTGTCTCAAGGCGGTAAACTGTCAAACGGGGCACACCTTGACTCCCATTCGGCACTCGGGCTTCCCACAAAGGTCTCGACAAGCCAAAAACTTTACTTGATGTCCACTCACGCGGCACGGCGATCATAGCCAGACAGCACTGTACATCTGATTGGGCATGACTGCCTTAAATTCCACGGCGATGTACAAGGCTTAACCCAGAGGAGCGCGGCCCCCGAGTCGGTCAGGGCTGTGGCCACAAAATCAACTGACCAAAATGACAATCAGTCTCTGATCGCGGCCAGGTTGATGATAATCTCGTGTTACCGGCTGGGTACAGAAAGCAATGAGTTTACTAAACCCTGTTGCGCGCCCAGAGAGTTCTCTCGAGGTGAGGTTTTTCTGGCTAGACGAAAGAGGATCCGTATACTTGGACATGTGATTGAGCCAGGCAAACGCTACGCAGGCTAGGTGGCAGGTAAATAGGTATTGAAGGCATCAATGTGTGGGCCAAACGTGTGAGTTAGGCCAGTCTATGGCCAGTGGGAGGTCCGAGTCGGGCCAGGGACCCTAAAGGCAAACACCTTCCATCTGCCGTTGCCCATCTCACATGCCACCTTCCACCTATAGAAATTAACCACCTAAATTCTTCCTGCCCACCTCGCGTAAAGGCCTAGGATTTGAGATTTGGGTTCTGGAACCACCACCTCACCTCGCCTTCTTGTTCTCCTTCTCCCAAACCCCCACCACCATGCCCCCAACTGTTTGACACCAGCTCCAAGTCCTCTGAGTTTCCCCAGGTTTGCCTGTACATTTGACCGGAGCATCAAGCCTTGCTGGCCTGGGGCCCTGTAGCTTGTCAGGCAATGTCACTAGTGAGATCTTTTATCCAGATTGTTCCACCACAGAAGTCAGGCCTGATCTCCGCCCCCCGCAACCTCTTGCCCACACCCGATCCAGTCGTTTTGATGTTGCAACCTCACCTTTCTCCACCCTGTTGGCCAGGATTTCTTTCGAGATAACCGTCCACCGCAACCACTCATACCCCATGAATCTAACTTGGACTATCCCAACGGGGCTTTCTTTCCGTCGTGTGGGTTTGCATGGAGAAATCCAACTTCGAACGAGGCCATAAATTAACCAAAATCCACCCTCTTTGTTCAGGTCTGCTTCTTCCAGGACACAGTCATCATTGACTATCTTTCCTCGGTCTTGACGGATACAAACTCATCACGGTAATCATGTCGCCAAAGCATAGAGGCTACAACTTCTTCAAACGAGTCGTTCACAATGACTCCATGCGATTAGATCCTCCTGAGATCTATGGCTGGCGAGCTCTTTTCCTCGCAATGTCGGTAAGTAAGGTTTCTATTCTTCACAACCACAAAAATTGACCTTTCCTCTAGTCTGGTTTTGGTGCCATGTTGTTCGGCATGGACAGTTCCATCATCTCAGGCGTCGTCGTCCTCCCCGCTTTCCTCGACCGTTTCGGCCTCAGTGGTGCAGCCAACAAAGCCGCTCTTGCCAATCTCCAAGCCAACATCGTTTCTACTTTACAGGCAGGCTGTTTTGCGGGTGCCATCATTGCCGGTTTCATGGCAGACAGAATTGGCCGAAGAATGTCCCTCTTGGTCGCGGGCACAGTCGTTTTGATCGGTGTTCTACTCCAATTCAATGCTTGGGGACATCTTGCGGTCCTCTACGTCGGTCGGTTCATTGCTGGTCTCGGAGTGGGAACCTGCTCAGTTGTGACACCACTGTACACTTCAGAGAATGTCCCTCGTGCCATTCGTGGGCTACTGACCGGAACTTATCAATTCTTCATCGTCCTTGGAGGCATGCTCGCCTACTGGATTAATTATGGCTCAAGTCTGCATTTTCCAGGTGACAGCTCATGGGTGGTCCCGCTAGCTGTCCAAGGCCTTCCAGCTGTTTTCCTTCTCATCTGCATGTTTCTCTGCAATGAATCTCCGAGATGGCTGGCTAAACAAGACCGCTGGGAAGAGGCGAAAGCCGTGTTGGCCAAGGTTCGCATGCTACCTGCAACTCACGAATATGTCGAGGCCGAGTTTGGTGAAATGGTAACCCAGCTCGAGAACGAACGCGCTCTCATGAAGGGTGCTACGTTCAAGGATCTTATGAGGGAGATGTGGCTTATTCCTAGTAATCGCAAACGCGCCATCCTCGTTGTTGTTCTAATGATCTGCCAACAAATGACGGGCACCAACGCCATCAATAACTACGCTCCCCTCATCTTTTCCAACCTCGGCATTCAGGGTCATAATACTGGATTATTTGCCACTGGAATCTACGGCATCGTCAAGTGTGTCAGCTGCGCCATCTTTTTACTCTTTCTTGCAGACACTTTGGGTCGACGAAAATCGCTTCTTTGGACTGCCATCGCACAAGGGTGCTGCATGCTGTTCATTGGACTCTACATTCGCATTTCTCCACCAAAGAAGGGCGAGCCTGTCCCACCTGTTGGCTACGTTGCACTAGTCTGCATCTTCCTGTTCGCCGCCTTCTTCCAGTTCGGATGGGGACCTGTCTGCTGGATCTATGCCTCGGAAATTCCCACTCTACGCCTTCGTGCTCTCACAGTCGCTCTCGCCGCTGCAACTCAATGGCTCTTTAACTTTGTGGTTGCTCGATCTGTACCAGTCATGTTGGTGACTGTTGGGTAAGTTGATATCAGGATTCTGCTCGTTCACTTTATCTGACGATTTCAGGGCGAATGGCTATGGAACTTATCTAATCTTCTGCTCATTTGCGTTTGCCATGTTCATTTTCACCTACTTCTTCATTCCGGAGACTAAAGGTAAGATATACTGTCCCAAACCGCCTAGGTATAAAGCTAATTATATCAAGGTCTTTCACTTGAAGCCATGGACGCTTTGTTTGGCCTCGTGCCTCGTGATGACGCCGCCTTTGAGCGTGGCGAAATGGGTGCCGTGAAGAATATTCGGGGCAGTCTTGAGAAAGACATCTCTGTCGAGCAAGTCGAGACTGATTCACCCCCAAGGAAGGACTAGAATCTCGAACGCCAATCAATCGACATCGTTCGCTGATCTGTTGTGCGGAGGGATTTTTGGTAGGTAAACGGAACCTCTCAACCTTAGCAATAGCCCTTCTTATGCATATTTAGTATCCTGAATTTGAATGACATATTTCCTGTCGTGAAAAGGAAACTAGAAGCCTGTAATGGGTATCTTGAGACTGACCATTTGAACTGCGTGAAAATAAACACTCGGACAAAGAATTCAAGAACCAATTGCCTACCACTGCTTCCTACCGTTTGTTACCTCCCTGCTCTACACGATCATGTTTCATTCGGCTGTTTTAAGTTCACCATAGCTACCTTGGGACCTTTGCGCACTGTTGAACAAATTCAAGTACCGAGCACTCGCGAACAGTTGAGAGAAATTACTTTAGAACGTGGAAGCACCCATAATCGGCATGTAGCAAGTATTGGAATTGCGTTCATAAAATTGATTTCATCACTTAATGATTGTTATTAATATTACTATGCGACCAGTCCAGGTATGACGCGGGTTACGGTCATGCTTCAACCACTGACACTTCCATCTGTGCCTTTCTCCTTCAAATCATCCTGTATTACCTATGCCAGTTGACCACGAACAACACCAGGGACGTACTTGACAGTGTGCGAATCGGTGAAGAATCCAGCAGGATTAGCTTCAATCTCAGCAAGAGTGAAGCCTTCGCCAGTGTCGACACCATTGGCGAGGACGCCAGTTTTGAACGGTCCTGTCAAACATCCGACTGATCGCCGCACGACAGATGGATCATCACTAATGGGGAGTGGGTTGGGGAAGGCGATCCTTGGTGGGCCCGCAGCGCCTTTGGGTGCTTCGTGGATATGAGTTGCAGTCAGTGCTGGTGACTGATAACCGCCTGTGACACCCTTGAGAGTGATGTTCTGGAAAGGTCGTAAGCTTTCATGCTCCAAGACTTCATAATAAACCAAAAGACTTACATAGCAAATGACTTCAAGCTCGCTGTTGATTCCATAGTTATAGTATCCGATGGCTCCCGGTTCGCCAGGGGTCACACTTGTTCCATTGATGACCTGATCAGGTGTAGCAACCACCTTGTATGTCGAGGTGAAGTGGAATGGAGAATCATCCTTCCAATCCGCCCATTTTGTTCGAGCTTCAATTGGGCTGGATACGGCAACGCTTGACAAAGCGGCGACAAAGGCAGCAGTAAGAGTGAATGTCTTCATTATGACTTGTGACGAGATTGGTTGATGATGTGAAAACGAATGCTTTGAGCTTAGAAAAAAGCGAATGAAGATTTTAGAGGAGGTATTGCAAGCTGTTGTTTAGATAAATCAAGAAACTCTGCATCATTCAAAGGGGATACTGACGGCCTTTATACCTTTGAGGTTGCGTCGAGCCTTCACCATACCGCAGCATCATGGACATAACATGACGAGAATTTCCTGACTTGGCAATGACAAATTCTCTGTTGACGATGATCCTTGAATGATGCCTAAGGCGTTACGATTTACCAGTTTGGTGCGAAACTCAGACATTAAACATTGCGATGACGCTACTTGGGCACGAATTGGTAGAGGTAGAAACTTGTAAAGTGCAACTGGCGTGCATTGGCAGAGGCGAAGTCAAGTTCATTGTCGGGACCACGAAGATGCTCCCAAAGTAGTGAGATCTTATCCCAAGTCCTAGTGAGTCTGGGCAACTTGCTAGCACAAAAACGATCTAGCCCAGATGCTGTTCCTGGACAAAGACAGCCCACAATGGGTAAGATCGACCTCAATGTAGACAGAAACTCTTGGAGGAGGCCTCGTTGAGGTGTGCCAAGTCGCTAAATTTAGGTCGTCGATACAGATTTGATTCGACGTCATTCGCCAATCGCCCAAACTCGGCAAGATCTTAGCCTAGATCTGAACAGGTCATGGACACAACCTCGGAGATATAATGGCAGTCTCTTGTACAGAGTACACGAAAACGTTCAGCACTGGCCATCTTATGGCCAGAATCAAGTAGGTAATACATCTTGTCTACCCATCCATATGGGATTGGAACAGTACTCAGTGCCTGCAGACGATACAGCTTCTCAAATTTAGATCTTGACAGCGGTCGCTGAAAAGTATAACTACTTATATTTTCTGCGGCGATTTAATGTGTGCACTTTGGAGGGGAGCTCTACATGTAAGGTACCGCTTCGAGCTCCGTAGAGCTACCTGTGAGACGGGTTGAATGTGGAGAAGTTCAAGATGCATGATGTCGATCGCCCTACCTCCAGTCCAATCTTCAACCTGTCAAATCACAAGCTGAACAGGATCCAGGGTTTTCTGGGGAACAGTTCAGCGAGACCCATGGTAAAGAATTTTCTGGCTCGGAAATGGTAGCTCACCCGAAACTTTATCATTCTAGGACTGGCCCAAGCTTAGTTTCGTACGGGATCCCTTCGCTTTCGAAAGCTGCGCCTCAATGCTCAAGGAAGCGGCTTGGGATAACGAGACCACCAGGCGGAAGTCAAATCCTGCAGGGAGTATCTAAAGCCTAAATCACGATTTCCTGTCGTGTAGTCTACTCATCGAATCCAGATGAAGATCAATCTTGGGGTTGCAATCTCATGAGCGACGTAAAGCCAGTTAAGTCCTTCGAGTCTCAAATTAAACCACTGCTAGAGCTACAAGGTGATGGCGAGTTTCAGGGCCGTTCGTAGCTGACGGCTAGTAAGGGACAAGCTCTGTTCCATAGAAGTCGTCTTGGAGCCTCCGGCACAGTTGCAGTTGCCAAGCCAATACGATCGGTCACCTGCGCGTCAGAATTGTGAGACCAGCATGCCAAGTCAGCAGATCTGCATTCAACGTCAGGAAAAGTGGACACTAGGAAACTTCATGGAGCTCGTTGTGTCAAAAATCCCATGGCTGACCTCATCTTCAAAGCGAAGTATTTCACTACTATTTGGCGCCAAAATTAATCTCTCGAGGTCTTCACGGCCTCCCACGGGGCTGGAGAATTGTTCCCGGCAATGCTCTTGTCCCTGTCAACCGATTCGCTCTCGCCACAAGGCTCGATAACGACAAGAATTACCCTCAGAAGCCGGGTTGATGAACTATAGTATTCAGTGACGACAAGAGCACCAGCGCTTTGGCACCTGTTTTGGACGGCAGGCCGCGGTGTTAGAGGACCTGGGTATTCGGCGATCTGGCTCAATTTCGGCTCCGCCCCACCGCCAACTACTCAGCTCGCCCAGGTACACTTTCCTTGTCAACCCTACGAGTGCCTCCATCCTTCGAACATGCACTGCGGTGAGTAAGTCAACATTCGACGATTCACGTGCCCAATCCTCCATTGTGACAAGGTACTTGATTGAAAGCGGATGTTGTAGCCCACGATGACAAGCGCAGAATTCGATCGCGTCCGTCAAGGCCAACACAGCTTCATCCTGTAGACCCTGACCATGATGCGAACGAGCGACGATGAAGAGTCCGCTACAAGTCAAGTCGACGAAACGTTCATAGTCCTCAAGCAGGAATATCTGCGCTCCTCGTACTAATTTTTGGCCGACGACGTTGCTGTCTTGCCATCGCCGAAGCTCCAACATTGTGTCAGCGAGCGTTTCTTGCAGCTTGAGCGTTCTCAGATCTTCATGGCCCAAATCTGCCTCACAGGAATCGAGGAGCTGACAAATCTTCCGCTCAGCCAGAGTTAAGTCATCCAAACCTATCGCCATCTGGATATATTCGAGCCGGCATCGAATCGTCGAGTAATGCAGAGCTCCAAGGTGATTTTCGAGCTGATCGATCGCATTTTGCCATGCCATGAGCAGACATGCATTGAAGTCGAATGATCTATACTCAAGCAGCCTGAGAAATATCTGGCCAACCGGATGGGTGTCACCAAGGATAACGCTTGCAAGGCGCGAGAACTGCTTCAACAAGATCATGGCAACTTCTGGACGTTTTTTGCGTATGAGGTGTACAGTCAGATCGAAAACGGCGGTGAGCATACGGGGATGCTGGGCGCTAATGAGCCCTTGAATGTTTGTAAAAGCATTCCTCAAGATCGCTCCGGCTTCTTGTGGGCGTTTACTGTCCAAAAGTTGGCACGCAAGATCATGAGAACTAAACATCTCTTTCAAGCCATTCATGTCACCACCTCGAGGCCTGGTACTATGGCAGTCCAGGTTATCTGTCTGCCTCACCCAAAGGGTTCCATCAAAGGAGCTTCGAAAATAATCCTTTATATGGGTCAAGAGCTCCAACGACAGTGCTGAACTGGCAGAAAGACGTGGTGATAGAGGCACATTCGGAGGTGTGGCATACTCAAGGCACTCTAGGTCAAGGGGTATATTCTCGACCTCCTTGATAACTTCCGCGTTGGAGTGGTACTTGCGCTTGAGGTATCGGTCGATGTTTGCTGGATCCACCTTAGAATTCCTCAGTCTAAATGCAGTCTCTTTGCCATCCGTGGCGGCTCTAAACCTAGCTATTCGGACCATGGCTAGAGCATCACGACGCTTGACATTTTTTTGAATTCCCCAAGATGCAAGTCGCCGCTTATACATGTCTGGACTACGAATATGTCAGTCAATCACGTACGGGAGCCGAGACACGCAAGACTCTCACGTTGCCATCAGGCTGAAGTCCTTGCGCATGACACGAGCAACGTCTTTGAGTGTCATTTCTTCGTCAAGATAAAGTCGCCGAATGGTTGCTTTTGCTTCTTCCCACTTGGCCTCGTCTTGTGTCCACTGCGAGGAAGGCATACTGAAGCTGTGCAGAGTGTCTTTTCGTCAGTAAAATCCAGGACAGAATCTTGCAAACTCTTGGAGCAAGATCAGGACGAAAGAGCTGGCATCAGGCGGTCGCGGATAGGCAACCGTCATGATATCTCGAGGCGTTGCGACGAACCAAAGTGGGTGATTCTGTGGCTGAGAGGTTTCGCGCTCTTGTGGCTCCGGATCCCTGAGATGCATGGCACTAGATGATGGATTGGATAGACACCAAAGTGTACTGCATTAGTGCAAGATGCCCCCAGTCACACAACATCATTGGTCAGATCAACGGATAGAGGTACAAGGACATCGCCATCGGCGGTCATTGTAAATCCTTACTACACACAACAATTATTTGGAATGTGGCATATATATATAGGGCATCATATTCTGCCTCAACGGGCTCGAAGGAGGTATTCAATGAGGTCAAATTTTGCTTGCCTTGCTTTGACCTTTCCTTCTGTTTTTGTCTGCGAGAGCTCGTATTTTGGTCTATCATAAGTGATGGACCAGTCCTCACAGTGCCCTCTTCCTGTAGGGAAGCAAAGCCCAAACCAAAAACCGTCCACAGCTCGGTCTGCATCGATAGCAGAGGCCCCTTCAGCGGCATTGAGCTTTCCACATCAATTCTCTTTGATATCCGAGAATACTCAAGACACAGATGGCCCAATGAATTTTGGTGGCAGCGTACCTGAAGCCACTGTGGAGACCTCCATGGGAACAGTATTGCTTCAAGACACGATTTACTTTGCAAAGCCATTCGACGACGACAATGTACCAGCCCTGAAACCACACGATGTCCTCTCCTGCTCATGCGTTGAGCTAATTGAGCCAGCACACGTTGATCACGCTTACAGGTACCTTACCTCGATCATAGCCATATCGCAACTTATGTTGTTGTTAACAATACTAATCAATGCACACCATGCCATTAGTCAGTTTCCACTCCAACTGGACTCAGTGTTGCTGGAGGGCTTGGTGGCTCGACGTACGCTCCAGGTCGCCGACAAGCTTCATGTCAGACAGAATATCTTGAGGTCTGCTCACGGCCAACTAGCAGATTGGCTGTCAGAGTCGGCGTACTTTGAACCCTTTCATACACTAGCTCCACCACAACAACGTGATGACACTCTGCGGCTTGGGCGAAGTCCACTTGATTCCCAGACGCTGAACAATACCAACTTCACCGCAGGTTTACCGACATCCAGTAAAGATCCCGTAGGGTGGAGCTCCATGACTAGATCTTCTTGCAGAAAGCATTGAAACTATTCAAAATTTTGGTAATGGAGTGCCCTGATACCCAAGTTTCTTTAACTGTCCGCTGACTATATACAGTTCTTCTTCAAGCACCTACCGGATAATCCGCTCGAACGAGACTATTTCTCAAGTCTCCCTCTACCAGTATAACATGGAATCTCGAGTCTCGCTCTTTACGATATTAACCGTTGTTCATTTCTTTTCTTATCTATCGTCTTTTCCTTGTTTAGCCTACTAAGCGCTACGGGTTTGACTACTTCGGCAAAGTGTTTTGTGAATACTATATTACGAGGATCGTATCCCGAGTATTTCCTTCTCTACATCTAGTCCTTAGTATTTTCCCTTATACACTCGAGTAAGGCTTAACAGTTAAATAAACTCTCTAAATCCCTGTTATTACTTTATACCACAAGTAAATTTGCCATTTATGCCCCTTTTGACAAAGAGTGAGAAGTTTAGGACTGAAGTGAAGAAATATGACTTGTTCCAGTCGCCAAGGCAGAAGATAGTCAATGATTTCGGCTATGTGATGGATGAATTCCTCTTACGAGGGTTATCAGGATTTCCTCGTCGTTAGACTATACGGTCGAATACGTCATGTCGATCATCAATGTCAATTTTAGTTATATGTGAGACGTTGTGCAGAACTGGATAGTGACATATGATCGGCAAGTTACCGAGCGTATTCTTTACATTCCAAGATGTGTGGAGCAGATGGTGAGGTAGGATAGTTCTGGAAATATACTCACCATAGCCCCCGTACGCTCTTACCGAGCGGACCTGAAACAGGGAATTTCTGCATATATGGCAAAAGTTTGCCGTGCGAGGGCTGACCAAGCAGATCGCTGCAGAGTTTACTCTACTGACTCCATCTCCCCAGAGCATACACGTCTGTCTTCCGACGACAGACCATCTACTGATGCATCTGAGCCGTTCAATGTACCTAAATAACAAGAAAAGTCGCGGAGGATAATCCATCGTCGATCAACGAATGGGAAAATAGTAAGTTGATGAGGAGGTTGGGTAGACCCGATGTGCTGAATGGTTCAGTTGTGTATCTGATAAGTAGTGCAAGTACATACATTACTGGCGAAGATATACTTGTTGGGGGAGGAGTTGGCCAGTTGTGTCAGCATATTTATACATCTGCAGGGTGTCAGAGTAGTCTGATAAGTCCAAGAGTCCTATTCGGACTTGTAATAACATAAGGACGTTGGCGTGCTAAATCCGGCGCCATGTGAAGGCTTATCACAGGACGCTTTACTAAGAACAGCAGACTTTACTCGCTACGATAATGCTTGGCTTCGCTATACTTCTCCCCTCGAGTGCTCGTGCCCCTCTCTGGACATCACAATAATCGAGAACTTGCGCTGTAGTCAGCCAGTATTACCATTTGGTCATGTAAGAAGTTTCTGCGACTGTGTAGGGCAATTTTATACAACTTAGCCGGACGCCGGATTCTCGCATTCATACTTCTATCCATGAGTAACGTAGCTAAGTGTTATTCTGTCATTTCAATACTGTGAACACAATGTGTCCTGATTTACTAAAGCTTCCACGATTTATGTGATTCATTGAAGGATTGCTCTCTGAGCACTCGCTTCAGAATCTTCCCACTCGGGCTTTTTGGAATCTCATCGACAAAGAAGACACCGCCTGTGATGGCTTTGTAGCTCGCTAGATTCGCCTTTATGTAGTCCTTAACTCCACTTGTAGTGAGAGCACAGTCGTCTCTCCGGACCACAAATGCTCGTATTGCTTCGTCCAAGCTTCCTGGCCGTTGGACGCCAATGACAGCGCAATCTACGATATCAGGATGAGACAACAACATTGCTTCGAGCTCCGGAGGTGCAACTTGAAACCCCGTACTTTGACCAGCTCCTATTGCTCATGTCAGTAATAATATAGGATTTAGAGTATAACAATATCACAAGACCTTCTTTCGGTCCACTATGTACCATTTTTTGCTTGCCTCGTCGCAGTACAAGATGTCCCCAGTTTTGAAGAAACCCTCATGGTCGAAGGATTCCGCGTTGGCCTTGTCGTTGTCGAAATAACCTCGCACAACTGTGGGTCCACGGATACACAACTCTCCGCGGACGCCATAGTTCGTGATGTCTTCTCCGCAGTCGTCTATCAATCTGTGGTAATTCAATATCAGCTCCAGACTCAAAATATCTGCAGACCTACTTGACGTCCGTGTTGGGCATAAATTGTGATCCCACACTACCTGTGTCATCTGAATCTGGGTGGTAGAACAAAGAACATGCTCCAGTAGTCTCTGTCATCCCGAAAACTTGCGTGAAGGTCGAGTCCGCTGCACATAAGGCCTGGAACCGTTTCTGTGACGCTGCATCCAGCGGAGCGGCACCGCATCCAATTTTTCTAAGTGAACGCAGAGAATATTTGTGTTGAAGAGGTGACATTATGATTGCAATTACAAGAGGGGGAACAATTCCAAGATTTGTTATCTTGTGTTTTTCAACAGCGGCAAGAAATGATTCAAGTTCGAATCGTCTCATAATCCAACACGCATGTCCAAGGCGGAAAGGTGAAGCGTGAACGGCTGGTACAGTGGCGACATGGAAGCCTGGTAGGGGAAAGAGGTTTCTGACCTCCCAGGGAACAGGGTTGATTTCGAACATCATCGTATGCCACGATGTTGCATTGTAGTGAGACTGCATAGCTGTTTTTGGAGGGCCAGTCGTCCCGGACGTGCTGAGTCTTGCAACATCGGTACATTTCAAAATGTTCACATCATGTATACGGATCCAGTCTCGCTCGCCTTTGTCAAGGAGCCATTCCCACGACTTGAATCCTTGCGGGACGCTCTGTCCACGCGTATTGAATATGAAAATCATGTCAGAAGACAATCCTTCAAGTCTAGCGGCATCTAACACCGGTGGTAGAAGCTCGGGCTCAACGATGATTAGCCTCACCTGTGCTGTACGAATGTGGTGGCGAAGCTCATAAGCCTGATAGGCAGGGTTAGTCCCAGAAAAAACTCCACCTGCGCCAACTCCACCCAAAAAGCACATCGAGTACATAATCTTCGTCACCATTAGCATACGACAGGAGAAACTCCAATGTAGTAGCGTACATCATTGAAGGAGGCTATACTGAAGCATTCCCCCGCTTCAAGCCCGCTTCCTGGAATCCGGCAACTAGCTTCCTTACCAATGAGCGACCCTGTCTCCATGACAACGTTCTCGAAGGATTCTCAAGGTCATGGTATATCTGCGCTCCAGTCAGATAAGATGGGCGAGTACATTGTAACAACTGAGCGGCGCACTGGCTTGTCAGGATCGTAGTCGATGTGATCGAAGACAAAGGATAGGAGATCTTCTTGTGGAAGCGAACATGATTCTTTGCTTAACCAAGGCATTGAAATGCAAATGGTAAGCTTCATACGCTTAAACCAAGGACTATATGATGCCTGTGGCGTTACGTGATAAAACAAAAGTAAGATATATCATCTTTTGTTCATTGTGAGCACTAGAGCAAAAGAGGGCAACCGAGGCCGATAAGAGTTACTTAGCCGACGATTTAGTCAACTCTGACTCGATCTGGCGGGGAAGTACCACCTGCACCTCGGTACCCCAGATATATCGGCCCAATGACCGAACCGCTGCCACTAGAATGACCCGCTGGCTCGAGGCGTGGATGTATGGGCACCTCATGGAAACAATGGAGTGACAAATGGAGATGAAAGTTACACCCATGGTCTCGTGATGGTCCCAGACTGATGTTTACACTGAATGAAGTATTGAAGCCAAAACATGGAGGAGACCTGATATTATGACAATTTAGCTCTTACGCCCGCCACCTTGTCTTCATCTGTGATGTACACGGCGGCCTGGGAAATGACAACATTGCCCGTCTCGGAGATCTGTTGATATATGATACGATTTTGTTTCGCCTGATGCCACATATACGTGCTGACCACTTCACCTGGAAAAACAGGCTTAGTGAACCTGAGCTTGGCACTTTTGAACCGGTTTGATTGACCTTTAGCAAATGTATCAATCACATGCCGAATTCCAATACCCATTGTGCATGTTCCTGTGAGAATCGGTGCAGGAAATCCGCCAGCCCTCGCTACGGTGGGGTCGATATGCAGTGGATTGAGATCGCCAGATGCAGCACGATACAATGCACCCTGCTCTAGGGAGGTTTTATGTGCAACGATTGCATCAGGAGGATGCTCTGGTACAGGGTAGGCTTCTGAATTCACCCCTTGAGCTTGTGAGATTGAAGATGCACCGCGTCCTGAAACGTGCAATATGAACGACGTCCACTCATTAAAGCACACTTCAATTCCCGTTTTATGATCAACTGAAGTGATACCGACTTTGACCATTACTCCTTTGGACCGAGCAACTATGTCCACAATTCGGGCTGTAGTCTTCAAAGTGGCCGCTGTCGGGTACGAAGCTTTGAGCTCCAAGTGATGCTCTCCATGAACGTGGTATTGAGGTTGAAAACCAGGTAGTATTTCCGGTAGCGATCGCGTCACCTGGCCCATAACAGCAATTACTGGAAGGATTCCGAATGTTGGCAAGGCGTGAAAATCCGGATGACCTTCAAAGCACCGACTCAAGTCATTTCCAGATGCACCCAGCGCGAGGTTGTAAAGAATAATATTCGCGGCATCATAACATGTAGTCACTGTCCAGACCAACGATTTCGCGTACTGGAGATCAATGATTTCAGGCATGGATGAAGAAGTTTGGAAGGTCAGGTCGACTCTTGAATACTTAGGGCTTCCACTGCGGACTCATATTCGTTCATTGTTCACAATCGAGTGCAGTTCTCCTCCCCTTAATGATTCGGTCCAAGGTCACTCGCCTTGTCAAGCTGTATGAGTCAAGGCCTTGGCTTCCCCAGTGTCGCTTCACCCATCGCAGAAGGCCTGAACGAGGGGTAAATGGAGCTGCCGCGGCAGTCAGAAATTAAGACTTTCCAGTGCGGCCCAGGTCAACCAATGGAAAAGACAGAAGGTATTGCGAATACGACTACTCTTCCAAAACGTGGTGCTGCTCTGGTAGTATATTAATACAGACTTCTTTCTCGCAGAAGATCGTAGAACTTCTGGATTCTTCTGTAAGTAACGTGGCACAATGGCGCAAGCTGAAGTAATTTCGTCGCCCATGGGTGCCGTGTTTCACCATCCACAGGACTTGCCAGCAATCGGAGCATCAATAGAAGTACAGGATGTAGGAATTCCATCTACGTTGTCATCTCTTGGAAATTTGGAAAGCCAGGTCCCAAAAGGGACACCTTCGCTTGATCCTAGTGCACTCAAAGCTCGATATGACCACGAACGGGACAAACGTCTTGCAGCAAACCCAGATGGGGTTGGCCAGTACCGATCTATCCGAGACGGAGATCCTCACTTTAGTCATTATCTGCGAGATCCATATATCGAGCAGAAGGTGGTACGGGATGCATTAGATGAAGAAGTCGAAGTCCTTATAGTTGGTGGTGGCTATGGTGGACAGCTTGTTGCAGTTCGGCTCCTCGAGAAAGGCATCAAAGACCTTAGGATTATTGAGAAGGGTGGGGATTTTGGTGGAACTTGGTAAGTGCCGAACAATTCTAGGTCGAATTGACATTGACATGAGAGCCAGGTACTGGAACCGATATCCGGGAGCGCAATGTGACATCGAGAGCTATGTCTACATGCCATTGCTAGACGAAACAGGCTACGTGCCAACTGAGAAGTACGCTCGGAACGAAGAGCTCCTTGCACATGCCAAAATGCTGGGCAAGCGTTACGGACTGTATGAAAAGAGCCTTTTCCAGACTGAAGTAAAGCATATTTCGTGGGATGCTGTGTCATCCAGGTGGGTTGCACAAACAGACCGTGGGGATACCATAAAGGCACGCTTCGTTGTTTCAGCGGCAGGACCACTTCACCGACCGAAGTTGCCTGGAGTAAAAGGAATTGAAAGCTTCAAAGGCCACAGCTTTCATTCGTCCCGATGGGATTACGAGTATACCGGAGGTGATACCACAGGAAATTTGCACAAGCTAGCTGACAAGCGAGTTGGAATCATCGGGACAGGCGCAACTGCAGTCCAAATTGTACCACACTTAGGGGACTGGGCCAAGAAGGTATATGTCTTTCAACGAACACCTAGTAGTATAGATGTTCGTGGCAATAAACCGACCGATCCAGAATGGGTGAAGACGCTCGGAGATCACTGGCAGAAGCGGCGTATGGATAATTTCAACATTGTTGTCAATGGAGGTTACCAGGAGGAAGACCTTGTGGCAGATGGCTGGACCGATATCATCCGCAATCTGCTCGCAGGGCCAGCAAAAGACTCGCCAGAAGCGAACGATCCGGTTGCCTTGGCGAAACAACGACAGCTTTATGATTACCAAAAGATGGAGCAGATCCGGGCTCGAGTCGATGCTATTGTTGAGGATCCCAATACTGCCGCGAAGCTGAAGCCATATTACAACCAATTCTGCAAACGACCTTGCTTCCACGATGAGTACCTTCAAACTTTCAACAAGACCAATGTCGAGCTTGTGGATACGGATGGCAAGGGTATTCAGGCCATTACTGAGCAAGGTGTCAAGGCGAACGGGGTGGAGTATGAGCTGGATTGTCTCATCTATGCGACAGGTTTTGATCTGGCGACTGACTGGACAGATCGCAGTGGGTTTGACGTGGCTGGCGAGAATGGATTGCTCATATCCGAAAAATGGAAGGACGGTGCATCGACTCTGCATGGCTGGGCTTCGCGAGGCTTTCCAAATATGTTCTTCGTTCAGATCGTGCAAGCAGCCTTGACTCCAAACTTCATTCACGTAACTGGCGAGCAAGCCAATCACTTTGCATATGTGGTCAGCGAGGCCAAGAAGAGAAATATCAGAACATTCCAGCCAAAGCAGGATGCAGAGGACGCATGGGTCGAGACAATCGTCGAGTTGGGAAAGGTCCGACGTGCATTCAACGAGGAATGTACACCAGGATATTACAATAATGAGGGCAAACCTAACGCTAGAGCAGCGAGGAACGCATCGTATGGCGGTGGTGCGTTGCAATTCTTGGAGGTGCTTGAGCAGTGGCGGGCCAAGGATGATCTCGAAGGATTGGATATTGTGTTCTCGTCGTGAAGAACCTGATTTCTCAGCTCCAGGCAGTTTCCGTGTTGAGATAGGCAATGATGATTGAAGCGTAGCCTTGATTGAGTTTCAGCCCGGGGAGGGTTGTCAAGACTGAAGTGTACTCAGCATCAGGATCTCCAAGAGGCCAGTAGAAATTAACGATGGCTTGAAGTCCGCAGACAGCTCGCGTCAATAATTGTCGGTAATGCGAGTCAGAGGCAGCTCCGAAACATGGACAGCGACAGGGGTTACTAAGCATCCCCTATAGTCGGATTTCAATCGTGTATTGAGAGATACAATTAGGACTGAGTTGCAAGGCTGAGGCTCTGGGACTGCAGAAATCATGTAGGTAAGGACACATATTATATTTGAGATGCAGATTTCAGCAAGCACTTTTTGAACAATGATGCGGGCAAGAACGTCGTTGTGGAGGAATTGCAAGTGGAAGGAGCGACGAAGCACATAGAGGTAGACAGGCGCAAGTATCTACGCGTGTTTTCATTTGTCCCGCGCTCGAGGGACAAGATAATAACATGAATCTCTGCGATACGCATTGTGCTAATGAATTAGTCAAATTCATAGGTCCGTCAAAAGATAATTGCAGCTTACTTCCGTTCTGCAACATTCGGCAAAGCTAATTTCAGACTTGAAGAAGGTGAGATTAATTATATACACAGCATAAGGTTTACTAGTGTAGTTATAGCGGCAAAAAATTAGATTAACTAGCTACTAAGTCTATTAGGGAGTAAGGCCGCTTTTATCTATAATCTATCGCTATCGTTCGTACTAAGATATTAGTCTAGCGCTAATACTATATTCTTCTCTACTTAAAATAAAACGTCTTCTAGCTATTTTTTATACCGATAGTTACCGATAGAAACTAGCGGGATATAACGGTTTACGATAGACCTAAATAATATTATAAACTTCTTAAAGAACCTTAGTTTAAAATATAGAAAATTAATCCTTTAATACTTTTTGCCCCGAAAATTACTCTATTAATTTTATAAGTATCGAGCCCTTATAGCTTAACGATTTTAGCTTCTACTTTTCTAGCTTATAATTACTAACTATCGTTAGAACCTATAAATAAATTATTAAAAGATAGAAAGATTCTTCTCCTTATAAAAGATAAATAACTATCGTTAAAGGTTATAAGACCTCGTAAATCCTCTACTATATCCTCTTTAATTAATAATAATAATCCCCTAGCCGATATAACTGTTAACGATAATTCTCCTAAAAAATCGACTAATACTAATAATCCTCCTATTAAATCGACTAATACTAATAATCCTCCTACCTCTACGAGTATCTATAATATTCTTTATCTAATCTTAATCCGTTACGATAGTCGACGAACTAAGCGAATCCTTATAACTAATAACGATAAGTTTAGCGTTAAGGTAATCTAGCGAGTTAAATTAAGCTAATTCGATAAAACCTTAAATAGTAAGTATTATCTAATTTTACCTATTAACTATCGCTAACTATCGTAATAGCTCGTCTATTCTATATTAAAGAGTACTTAGTAAATAAATTCGGTAAAACTAATATCTCTCGTAAGTAGTAGTTAGACCTTAATAGTTATCGCTAATAATTAATAGCTTACCGCTAATATAGTTAGAATTCTAGTCTATTCGCTAAGTATATTTTAATTAGTTCCGAGACTAATAATAGTAGGTAGTAAATTATTATAGTAGTTCGTAACTAATCGATATAGCTTATAGTAGTTATCTCTTCTAGTAGCGAGGTATAAAGTATTCTATTAACTATCGTAAATAACTAGTTCTATTAGATAGATATTACTAATAGTTAATAGAAAATATTAATAAGGAGTTCGTAGTCGCGAATACTAAGGTAATAACTAAAATACGGGCTTTAGCAATAGATAACGATAAATAATAATAAATAATAGTAATTATAGGCGGATCGATAGACCTTATAGACTATCGATAGAAGTAAATATAATATATACTAATAGTAGATAATATTCGTATAAATTAGATATACGTCGATAGGAGTCGGTAGACTCGTTTATTCTTTTTTTAAAATTCCTAAGGTTTCTACGATTACTTTTAGTCGATAACTATTTTTATATTTAGTTTTTCTATAAAAGGAGCGGTATTAATAGGGTATAGCTATAGCCTATTAATAGTTAGGAACCCTCGTTAATTCTTAATTCTAGAGTTAGCGGTTTTTAAGGTTATAGGTACTTATAACCTTAGGTTTTATTTTTCTATCCTTTTCTTAGGGAGTTAGTATATCCTATTACTATTCTATTTTATCGTCTATTATTTCCTATATTACCTTATTTTATATTACGAGAGATATTAGGACTAATTATCGGTTATTTTATTAATTATTTTATAAATAAGTAAAAGGATTTTAGAGTATAGTATTAGTTATAATCGATTATAACTATTATAGTAGGGAATCTTAATTTTCCTTACTTCCTTTATTTAGGAGTTTATTAATTATTAATAAGGTCTAGCTTTAGTTATAATAGTTTAAGGATCCTTCTCTACTTAAGTCTTATTATAGCCTACTACGACTAAGCGGAGGTCCCTATAAATTATTATAAGTTATTATAGCGATATTTTCTCTCGCTAGAACTTTAGAGATATCGAGTAATAGTAGTTTAATATTAATTTTATATAAACTTACTTATACCCGCGATAAATTCTAAAGTATAGTAAAGCCTTATAGATCTTTAATTTTAGCTAGGATTAGCCGTTAACTATTTATTAAGTATACTAGTCGATTACCTTACGGGTCTTCTAGTTAGTAGGTACCTAGTAATATAGCTTTTATAATATAATACGGTCTATACTAGTATCCTTCGAACTTTATATAGTTTTTAGTATAGATTAGAATCTACTAGCTAGTAGTAAATCCTATCTTTATAACTCTTCTAGATTATACGCGATTCGCCGCGATAGCTCGTTAGATTATTCTTTTTCTAGCTTAAGTATAAGTATACTATATCGTAGTAATACGGTCTAGAACCGTATCCTAATTAATCGCGATATTAAGGAGTCGCGGGTTATTATAATTAGTAGGTAGTTAAGGCTTATAGCTAAATAAGAGGGTATATAGGAATCTTCGAGTTATCGCGTAAATTTATATACGAGTAGTAAAGAGAGCCTAGGGAAGATATTCGTCCTATAGAATAACGGGTTTATTCGTTAATAATCGCGTTAGCGTTAATCCGAGAAATCTATTAAAATTTTCTACCTTTCTATTCGTTCGAGGGTAATAAGGGGTAGTAATTCTATACTTTACTTATAGTCGGTCGATATAGTATTATATAATTTCTCCTATAAGGTTAGATCCGTTATTTAATAGAATCTTACGGGGTACCCGTAGACTATCGTAATTTTATTATAAAGAAAGTTAGCGACTATAATCGCTCGTATATTAGGTATAGCTTTTATAATTAGCTATCCTATAAGGTATTTAATCGCTATAATAATCTACTAGTTACTATTTAGTATCTTTAGTAAGATTCCGATAAGGTTAATAGCCTATTATTTAAATATTTAAATATTAGACGTCGTTAATATTTATAGTTATTTACGTTTAAGGTTTAGCTAGCTTCTCTATAAAATTTAGTATTTAGGATAATAGCGTATATAGGTCTTAATATCGTCCGCTATACTAAACTACTAGCCGCGTCTAGCCGTAATACCTAGTAAACTAGAATAACTAAGATATCTATAGTTACGATAGAGTTATTCTAATAGATTATCCCGAAGTATAACGGGAATATACGGGCTTCGTATATTATCCTTTACTTAATAGAGTATTATATCTTCGAACGCGAAAAGTTCTCGAACTACTACTAATATTAGTATATTATTTCGAAGCTTAATAACTATAGACTAGGCCTATTCGTTATCCTTAATAGCTCTTATATAATAAATAGAGCTAGCGATATTCCTTAGTCCCTATTCTATTATATTAGGCCGTCGCGAGATAGCGTCTAGAACTATTATCTCTATTCCTTTTTAGTATTTAATATTAAGATTATACTCGCTAAATTCTAATATTTATCTAGTAAGCCGTTTTAATAGGTATTAAATAATCTTAAGATATTTAAGACTTTTATAATTAATATATATTATAACTATCTAGTTATTTTCGATATATACCCCTAAGTTTATAGGGCGTACTTAATTACTAGAAGTTCCTTTTTATATACTAGGTAGTTAATCTTAGTAGGATTAAGCTTATAACTATTATATATAACTAGTTATAGTCTTTCTCGGTCGTTAACTTATAAAAGAATATATTCGATAGCCTATTCGCTAGTATTAGTTTTAATAGAAAAGAGTCGAGTTATATTGTAATGTATAATTAGGGCTTACTAGAAGTCTTAGTATAGAAACGCTATCGTTTCTATGCTAAGCCTTTTATCTATACTGGAAGATCGGTAGGAGTTAAATAAGGAGAGGAAGGAGGTAACGAAGATAGATAGCAATAGAGATATTAGCTCCCATTAATAAGTTTCGTTCCCTATTCTCGTTTTACCTAGTTTACTTAGTTACTATAATTACTGAATAATCTAGTTAAATAGTTTCGGTAATCCTTAAGACTTAAGTTATTTAGTTAGTTAGTTCTTACGATATTAAGGTCCTACCGACTAGTTTATCTAATACTACCCTAGATATCCTCCCTACTTAATAGGTCCTAGGTACCGACTTAGTTATTACTAGTTATATTAGTACTTCCTAGCGGAGTCGAACCGACGACCTTAATATTACTACTTAGTTATTACGCTCCCTAAGTAATTTTATCTTAAGAAGAAAAGGGTTAGGCGTATAGAGAGTAAATTAGTAAAGAGTAGATAAGTTAGACCTTTAATAACTAATTTAGAATAGGTTAATAAGTATTTATCGAGCGGCGACGACGTTTATCCCTAAAAAGCTATCGCGAACTTTAAAATTATTATCTCGGAAAGGGATTCTAGGCCTTACTCGCTTAGGGGTAAGACTTTAGTAAGATAAGGGGTGCCTAATCGGAAACCGCGAATATAGTTTTAGCCTCCTAGAAGAAGAGGTACTCTAGATTTTTATTAGCGAAGGGCCGGAAAGGTAATAGTTACCCTCTAGGATAGAAATATAATCCTCTAGGACCTCGAAAGCGACGAAATAAGGAAGGATCGGTAAAGAGGAAGGAATAACGTAAAAAATCGTCGCGAATAAAAAGAAAAAAGGTCTAAGGATAAGTAATTAATAACTAGAACGACCTCGAAAAGTTAGAAAATACCTAAAAATATCTTATTAGCTTTATAATTATTTTATTACTATTATACGTTACCTTATTAGGACTTCTTAAATACCTAAGAGAGGTAGAGAAGACCTTAAAGCTTACTTTAATTAACTAAAGGAAATTATTTATTATTATCTTTTCGCCTATTATAATAATATTATTAAAGGGATTATTCTAAGGATTAGCTATTTTACCTATTAGCGCCTCTTTAAGTAGTATAGGTAAGATCTTAGAGGAATATTAAGATATTCGGTATAAAGTAATACCGGCTATTATATTAGATTCTTATACGGTAAGAGTAATACCCTAGGGTTTAACGGAAGAAAGTAGCTATCTATACTTTAATAGTAAGAATATTATCGACTTTCTAAGTACTTTTAGTAAAATATATAAGGAGTATAGGGTAGCGGATAAAGCGAAGATATCTAGGGTAGTTAGATTCTATTTCCCGAAGATAGGTAAGTATCTAAGATATACGGAAGAATATTAATTAAAAGACTAAAGTAAAATAGAGAAAATAATAAAAAAGAAATAGAAATATATAAATAAAGATTACTAGATAAAAATACTAGAATTCCTTTAAGCTATAGCGGATAAGGAGTAGCGGATAAGTAATAATATTTAATCTTATAGCCAATAATTCGTAATAGCCGCTAAACCGATAATATTAGGCTAGAAGATTACTCCTTATATTACTAGTTCGCTATACTTATTAGGTCTTCCTAGAATAATAAGAGAAAAGATAATAAAGGACCTTAAGATAGATATAAATAAGCTAGAAGGATTCGACTTTATAAAGATTAGTAGTAAAGTAATAGAGGTCTAGAAGGCGTTAGAGGAAGTAAGCGAATTAGGAATAGTAATAAGGACGAATAATAAAGAATATACCGAGGAGATAATAAAGGCTATACCTAATCGCCTAAAAAGAGATAAAATAATCGAAGAGAGTATATATATTAAGGGAGAGAGTAAAGAATTAAAAAGGAAAATAATAGGAGGTAATTTAGTCCGGATTATTCCTACTTTATAAGTATCGTTAAAACCTAAATATAAGGACGAACTAGTATAGGCGATATAAAAATAGTTAATTTTACCGATTTAAGTTAAACTTAAAGCTATATAAGCGAGAATTAATAGCCTTAGTTAAGTATAGAGAGTACCCGTTATAATAAATTTTTAATTTACGAGATAAGGATTAGTCTATTAGAGAGATTAATAGGCGAACTAGACTAGTAAAATATTATATTTCTTCTATAGAGGAGAATATTACCGCACGAATTATAAGATAATAAAGGAAATAATTACTAAAGAGAAAATCTATAAGAATAATAAAGGTAAACTTTACTTAGGCTAGAAAAGTAAAGGTATTTATATTATTCGATTCCTGCCTCCTAGTTAAGAGCTAAATCTTTATTATTTAGAAAGGCTATTAGTAGATAAAATATTAATAAGTTATGTAAATACGGTTTCCTCTATTCGGCTAGGGATATATAGTAATAGAGGAGTTATTAATAAGGATACTAATAAGGAATATAAGGAAGAAATAGTAGATATTACGGCGGTAAGGACTAATCTAAGATTAAAGGCTAAAGACTCGAAAGTAAGTTATAGGTTAAGAGGAATTCCTAAAGTATTAAAGAGTAGGTAGAAAGACGAGTCTCGACTCCTAACTATAAAGTCTTTAAGGGAGGAAATTATACTTAGATATTAGAAGCTAAAAAATAGAGGTTAGAATAGGCTAAACTAGTAGTAAAAGAGAGGCTATAACCTCTAGAAGTCCTAGAAACCCGGAGCTAGACTAAGGAAGGAGATTTCGAAATAGGTAAAGTATCTATAACTACGAGAAAAGTTCGTCTAATATCTAATTTAAAACTTAGAAAAGAAAGACTAAATAAAGTTTTAGGGCGTATAGAAGGTCCTAAAAAGCTTACTAAATTAATCTTAAATTAAAAAGTAAAGGGCTTAATAGTTAAAGGTTTACTATCGGCTTCTAGTAAGTTATATTGCTTTATTTTTACTAAAAAGAATTAGGAGTATAATAAGATAGCTAAAGAAGTTACTACTAAGATAAGGTTAAATTTAGTATAACTCGATAGAGAAGGAGAGGAAAAGGAGTATAGGCTAAAGAAGATATTAGCTTATCCTCTACTTCTAATCTAGATAAGAATTAAAGAAATATAAGCTCTTTTAGACTATAGTACTAAAGTTAATATTATATTATAAGAACTTATATAGAAGCTAGGACTACTAATATTAAAAGCTAATCTCTATACGACTATAATTAGATTTAATAGAGTTATATATTAATTTACTAGAACTATACCTAAACTAACTATAACTATTAGAGGAGTTAATATTAAAATTTATACCTTTATTATTAATATACTTAACTCTAGCTATTCTTTAATCCTTAGAAATCTATTTATTAATATAGTATAAATAAAATTATACTATAACGGGAAAGGGAGCTATATTATTTCCCTTATAAGCCTGACGAGTAGGAAAAGAGTATTTATACCGTTAATTTCTCTTAATAAAGGGGGAAGTCGGCGGATTTAGATATTAGCTTTTAGGAGAAGAGATAGTACGGGAAACTAGGTTACGAACGAAATAAAGAAGGGTCTTAGTTCGCGTAATTAAGAGGCCGTTATATTTTATAGGTAATAGAAAGAGTAGTAAGAGGAAGGAGGAGTAGAGGATTAGGAAGGGAAAGGGTAGATTAGAGCGAGACTAGTTTACGGAAAATAGACTAAGGGACCTATAAAAGCTTAGTATAGAAACGGACTATTTCTATATTAAGACTTTAAGTAAACTAGAATAGAAAGGGATAAGGACTAAAATTAAAGATTAATAGGCTTATAAGAGAATAGAAGATAAATTAAATCGTTAAGAGAAGGATAAAGTAGAAGAACTTTTAAGAGCTAGAGTACTTAAAGGGCGTTTTAAGGTAAGACTAAGTAGTAAGGTAGAATTTTAGAGGACTTCGAGAAAGGTTAATATATTAAGCTTAGAGTAAGATTTAGTTATAAAAAAAGAGAGTAGGAAATAGAGAAGAGATACCTATAAGATATATATTAATATATTATATAAGCGGAAAGGTATAAAGGTACTATCTTAGAATCCTTCTAAGAATAACGGTAGTAATCTAGGTAGAGAATTAGGCTAGAGGAAAAAGGTAATTACTCGTAAAAAGAAGGCTCTAGTATTCTTTTCCCTAAAATATAAGTATAATTAATAGCTACTATCTCGACTTTATATAGTAGTAAGGGGCTATCGGTTAAAGCCTAAAAGGGTAGAGAGATATCTAATTAGGGATTCCTTAATACTAAATAAGAAGAATATCCTATTAGAAGTTTTATATAACTATAAGCTAGTATTATTATAGACCTTTAAAGAGATAGAGAGGATAAAGACGAAAATTACTTCTCCTTATATAATTAGGATAGTTCCTTATAAAGCCTAGTAGGTAAAGAACTTTTATATTCCGAAGATAATTAAACCGAAGGTAATTAAAATAGTAGAGAGCCGTTTAAAAAAGAATATCTTAGAATATAGATATAGACCGTATAGGAATACATATTTCCTAGTTAAAAAGAAAAATAGATAATATTAGCTCGTTATTACTATAATATCGATAAATTAAGTAACTATTAGGGATATAAATCTACTACCTTCGTCTAATAACTTTTCTAAGGAGTTTACGGGAATATTTATACTTTTATTAATTAATTAGTTTTTTAGGTATAATTAGTTATAACTTATTAGGTAAAGTAGAGATATAATAGTAATCTAGACGCCTTTAGGGATAATATATTAAATAACCCTAGTATAAGGAGCTACTAACTTAATACCGTATTTTATAAGAGTATTAAATAAGATTCTAGCTACTTAGATACCGAGAAGGGCGAAACCCTTTATTAATAATACGGGTATAAAAGGACCTAAGATAGACTATAGAGGAGAAGAAGTAGCGCTAGAAGTTCGGCGTTATATTCTCGAATATATTTAAAATTTAGATAAAGTACTAATAAATATTAAGAGGGCGGGAGCTATAATCTCGGGAAGAAATTATAGTTCTATTAGAATAGTTTAAGGATTATCGGGTATATCTATAATAAGTACGAACGGTATCCGAATAATAAAAAGGTTAAAAAGATATTATTATAGCTAGCCTACTTAAATACTATAGAATTAAAGGGTTTTTTTAGAATATACGTATATTATTAAATCTAGGTTAAAAAGTTTACGTAAAAAGCTTTACTATTATATTATCTATTAAGGAAAGGAGTACTATAGGAATAAACTAAAGATTATAATAAGGCTATAGATATTATAAAGGAGGTACTAACTATAGCGCTAGCCCTAGTTAGTTTAGACTATTCGGAAGGAATAGAAGTAGTATTTCTTAGTTTTAATACGAGCCTAACTAGATAGAGCGCGTAACTAGGGTAAGTAGAGAGAGAAGGGAAGAGATAATACTCGTTAAGATATAAGAGTAGCTTATAGTTAAAGGCTAAATCGGGATATAATATAGGAAAAAGGGAATATTAAGCGCTTTTAAAATTATTAAAAAAGTTTCGCTACTAGTTATATAAAGTTTATTTTATTATTAAAACGGATATAATAACTTTAGTTATATAGTTAAACCGATAAGTAACTAATCTACTAGATATATTAGTAACTTAATAGTTAGTATAGATAAGACTTTTTAATTTTAAGATATAATACGTACTAGAAGTAAAAAACCTTATTACGGATACTCTCTTAAGATATCCCGCTATAGAGAGAGACTTATTAGAGAGAGAAAGTAAAGAAGAGATTAATAATTAGGTAGAGGGGTAGTTCTACTCGGTTAGACTTATACTAATTAGAGTAGGAGGAGAGCGAGTAGAAGAAGATAAAGAGAAAGATATATCGTTTAAGGAAGAAGAATATTCTAAAGATTTAATTAAAATTACGAAAATCCTAACTAGAGGGTTAAAAAGACCGGAGAATATATTAAGAGTAAAGTTTTCTTAATTAAGGAAGAGAGTATTAAATTATATTATATATTAGGGATATCTTTTTCGAATAGTAAATAAGACGAATCCTATAAGAAGGGTATTAGATAGGAAAGAAAGAAGGGAGGTAGTTTTAAGACTACTTTACGATAAATTAGAATATTAAATAAAAGAATCTACCTATCGAAAGGTTATAAATTAATACTACTAGGATATAATATATAAAGATATAACGTAATATATTAAGATCTATAAGGTATACTAATTTTAATTAAAGGCTAGAGTAAGAGAGGCTCTTTTTCTAACTTAAATAAATAAAAGATAAGCTAAAATATATATTAATATAACTTATATACCTCTATCTTAGGGAAAGCGGTTTCTAGTAGTAGTAAGAAGTAATTTTAGCGAATAGATTAAAGCTCGAGGAATTAAGGAGAATAATAGTAAATTAGTTACGAAGTTCCTTTAGGAGGATATTATTATAAGATATAGAATCTTTATAAAAATAATAATAGATAGTAGACTAGAGAATAAGAAATTAATAGAGAAATTATTAGCGAAATATAATATTAAGAAAGTACTAATATTAGCTTATAATCCTTAAGTAAATAAAGTAATAGAAGTAGAATATAAGCCGATTAAGGATATACTTTCGAAGATAAGTAGATTATTAAATAATAGAGACTAGATAAAATATTTATATACTATCCTATAGGCGAACCGTATAATAGTAAGGGCTAGTACTAGAATAACTTCCTATAAGGTAGAGTACCTTAATTAAGTAGTTTTACCTATTAAATTAAAATATTTAACTTAGAGTATTATACTATAGAAAGAAGTCTAGAATATAAGTAGTTTACTTACTAGTAGAGCTTAAGCCTTAGAAAGAAGAGAAGAAGATTTAGAAGAGGTAAAGTTAAGAATTTATAGAATAAGAGAGTTAGGGAAGATATACTTTAATTAGAGGAATTAAATAAGAAGAGAACTATTATAACTAGGAATATTAGTACTACTATATACTACTTTTATATAAATAGATATATTAAGTTTAAAAGTATTATAGTTTTGTTAGAATAGGCCGTATCGAATTATATTAATTAACTAACTATATAGGAATTATACTTTATAGGAATTAGATAGTATAATATTAAGAGGGACTTTTACTAGTTACCGTTTAAAGCGGTTTTATTCTCGTATAGATATCTTTCTAAGTACCGTTCCCGCTATTAAAGAACCCGTAGATTAATAGTATATACCTAAAGTAAGAAGGTAACCTAGAGTTACGATTAAAGTACCGAGAATATTACTATAAAGATCGAAAGTTAAAGAAAACTAAGAAGAGATAGAATAAGTTAAAGAAGATAAAAAAGATAATAAGAAAGAATTCTAAAGAGAATAAGGTTAAGAGCTAATAATCGGAGAGGTAGATTAAGATATAAGATAAGGTTAGAATTAAGACTATAGGGAGATAAGAAAAGTAGGGCTATATAAAAGCTTAGTATAAAAATAAACTATTTTTATACTAAGACTTTAATTAGCGCGGTTTTATAATATAGAATAGAAATACTTATAAGTTTAAGTTAAGAGGATATTAGTAGGAAAAACCTAAGGAGAAGTAGAAGTTAAGGGTAAGTTAGTACTAGAGAAAGTAGAGAACGAGAAGAAAGTTATAGTAAATAAAGTATAAAATAAAGGTAATAGTAGGAGATAACTTAGAAAAACTAAAATAGAATAGAGTAATTTTAATAAGAAAAGACTAATTAGGAAGGTTTCCGTTTCCGGAATATATAAAGAAGTAAGGAAAAACTTTAATTAAGGAGATTTAATTAAGATAAATAGTAACTACGAGTAATAAAGAGAGGGTTAATCTTTTAAGAGATATATAAAAGTTTTAGTCTATATAGACCTCGATCTTACCCGCTCTTAGGTTATTAACTTCTTTATCTCTTCCGATATCTTTTCCTCGTTAGGATCCTTCTTCTTCTTCTCGAAGGCTTATTATTAATATAATTATAAGTCCTAGAGATAGTTTTAATCCTTTTCCCTTACTTTACCTAGTTAATCTTCCCTATCGCTTCTCTTTTTAAAGAGAAGATATTAACTTATATCGTCTAGAGTCTAGAGTTTAAAGTCTAGAGTCTAGAGTTTAAAGTCTAGAGTCTAGAGTCTAAAGTCTAGAGTCTAGAGTCTAGAGTCTAGAGTTTTTCTTCTTCTTTCTTTTCTCCTTATTATTTTTTAGACCTAGATTTTAAGTAGTTATTTAGTTAAATAGTAGAAATATTATAGCTACCTAGAGATTCTTATAAGGATAAGAATAAGAAAGTAAAGCCTTTACTAAAGGGTTTACTATTTAAAGCTCTAGTAACTTTATATCTTATTTATTATTCCTCTCTATATCCTCCTCCTAAGCTGCCTATACTTAGCTATAATAGTAAAGATATTATAGTACCTATTAGAAATTATATACTTAGAATTTTAAATATATAAACCCTTAAGTTACCTTACCTAAAGACTAGAAAACCCGCTTTAATAATAGAATATCTAGAAGTTATTTACCTAAACGATTAAAGAGGCTATATCTAATTTCTTTCGAATTTTAATATTACTTAGACTTTATTATAATATACTATAGAAGAGGCGAGCCGTATTTTATTAGAATAGCTTAGTATTAGGCTACTTCTTAAGAGTAATATTTTAATAGACTTAGAAAAGAAGATTATATAATAGGCTAAGAATACTAGAGATCGAAGAATAAGATTAAAGAAAGTATATAATAACTTATAGAAAGGAGAATATACTAACGATAATACTAAGGCTACTAGCTTTTATAATTAAGAATTCGTCGATAACTTAATTATTTCCTTATATAGAGACGGCTATATTATTTTAGTTATAATTCGAGAAATACTAGAATAGCTTTCTAGTTATACCTCGCTTCGTTTACTTTAAGAAGCTAGCTACTAGTACGTCTATAGGTTAGCTAGTTTAGATAGAATTAAGATATTAAAAGAACTTAGACTTTAAGCTATTAACTTTAAAGAAGTTAGTAGAAGATAGATAGATATAGCTAGGAGCGATTTTACTTAATATAAAGAGTTTTTATTAATAGTAAAATATTATTAGTTAATCTAGGTTAAGGGAATTTAGCTTAATTATAGATAAGTACTATATAACTTTATAAATATTATTAAGTTAGAAGAGAAGTTTAGAATAGCGGTAGTAGCGCCTAGCTATACTAAGAAGTAAGCTATAAAAGGAAAATAAATTATTAAGGTTAAAGAGGAACTAGATCCTTCGAGAAGGTCGACTCGCTAAAAGAAGCTACCTAAAATTAAGGCTAGTAACTTTAATAAGTATATTAATAATAATATAAGCTTAAATAATAGTACGGGAATATAGCCCTTACCTCGGCTAAACTTACTAGTACCTTAGTCTATTTCGATTCTAGTTTTATAATAAGAACTAGTTATTCTAGTTCCTTAGCCGGTTATTTCCCTTAATTATAGGCCTAAGTAAAAGCCTATAACTCTAGATAATATTTAACTTAAGAATTAAGAAGAAGTATAAAAAGATATTCTTAAAGCTCTTAGCGAAATAGATTAAAGAAAGATTCGAGAATTAAGCGACGATAGCTTATTATCTTTAGTACCTATACCTATATCTCGTCGTAAGTTTTCCCTAGCTATTAAGTTTAGGGTCTCGATACTAATCTCTACTAGAAGAATAATACTAAATAGAGAAGGGTCGCCTTAGGTTATACCTAATTCTTTAAAGAGGTTTTTTTATAAGAGGGTACCGAGTATAGCTTCTTCTATCGTTTCTATAAGGAATATTTATATAGTAAAGAAAATAAAGGATAGAACTAGGCCGGTAGAGGCTTAGTTAGTATAAGAGAGAGTTAAGTAAAGTCCTCTTACCTTACCTACTAGAGTTAAACTTAATCTCTTACTTAATAATATTAGCTACTATAACCCTATTAAGAATCCTACCTAGGCGGAAAGTACGGCTTAGATAATAATTATATTAAAATATAAGGCTCTAACGAATAACTAAAAGCCTAAGCTATATATCTTTTATTTTATAATAACCTAAATTAATAATACTATTCTTCTAGTATAGGTATTTATAAAGATTACCGAGAGTATTCCTTAGTTATATATAGCTAGATATTTAAGGATTACCTAGGCTTATAGGGAAGAAGTAAGTAAAATTATTAATACTATTAATTTATAGAATATCGAACTTATAGTCTTAGAGGAAGTATTAAAGTATTAGTACTAGTATTTTAAAAATAAAGATATTTTAGTTTAATAAGGAGTAGTAGCTATTAGAGGATATAGTCTAAAATATAAAGATCTTTTAACTTTTCGATATAGACCTTAGGAATAGGGATAGGTAGTATTAGGCTAGTTATCTAAAGAGGTTATCTTCTATATAATTAGAGCGATTAGGGGATTAGTTCTAGATAATAATTTAAGGGTTATTAACTCGGTAGAGTTTATAGTAATAAGAGATACGATAAATAAAACCTTCCCTTATATATAGAATATTTATAATAAGGACGAGATTCGGATTATACCTATATATTCTCTAGGATATTAGTTTCTTATTATTATTAAACTAAGACTTAAGAGATATATTATCCTTAATTCTAGGGTTAATAGGCCTAATAAAGATATTAGCCTAAAAAATATAAGGAGGCTAATTAGTAGTACTTAAGATACGGACTTTATAAGGGCTCGAGTTTAATTAAATCGGTAATAGAATCTTATAGACTATAGACTTTAGGTTATCGAAAACTTTCGTATATATTATAGGAATAAGTAACCTTATATAGTTTAAGTTAATCCTTATTATAGAGTAAGGGTAGTATACGAAATAGTAAAATATACTTTAAAATTATAGCGGTTACTAGAAGGAGTCTTAATTACTAGGGAGATAGTAGACGAGCGGAGACGAGAGATAAGTAAGGAGATTATTCCGGAAGAAGTACTATATATTACGTAAGGAAGCCGTAAATTATAGAGACGACTTAGTTAAGGGAATAGCTAAGACTTAAGCTAGTTATTAAAATAACGATAAGCTATACTTTCTTTTTTTTCTTATTATTACTATCGTTATAGACGAGGTTATCTTCGCTAATAATTAGGGAGGGATATAATATATAATTAGGGCTTATTAGAAGTCTTAGTATAGAAATACTATTATTTCTATACTAAGCCTTTTATCTATACTAGAAGATCAGTAGGAGTTAAATAAGAAGAGGAAGGAGGTAACGAAGATAGATAGTAATAGAGATATTAGCTTCTATTAATAAGTTTCGTTCCCTATTCTCGTTTTACCTAGTTTACTTAGTTATTATAATTACTAAATAATCTAGTTAAATAGTTTCGGTAATCCTTAAGACTTAAGTTATTTAGTTAGTTAGTTCTTACGATATTAAGGTCCTGCCGACTAGTTTACCTAATACTACCCCTAGATATCCTCCCTGCTTAATAGGTCCTAGGTACCGACTTAGTTATCGCTAGTTATAATATTAAGTTATATAAGTATAGGTCTATTTATAAGAGCTCGTTTAATAGTATTAAATATATTTATATAGGCTACTATTTAAGTAATAGGTCGAAACTTCTTTCTATAGATCTTAGAATTCGTTTCCTTTAGGAGAGTAAAGAGTAGAATATAAATATTTATAAAGCCTCGAATATATCTATAATAGTATATCGCTAACCTAAGAAACTATCGAATCTTATAGATATTAGTAGGTTACGGCTATTATAAAATAACCTTAACTTTAGCTATTAATAGTTAAATCTAACCGTTATTAATCTAATAGCTATAAAATTTAAGCTCCTAAACTCTAAAATAATACTTCCGAGAGTTAATAAAAAGATTATTCTTTTATAGAATCTCGAGAATAAGATATAGGTATCGAGTATATTTATTAAGAGTTGTAGAGTATATAAGAATATTATTTAAATATACTATAACGAACTTCGCGATTATTTCCCGAAAGAGTTAATTTATTAACGCCTAAAATATCGTAGGGATATTATAGAGTCTAAAAGGTATTACGTAATATTCGAATTTCCCTTCTCGAGTATTAAACGCGATTTTATCGCGACTATCCGTATATACTTAGATCTAATAGTACCCTTATATTAAATTAATTTTTAATAGAAAATAAGCTTTACCTATTAAATTTAGATATTCCTAGATTCTCGGGAGTAGATATCCGTTCTTAGTAGTAATAGCGTTTAACGCTCGATAATCTATATATATTCTCTATTTTCCCTTCGGCTTTTTAACGAAGAGTATCGGAAATCCCTATAGTAACGATAATTTACGAATAAGACCTTATTCGAGTATTTACTTAATCTAACGACTCTACTCCTTAATATATATAGGAGAGAGTAGATAAGTATTAATATTTATCGGCTTAGCGCTACTAGTATCGATAGTATACTCTTTATTACGAATAGGAGATAGGGTAGACGGTAGAGTCTCCCTAAATAGGGGCTATACTTACGTATAACTATCTAGATTTTTTCGTAAATACTAGTTAGTATTCGGCCTAATTTACTTTTATCTATAGGAAGATTATCTCTAGTATAAATAAAGTAGAGAATAGTTTTAGCTACTTTCGAGCGTAAGGCCTTAGTAGTTTATTTCGCGATTAGTATTATTAAATTAATAATATTTATTATTATCTAGTAGGGGTTAGTAGCGAATTATAGTATTAGGTTATAAATATAATTATTCCTATCTAATACTCGTACTATTCTTTCTCTTTAGTCGATAATAGAGTTAACCGCTTATAACTACTTTAGGCCTAGGATTATATTAAATCTAGGTAGTAGTAGTACTTTAGCTACGAGTAGTATAGAGTAGCTACCTATAATAATCTATACCTAGGTATAATATTTCCCTTTTAGGTAAGATTTATTAGCGACCTAAATAGTATAGTTATTTTAGGTCGTAGGTAGCGAAAGATTTCGAGTAAGACCTTCTAAGATATATTTATTTATAGCGCCCGAGTCGATAAGGATCGAGATACCTTATTTTTTATTACCTTATTTCGTAACCCCTTATACTTTAAGTAGAGGAGGTATATATACTATAAGCGTAAGTATCTAATCGAAACTAGTTATTATAGTAGAATTTAGTCTATCTCGATTCGATTTTAATAATAGAATTATAAAGAGTATATCCTTCTTTAGTAATTCGTCGAGATAGTCCTTTAAGGATATTTCTTCTTTATTTTCTTTTTTCTATCTACTTATAGTATTAATTTATCCGTAAATAGCTAGTTCTCGTTAATTTCGACCGATATATCTCCTTCTCCCCTTAGTATACCTAAACGACTATACTAAGAAGCGGACTTATTAAGGTAGAGATTACGGAATTCTTTCGACTATTACCGACCTATTATATTTAAGGTTAATAGTTTACTATTACTAGTAGACTTCTCTAAGTAATATCGATAAGTATAGGTTATAGAGCCGTATATAAAGTATACTTAATTTTTTCGATACTATTCCTACTACTTAGGGGTACCCTTTTAAGGTAACCCTTTAGTATCTATTATAGCTAATTACCGTCTTTCCTTAGTAGACTAATCTATAATTATATATAATCTCTAGTTATATAATCTATTTAGCGAACTATATTATTTCTTTACGCGACTCTTTACTTCTTTAATCTAGTATTATCGATTAGTATATTTTACGTACTCGTTTAGTTCTAAGTTATTCTATTTAGGATATTCTACTATTCCTAGTAGAATATTATTATTAAGGCTAAAGTAGAAATATTCCTTAATCTCTAGTATAAGCTTTACTAGTATAATATAAGCTATAAGATATATAAGTTCCTATATATATTCTATAATAGATCTTTTCGCTTATATATAGTTTTACTATTATTCTCGTAGATACTATTATTTATTCGGGTCCTTAAAGGTTTCTCGTAACTATTCGATATACTCTATAAAGATAGTAATTAAATTAGAAGATAGGAGATATATTCGGTATATTCGTCTAATAAGATATACTATAACTATTTCTATTTTTTCCTTCTCGGTCTTCTAGTAGTCTTTACGATTATAGAAATTAATCTAATTCGTAATATTCCGTATATAGTCGTTAAGTTAACTATTAGTTTAATTACTATTATAAGGTTAAGGTTTACGAACCTTCGGCCCTTAACTAATACTAATAGTCGCGTTAGCCTATTATCCTTCGTTTTACTCTATATAGGCTTAAAAGAGTTATCCTATCTAGGTTATAGCGTTAGTATTAGTATCGGTTTATATTAATAGACGCTATAAAATATTAATAAGATCTAGTTCTCGCTATTACTCCGTTAAGTCGAAAGTTTATAGTATAAAGTCTAGGGCTATAGAGGAATTTATCTCTATAGTAGAATAATTTTTAGACTTATTCTCCCTTTTAATTATTAATAATAAAATACGACCTTTAAGTACTTTCGTATTCTCTCGTAAGATAAATTTATAATTAGTCTAGAGATAGTATTCCTTTAGGATTTACTAGAGTCTATATAACTAACTTTCCTCTATAAGTAATACCTCGCGTTACTAGAAATATACTATAGAATATATTCGGGGTATAGGTACTACGCGATTTTCCTATTATAAACTATTAAATTAGAATATAACTACTCGTTCTTATACGTAATATTTTTACTAGTTATAGTTTATTCTATAAATATTCGTAGTAGTCTAGTAGAATAGAGTTTTATATATAATAAAGAGCTAACTACCGTAGTAACTTATTACTAAGGGAGAGGAATATCCCTTCGTCGCCGTCGTCGGTCTATTATTATAGAATCTCTTTATCGCTAGTTATAGGAGAAAGCTATATTTCTCTAAATATTACCGTCGAGGGTCGTCGTCGAGTATTTTAATAGTAGGTAGAGCGTATAAGAGAGATCGATAATTAGCGGTTCGTTACTATTCCTATAAACGGATACTAGCTAGTACGAACGCTTACGACCGCGTTAGTACGGCTATTTAGTCGTTACTACTATCTATAGTTATAGCGGCAAAAAATTAGATTAACTAGCTACTAAGTCTATTAGGGAGTGAGGCCGCTTTTATCTGTAATCTATCGCTATCGTTCGTGCCAAGATATTAGTCTGGCGCTAATACTATACCAGCCATGGATCACGTGACAAAATAAGACGCTGCCAAGCTTGCCTGCCAGCCTCGTCCCTACAAAGTCTTGAGTGTAAAGTCTACATCCTCAATCCTTACGCTCCAATATCTATACCCTAGCATGCCTCAAGCTCGCAGATTTTATATTCTCCACTATTCGGTTTTCGGAAACTCGTTCAGTCTGAGTTCCATGTTCGTCGGGTGGCAATCACTCACGGCCACAGGTTTCAATGATGCACCATTAAAATGCTGACCTGACGACGGCATAATCTCATCAACTTCTATCAGCAAATGGCATCTTCTCCAATTCCTCCAATTGAGATCGGATCGCTCACCACCTCCAAGGAGAAAAGTACCGAGTTCACAGGGAGTTCCAGTGGCATCTTTTTCGTCAACACGGTACTCCAGGCCTTCACTCAGGCAGCCTCAACCGGTCTCCGACGGGAATCTACAGTAGCCAGCCATGGCACACTGCTTCACTCCGCATCTCTTAATACCAACGAGTCCGGCACTCCTACCGTCCAGGTACGAATTGAACTCCAGAAATCTTCAGAGGCGACCGACGTTCGCAATCCCTATGGCATTACAGGACACGGTCTGGGCGTTGTGCCTGCGCAGCCCATTGCCCGAGACTTGCTGATGTTTTACCTGAAAAACTGGCATCCTCTCCTTCCTTTTCTCCATGGGCCATCACTGTCTGAGAGTATATGCGCGTTGTTTCAGCTAGGAGACACAGAGCCGATGTCACAGCCAGACAGTCTACGTGAGCGACTGCGTCATGCAGTGGTGTGCCAATGCGTCTTCAACATTGCTGCTCTGGACTTCAAGAGCCAAGTTCTCCCGCCGTCGTCCTACATCACATCCCCACAGATAATGCTCTCATTGGTGGCTATCCTCGGAGAGAGCCATGACACGGCGTCCATTCAAGCAATTCTAGTGATTCAACTGTACCTCGTCTCGAGAATGTCACTTCGCATTGCTTCCACAATCTGTGGAACATTGACAAGGCTTATCTACCACGCCGGCCTGCACCGATGCCCATATCGATACGACCAGATCACTAGCGAAGAATGTGATATCCGTAAGAGGATTTTTTGGTGTGCTTACGCTTTAGATCGTTACCTAAGTCAAGCGCTTGGCCATCCTATGTCGATGCGTGATTCCGATATTGATGTATGCATTCCTGGGACGCGTGAATTGCACCCTCGAGTCGAACGCGCAATCGGACCTATCGGCGGTCTAGATGTCACTTCACAGGATACAATCCGCAAACATTTGCCCTTGGGACACCCAAATCAAGAGCCATCGGAGCATATTGAGCTCGACCCCAGAAGTCCAGACGGCTCAGACGGCTCAAGATTTGATCTCTGCAACATTCTAGGTCATTATGTGGTCGGAGCTCGACTAATAGGAAGGGCTCTCGACATGTTTCATCGATCTTTGCAGAATCGTGCTGTCAATCGTGACAAGTTTATGGAGATCCAATCCAGCATACACACTTGGTGGAACAACCTCCCCATGCGCTACAGGATCATTACGCAGGAGGCTCGATAGAACCTACTTCTGTCTTCACCTTCTTCTTCAATATACTCTACAACCAGCTCCTTCTCATTACCAATCGTCCATTTCTGTCCCTAGCCCCAGATACACTGCAATTCCAATCCAGCCTGCAGATATGCGTCGGAGCCTCCCGCCACATACTTCGCATGACAGACCTTCAGACCCGATTTGACATGGCCATCTCATGGCCAGGGATGATTTCGGTGAATTGGATGGCCGGCTTGGTCTTGTGCTTTGCATGTCATTTCAACTCCTACCAACTGAGCAAAGTCGAACGGTTAGTGCATGGCTCTCATTCATGGCAACTCAAACGTAGCAGAGGCTAACCTCTCTTTCCCAAAGCGACGTTCAAGCATGCATACACTATCTGAATTCTCTAAGCAGATCTTGGAATAATGCAGACCACTGTGCGGCTACCTTAACTAGCCTGCTAGCCCTTCTAAGAACTCAACATGGTACCAAAAGCCCCAATAGGCTCTCCTTTGACTCTTCTCCAAGACTCAGGAATCAAAAATTGACTTCTGAGCCTCCTGTACAATGCCGCAAGCGGATTGCTGAGGGAGATATACCTAATAATCGCGCTCCAAAATTCTCAAGAAGAAGTATGGGGTTGTCATGGCCTTTCAACTCGGGCGGAGGTTCCGAGAGATCTCTCCTAGAGCTGGAAAACGGGACGAGGGAAAATCTTGAGGTGCAGTCAGCAGCCACAGAACTTGCTTCGTCGTCGTCGTTTCCACTCGCATCCGATGG
Organism: Exophiala lecanii-corni; assembly: GCA_003955835.1. Taxonomy (NCBI): domain Eukaryota; kingdom Fungi; phylum Ascomycota; class Eurotiomycetes; order Chaetothyriales; family Herpotrichiellaceae; genus Exophiala; species Exophiala lecanii-corni. The sequence goes on along the minus strand of CP034372.1, from coordinate 3,458,542 downwards.
GCAAAACCCTAACTCGCATGGGCAGGCCTCCCTTGGTAGTGACATAGACTATACGGGGTTTACCAACATCGATGACTGCACCACTGAGTCGAATCTGCAGTTTGGCGATGTGAGTTGGGAAGCTATGGTCGGGATTTCCGAAATGTCGGACTTGGATGTTTTTGATATGTGGAAATTTTGACCGTGGAGCTGCGGTTTATGATGATCTTACAAAGGTCTCAGGCTTGCAGGTATTGTAACAAATACGAAGGCGTTCTGGTCTTCGTTTACCAAAGAAAGGTTTGTTGGAAATCTTGGGGAAGTCCAAACTTGGTGAAGTCTGTGGCTCTCCCATCTTTTGATCCGGAGTCAGTAATGATGGGTCCATCATGCTTGGACAGGCGAGAACTTGGTGAATCAAGAAGTGGCTGGGGTATGACTGTCTTTTGTTGCAACAATGGCGTCCCGTCATCCGCTGACTGTGAAGGGTTAGAACATATTGCTTTGGCCGTCATTCCACTTGATGTGTTGGTTTCCTTGGGGCTTTCTGCCTGAACAGACTCTGTCACTCCCGACACTTCCTCTTCAGCCCATTCAGGGGTACGTGCTAGGTGTGGCGATCCCGAACGCGTTTCAAAGTGTTGCTTCCACTTGAGGATTTGGTCGCCGCTTTGTAAGGGAAACTCGTCCCACTCAGTGATCGCCGCCGTTTTCTCCGAGGTCGTTGAGAGTGTGGATTGGAGTAATCTTCTTGGAACAGAATCAACAATCGGACTGGAGAAGGCAGCTTCGATCTGTGCGACATTTGATGACGATACTAGCTGCCATAAGACTCTTTCGGTCTCTTTGAGGCGCATCTCAATAGCGTCAAGGTAGCCTTTGGCAGGCCCTCTGAGTTCGGCATCAGCAACAAGTTATTCACGGTCGGTCTTTGACAAAATATCGCATGAGTTACGACTGACTTTTTCTGTTTTTGTGGCCAAATGCACCTCTGCTCAAGAGTCTGACAGCGATTACATTGAGGTATATGTAAAGCGTCAATGTGGCTTCGCCATATCATGAAATGAATCGAGCATACCGAACCCCATTACACTGCGAAACGTTAGTCTAGGCTACATACAAGGCAGCACTTTGCCACGGTGCTTCCGGAACAGAGTGTTACTTAGATGCTCCGTGATACCTTTTGTTTCTTGGAACGACAAGCTTGACAAGCTGCTGATGTTCGAGAGACGGCGGTGGAAAGAGTGGAATGACGATATTTCATCGCTTCCTCGAATGTGTCACAGTTCAGGTGGTTCTAACTTCAGATTCCGCCACTCAAGTATAAGGTATGAAGATCATGCTGTTCAAGGCTTTTACACATCTACCAGAATGTCCGTGGACAAGGGACTTTTGCAGTTCCAAAAGGATTTCGAATCGGGAGAAGAGTAAATCCGAACCCGGGAAGTGCTCGGGCGTGACGGACGTGCCAAGTCCGTGGCCCGCACTTAACTCCACCCTGGATCACTGCGCGAAGGCAAATACTACGGATCCGGCATTTTTATACATTTCATCTAGCGTCATGCATTACGACGAGTAGACTTGGCTCGCAATTGATCTCTCTTTAGGCACTACGACATACAAGCACAACTTGAGAATATCCTATGCGTTCGCCTCGGTTGATTGGTCAAAGTACCAGACCAAGATATCTCACAATGGCCGACACTACACAGCCTCGATTTGAGACCGAAGAGATTATGTCCTCACTGCCGTCTTGGACTTCTGAGCCATGGCTTTTTCCCCCATCGAATTCATCTGCGTAATATGTCTGATGAATCACCACGCTTCTCCAATCTGAATCTCAGATGTCTGCTACTCGTTGTGAAGCGTTGCTCACAACGAGCTGGGAGCCTTACTCTATGATCTGATCTCTACCTCGAGTGGCGCAGACCTCCGTGTTGATGTCTCATGTACGTTTTCACTCACTCCGTGGCCTATTTTACATTTCACGACCTCCATGAATCCCCATACATTCAACTCCAATCCCAATTCGAGACTGCACATATCACCCTCTTCAGTCTACTTCCTGGCGCTAGTTCCTCTTAATGAACAAAGCCTACAGACTCAATACACTCAACGGTAATTGTTTACCTCAAAAGGCGGCGTAATGCCTTTACTAAGGCAAACCTCCACGTTAGTCGGCAAAGATCTCCTGATCATCGCCCAGAGGAGATGGCTGTCAACATTATTGCGAGCCCTGGCTCTACCGATCGTCTACATGTGGTTCATCTCCTACGTTCGAAACTTTTTCCTTCCACCATCCGTATTTGGCGTTGGAGAACCCAGAGACGTCAGGAATTTGACTGGTGTTTTTGACGGCTCCGTGAATCTAGGCGGGCGCAACACCGTCGCCTTCGTCAACAATGGCAATTACGAGGGTCAAATTGAGGATGTCATCACTTCCTTGGCCACGTTGTTCTCCGAGCTTGGGGTTGAAACTGAGATTCTCGAGACAGACACTTCTTTGTTTGAAGTTTGTCGAAGCTCACTCCGTGGCACTTCGAGCTGCTACGGTGCGGTGAGTTTCCACTCGTCCCCTACAGAAGGTCTCGATGGGACGTGGAATTACACCGCAATCTCCGACTTTAGCTTGGGCCAAAGAGTATTTGTCAACCAGGATGATAACGACGCCGAGATTTATATCTTACCTTTTCTTCACGCTATCAATTCAGAACTCGCAGCGCAATCTGGGCTTGGCCTACCTGAGCAGACTCAGTCATATCCTTTCACCAGTCAAACACGAGAGGATCGAGACAATCAAATTCAGACTTTCTTCATGCGAGCCTTGGTGAATTATTTAGGCGTTGTGTTCTTCATCGGTGTGTGTGGTATTGCCTTCCATTTACCGGGAAACCTGTCAGCCGAACGTGAGAGCGGTATGTCCCAACTTATCGACGTTATGATCCCCACACGACAACAATGGCATGTTCAAATGTTACGGCTGTTGTCCAAGCACATAGCTTTCGACATTGTTTACATTCCAGGCTTGCTAGCCATTGGAGGCATCGTTTCGGAACTTGTTTTCCAGAATACATCTGCCGCCATAGTGGTTCTCTACCATTTGCTGGCTGGGCTCGCCATCACCAGTTATTCACTTTTTGCTGCAACCTTTTTTCGGAGATCACAGCTTTCTGGCATCACTGTTCTCATTATCTCACTGGTATTTGCCATCATTGCTCAATTTGTTATCCGCTCGAATACTGCAGCTATTGTGTTAAGCCTATTATTTCCTTCTGTCAACTATACGTTGTTCATCATAAATTTGGCGTCATGGGAGAGAAGACTTGAACCTGCAGATTTGCTGAGTGCTCCACCACGAAATGGCAACAACTCGTTACCGGGCTATATCTTCTTTGTTCTACTGGCTGTCCAACTTTTCGTGTACCCTGCGCTGGCGCTCTGGTCGGAATATCTTTGCTATGGTATATCATCAAAGAGGCGGAAACTACAACTGGCAGGAGCCCCTAAATCTGCTACGATCGATGTACAGAACTTGAGCAAGCACTACTCGCCCAGGTGGTGGCAACGCAACAAAACAGTGGTCAAGGCTATTGACAATCTATCATTCACAGCCATTCGAGGACAAATAGTAATGCTACTAGGTGCGAACGGTAGTGGTAAAAGTACCACGCTTTCAGCCATCTCCGGTATCCACTCGCTATCCGACGGTAATATTCACCTCGACGGATCTGGCGGCCTGGGCCTGTGTCCCCAAAAGAATGTCCTTTGGGATGATGTTACTGTGTCAGAGCATGTTCGTATATTTAATCGACTGAAGTCTCAAAGCCGACCGGAGTCGTCCGAGCAAATTAAGAATCTCATAGCCGCTTGCGATCTCAGTCTCAAGGCTAACAAGAAGGCCAAGACCTTGTCCGGCGGCCAAAAGCGTAAGCTACAATTAGCTGTCGCGTTTGTTGGTGGCAGCCAAGTCTGCTGTATCGACGAAGTGTCATCTGGTGTAGATCCGCTCTCTCGCCGGAAGTTGTGGGAGATCTTGTTGAGAGAGAAAGAAAGACGCACTTTTCTCTTAGCCACTCATGCTCTCGATGAGGCCGATGCCCTCTCTGACAGTATTCTGATGCTATCCAAGGGAACTCTTCGTGCCTACGGCGCATCAGCACAGCTCAAAAACGAGTTTGGAGGTGGCTACCGCGTTGTTACCTCCAAGGAGATTCCAAGTAGCGCACCATTGCTTACCCGCTATCCTCATGATCAGACAACTCACGGCCTGCAATTCAGACTGAAAGACGCAACTGAAGCAAACCAGCTGTGCGAGGGGCTAGAAAAGCTTCAAATCAATGACTATGAAGTTCTGTCACCTTCAATCGAAGACGTTTTCCTCACACTTGCCGACGAGCTTCATGATGAGAACACGATGTCCATTTCTCGCACTTCCCATCAACCACAGGTCGCAATCTCAGGCACAGATGCTGAAAGCTCAAAATCCAATATGATGAAAGATTCGGTAGGACATGAGAGAAGAATGGACTTGGTGGCTGGAAACGGCACATCATTCTTGCAACAGGTCTGGATAGTCTTTGGAAAGAGAATGAGAGTACTTACGCGAAATTTTCTACCCTATTGCTTTGCAATCCTTGTCCCTCTTCTTACGGCCGGGCTCACGACGTTTTTCTTGGCCGGTTTCGACGGTCTTGCTTGCACTCTGGGAGCCAACGCAAACAACCCCAGTATCATCACACTCCCCACCCTCGACTTTTGGTGGGGCCTTGAAATTCCTATTGGTCCCACAAATCAGGTCAACCTTGGGAGATTGCCAGCCGCCTACGCCCAGTATTCCAGCCGCTTACAGCTGATACCTGATCTGGATGCTTTTCAATCTTATATCGACAATCGATTTTCCAGTGTTGTCCCTGGTGGGTACTGGATACCAAGTAATGGCGACCCAACTATACTTGCATATCGAGCAAATGGCGGAATGCAGTACGCGGCTCTGGCCAAGATTGCTTTGGATTCTTACCTCACTGAACTTGACATAATCACCCAGTTTTCGACCTTCGCACTTCCTCTGGCAGCAAGCACAGGAGACTCGCTACAGCTTGTGTTGTACTTCACATTCGCCATGTGCGCCGCCTGCGGGTTTTTCGCCTTGTACCCTACTTTCGAACGCATCAACAAGGTTCGGGCTCTACATTATAGCAATGGCGTCCGGGCTGCACCACTTTGGCTGGCAAATGCTCTTTACGACGGCATGTTTGTCTTGATCATCAGTGGAGCTTCTATCGCACTCCTCGCCGGAACTTCCGGTTTATGGTTTGAACCTGGATACCTATTCGTTATCTTCTTCCTCTATGGCATGGCCTCCACACTGTTGGCTTATATTGTTTCATTATTTGTCACCTCTCAGCTGGCTGCATTCGCCTTTGCTGCTGGTGGGCAGGCTATATTCGCCTTGATATATTTCATCCTGTATATGGTTCTGATTACCTACAGCCAACCAGAGGTCTTGTTCAGCAGTCTTAATGCCGTCCAATTCTCCTACGGTCTATTCACACCTTCAGGGAATCTGGTCCGAGCACTTTTACTTGGGCTAAACCAGTCGCAGTTGCTTTGCCGAAATCAAGGTTATGTCTCCTATGCTGGCGCTATCGATGTCTATGGAGGTCCCATACTATACCTCACGTTACAAATCATGGCAGGCTATGCATTCCTGGTCTGGTACGACAGTGGTTGGCGGCTGCCACTATTCAAATTCAGAAAATCAAAGGGTCGAAATGATGTTGAGAAAGACACCGTTTATGTCGAACCGGATGTCGCAGAAGAATCCATTCGCGCACAAAACTCCACAGATGGACTCCGAATACTTCATCTTACCAAGCGGTTCAAGAAGGATATAGTAGTCGACGACATAACCTTTGGCGTGGACCATGGAGAAGTATTTGCGCTTCTAGGCCCAAATGGAGCCGGCAAGTCGACAACAATAAGTCTAGTGAGGGGGATCTTCATCCCTCCTCGGTTCACAGTGACATTCTAATTGAAGGAGCCTCCATACGCTCAGAAAAGTCTGCCGCTCGACAAAATCTGGGTGTCTGTCCACAGTTCGACGCCATTGATCGAATGACAGTCGTGGAACATCTAAGGTTCTATGCCAAAGTTCGAGGAGTACCTGAGACAAGGTACAATGTCGATCAGGTCATATCTGCGGTGGGACTTGATGCCTTCCGGAATCGCCTCGCTGCAAAGTTGTCCGGTGGAAATCAGCGCAAGTTAAGTTTGGGCATCGCGATAATAGGAAACCCCTCTATCCTTCTGCTGGACGAGCCTTCTTCGGGCATGGACGCAGTTGCCAAACGCGTGATGTGGAAGACTCTAGACGGCATCAAGCTCGGTCGGTCTCTCGTTATCACTACGCACTCGATGGAAGAGGCCTCAGCACTCTCAGATCGTGTCGGCATTCTTGCAAAGAGGATGCTTGCTGTTGGTACCACAAACACCCTACGCAAACGACACGGTGATGCATACTATGTCCACCTTGTCCATGCCGAGGGGCCACATATGAGTGACATGGAAGGAAATCGGGTGGAAAAGTGGTTCTTCGACAACATCCCAGGTGCGGAGAAAGAAAGCACTGCACTCCATGGACAGTTCCGATTTGTCGTTCCGAAGACAACGCAGCTGGCAGACGGGCAAGTTACGAACATTGGGAGGGTGCTGTTGAGATCAATGGAGCAGCATAAGGATGATCTCAAGATCCGGTACTATACCTTCAGTGAGACTACATTAGAGGACGTGTTCCTCACAGTGGTTGGGAAACATCGTATTGTTGAGGAGAACATGTAGATGCACTGCACCCAGACATATAAAGGAGCATACATAATACTAGTTAGTTAAACTTTTCTTCATAGTCAAGGTTAGAATGCTCAACCCTCTCCTGTACTTATAACAAAATTCCTGCGTCCGTGAATAGCCTGGTATTTCCCAAGCCCTGTGCCAATTCTTTCGCCGTTAATCCCTTACGTGTGCCTCCAGATATCTTAATGTTCTTATCGATTCCCTGTTGCACTAGCCATCGCGATGTCTCGACTTGATCTTGAGAGACGGCCTCATGCAGAGCGGTCCAGCCGTTCGCGGCAGTCCTCTGATTGATTTTTGCTCCGCCTATCCCGTCGCCTCTGCGCCCACCGCGTAGGATTTTGATCACTTCAAAAAAGCCCAATCCAGCAGCGTCGATGAAGGCTGGTCGACCGTTCTTATCCCGTACATCTACTTCCGCGCCCGTCGATACTAACATCCGCACGGTCTGCACCTGGTTCTGCAGCGCTGCAACATGCAGAGCCGTCTTTCCATTGTTATTACACGAATTCAGATCCACACCTTTAACGGCGAGCAGCATAGCCACTATTTTCATGTAACCCTTCTCCGCCGCCAGGCTAAGTGCCGTCCATCCTGCAGCTGTTCGGGCGTTGACGTCGATCTGCCCTTTCTGGATGATGTCGAATACTTTGTCCTGCAGGTTATAGCTCACGGCCTGGTGCAGCTCGTTGCGGCCCTTACGCATCCACCCAGGCTGCTGCGGCATACCGTCTGCGTGGAATCGGTGTATCGAGTTAAGGTCCTTGGTGATGTCGTTCTCGGCTTCCGCCAGCTTTGCCGCTTCCGCTGGCCAGTCTGACAGTCCTAACAGGTTGTCGAGCACGCGTAGAGGTGAATCGAGCTTGACGACGAGTTTTGCAGTGAGATACAGAATCAATTGGTACAGCTCGACGTAGCTTTCCCTCAGGCTCTTGCGGAGATCTTGTAGATTCGGCGACTCCTTAACACCAGCCTTGCTGCAAACCTGCTTATCTTCGACGGAGCACCTCACAACGACTTTGACGACTTTGAAAGCCGTTTCAAACATCGCGCTTGATTCCGAGGTGTACATTTGACGGATGCTGAATGCGATGAAAAGTCCAGCGACGGCCACAGTGGCAGGTGGTGAAGCTGCGGCGCCCATTGCTACCATATCCCTGGCTTTCATCATGACGCTGCAAACCTTGTCGATTTTCGGATTTGTGCGTTGTGACTGAATCTGCGTGACCTTTTGCGTGATAACTTCGAGCAATGCTTTGCGACCCGATGCAGTGTGTAGATGTGCGATGGTTTTTCCATGGGGCTGTTGCTGATCAAGGATGACTCTGTGTAGTTTAGTCAACAGATTCTTGCTACGAGGATCGGACTCAAGTGCTACGTAGGCATCTTGCCATAGATCAGGTGTCCCATCGACTGTGCTTTCAGAATCTTTGTTCGGGCCCATGAGTAATCCACTGAAGTAGGAGGGTGGTTGTGTGTAGAATGCTGAAACAGACGATAAGAGGAGCGCAAGGCACGCATAAATCTAGGTTTGTAAATAGATGTTCCAGCGAAGAGACCGACACGTCTTGCGAGAGAATGGACCGAAGCCTTGTTTCCTACAATCGAAGGGAATCATATGATTCGGGTAAGTCATATCCCCAGACACTCGCAGTTGATATTGGCAGTGCAACCAGCTTTACAGCGCTTTGGCTGTGCTATGAGGGGTCATGGCCCAATTGATGGTGCGTTCTGGCCCCTGTGCTCCTGGAGAGCTTCGCCACACCGGCTGAGGGGGCCATTGACCAGGCGAGGTTGGCGCCTTTTCTTTTACAGGCTTTGCAGCCCGAAAATGCACTGAAAAGCTCTTCTCTTCCGCTTGTAAGCATGCAAGTGCTTGTAAGATCAGATTCGGTGCTGGGTCGAAGGGGCTAAGCTGGTTAAATAGAGAGCTCTTCTTCCACCGTCAGAGATGCGGTGTTCCCTCGCCCCGAAGTCGATCTGACACCTAGCTTAGCGAAGTGGCCAGCCTTCTGCACCGACTTGTGCATATTTCTTATCGCCATAAATTACACTAGTAACTGGTTCGTCTGAATTGTCATGAAGTGATGTTTGTTGTTCAAGCATTCTACTTGTGTCATTTCTTCTCTCTTCGAGGCCGACGCATGTCGTCCACAGTGGTCGTGAGTGGTCAAAGTGCACTATTATGAACAGCAGAATCCCACGTGATAATGCCGTATATGACGTCGTTGTACGGGACCAGGTCGTACAAAGCCGAGTTGGGTGAATACTTAACCTAGACATCCAGTCAGTGTTGACTCAGCGTCGACTGTCACCCAACATCTACGCAAGCTTCAGGGCCACGATACAGCCGATTGGCGAAGATGGCGAATTCATAATGCACTCGCTAATATGAGCCCCAGATGGAAGTTCTGCGGGTGCGAGTTGATCCAGATGGCGTCGCTTAATCATTATGATGCATGCCGGTTGCGGATTAGCTAAAATGAGAGCATTTGTGGCGCGACATATATGAGAGAGCTCCCGGCAAGGGAAAAGATTTCAGGAAGTTGTGTTCAAGATCACCAAAGTTTCTATGGACGACTCATTAAGTTTACGGAGCCGCCTGTCGGGGCAAACGCTCACAGAGTCCCGACTAGGCCGGATTCGAGCCACTCTGGCGAATTGGAATCGAGGAGAATTTAGAGGCGAGAGCCGTGTCGGCTTCTGGAATCCTGAACTGCGCAAAACCAGATCTAGAGTAAGGAAAGAATGGGCTCGGACAAGTAGGTGAAGCACGTTTTCTTTTGCGAATAGATACTGACCTTGGCTTCATCGCAGCATTGACGCTTTGTGTCTGCATTTTAGCCGTCCTCTCCCTCTTCTGGGCTCCCTCTTTACGGTCAAAGACCATCTCCATGAGCTGAATGTTTGGGTTGTTGATTTCGATGGTCTCCTTTCACCATACACTGATAGCCCCGAAAGCCCAATCGTGGGACCAGCAATTGTTGACGCGGCGCTTGCTGTAGAATCTTCTCGAGGGCCTCACATCAGATTCGAGGTCAAACCTGCCTCAGACTTCGAAAATAACCCGTTGAAAGTTCGCGAAGCGATATACAATGATAAAGCATTTTCGGCCATCATCATCAATGCAAACGCATCTGCCCTTCTGCGGCAAGCAGTTACCGCGAGCAACTCATCATATGATCCCACAGGTGCATGCCAAACGATATATGTAGAAGCTCGGGACCAGATCACCATCGACACATATATCGTGCCAGAGTTGAATGGGTTCATTGACCATGTCGTTTCTTCATTTGCTCAGTCGTGGTACCCAGAAATTGCGAAACTTATCGAAAATGGCACCTCCTTTTCATCGATTCCACCACAAGCCATATCTCCTAGTATTGGTTTCACGACCATTAATCTTCGAAGATTCGGTCCGACACAGGTGACTCCTGCAGTCACTGTTGGCTTGATTTACCTCATCATCATTGCTTTCTTTTCGTATGCATTCTTCATGCCCACACATACCCTGTTCACGCAGCAATGCACTCCTGGTTCGACAGAATACCACCGAAAAGTCTACTTTGGCCACCTGGTCGTATGGAAGTATATGTCGACGATAATTGCATATGCTTTTATGTCTCTGTCGTATTCTTTGGTTAGTCTGGCTTTTCAGATTCCATTTTCATCTCAGCCTTATTCGCATGTCGAGCCGCCGCCGCCTGGAGTTTCGACAAACGCATATGGCCATGCCTCGTTCGTTGTCTACTGGGCAATCAATTATCTGGGAATGTGTGCGCTAGGATTTGCTTGCGAAAACGTCGCCATGATTGTCGGCCAACCTTTCACGGCGATTTGGTTGATCTTTTGGGTCATCAGCAACGTTTGCACCGCCTTTTATCCGCTGGAATTGGCGTCGGGGGTCTACACCTATGGCTTGTTTTTCCCCCTGTACAACGTGGTCAAGGCCACGAGGATCATTCTTTTCGACTTGAATCAGGCTCATATCGGTCGCTATGTGGGAATTCTGGTTGGTTGGTGGGGTGTGAACACAATGTTGTTCCCTATCTCAGCCGCAATACTGAGACATAACACATGCATGAAAATGTACAAACTAAAGATTCAAGCTGAGCAGGATCGTGTCGAAAAGGAGCTTTTCGATTTGGAGAAGGCTGCAACCAATGCGCAAAACACGCAAGGCGAGGCAAACAACGATGACGAAAAAGATCCCAGACCTTGAGCGACGAAGTCGAAAGGAGGGACAAACTTTCTGGAAATTTATTCAACAGTGAGATGGTCGCTGGAAGCCTAGGCAACTGATCAACGTTTCCTCAGAGTAGCAAGAGCAACATGTATTTATTACTCCATGGCGGCAACAAGATTTGAGTCTACTGCGTGCATCAGAGTTCGAAGAATAGAGTCCTTCAGACATTAAAGCACCAAATCAACGAGGTTCTCATGCATAACGACATGTGAGACGAGTCAGCCCATGCTGCCAGGGTTCGTGGAGTTTGCGGATGATTTTTCGGCCACAATGTTTTGGTTCGAAAGTTCTCAACCAAGGCTCCAGGCATCGTTTGTTCCAAATCGTTCGTCCAAGATCTACACTGCGTTTCAGCAGCCTCTAGAAAATGGTTTGTTGTTCAGGCGCAGCTGTTAGGATGAAAGCATAATACACGGCTTGGAAAGTAACGAACAACAATACAAGTTAGAACGTAGGGAAGAACCAAATGCCTCGAATATGACGTCATTTGTGCATCGCATAAGAAGAGTCTCGATCCGTTGTGGCCGGCAATGCATTGACAGAACCCTTTGCCACACTCGAGGACGCCTGGAGGCGTATTGCATGGCACACGATGGCATTAGGCCCACCGTTAGTCATGACATACCATCCTCAGGCGGTCCGTAGATGATCAGAATATCATACATGCTTTCCCTTGGTCGTTTCTATTCTAAACAACTGCAAGCAGATAGATCTACTCAAACGATGGTATTGCGCATCCCACCACTGCTTCGTCCTCGACTGACGTGGCGATATGTTGCCGGCGCCGTGGCTGCGACATATTTGACTTACTGCGTTTTATTCGCCTCGCCAGTCCTGTCATCTAGGCTTCCGGCATATACCGGCCCTTATGATGTCGGTGCTATTGACGTGGAAGCTCCCATAGAAAAACGAATTATCCACCACGCAAAGTTCAAGGATACTGGAAAACATGCATTCCAGGTGAGTTCCAATAAACGATGGCTGTTGACGGCTGAATTAATTCCGCGCGTAGGTCGATACCGTACTCTTTACAATCTACTATCCGTCCGTGAAAGGGGTAGTATCGAGTAAACCGCAGCATCTATGGATCCCGAGGCCTTTGGGCATCGTTGCGTCTGGGTATGCACGATTCGCTCACATCAGCAACTTCGTGACGGATTCCATCTTTACTTTCAGTTTATGGCTTCTCGTAGGAGGCACCAAGATTCCAGCTCAAGTTGACGTCCCTCTACACGGCACGCCATTGCAAGTGCAGACATCAAGTATGATCAACCAAGCGATTTCGGGCGAAGATCCCTTTCCTGTCATGGTCTTCTCGCACGGATTTGCAAGTTCCAGAACTCAATATACTCAATATTTTGGCGAATTGGCGAGCCGCGGCTACGTCGTGGCGGCGCTGGAACATCGTGATGGCAGTGGACCAGGAACTATCGTGATGAGAAAAGGCGTGGAAGATGTGGATCGTCTAATGTTTTCGTTGAGTCATCTCAGGTATGACGACAAGTACCGAAATGCGAGTTGAGGTACTGACATCAATCCCACAGGGAAGATTCCGGTCTTGACAGCGCGTCATTCAAGCAAGCTCAACTTGATTTTCGACAAGCAGAAATCGAAGAGACGGTTCGCATACTGCGACACATCAATAACGGCCGAGGTGATCATGTTTATGTAGACAATCCCCGAGGCGAAGGGCAGGACCTCAAAAACTGGCGTGGCAGGCTTGCGATCAACAACGCAACAATCGGCGGTCATTCGTTCGGAGCAACACTGGCAGTAAGTCAATCTCCGCCCTGCCATCCTTACATTGCTGACATTCCGAATCGTGAAGTTGCAAGTATTGAAGGATGGACCTTCTCCAGCCCTTCCATTCCAAGGCGTTGTTGCCCTTGATCCGTATGTCATTCTGCCACGTCGAACGTGAAATTACCGGCTAACGCGCGAAAAGGGGCAAATCGAGTGGACGATTGAACGACGACATCAGAGTTCCTGCCCTGATCGTCCATTCAAACTCATGGTCGAGAACGCATTCAATATTCTTCGGTCGACCACATTTCGATGTAGTCAAAGAAGTGGTTGAGGGCGTATTAAATAGAGCCAAGGACGGATGGTTCCTGACATCACGTACGCTCGAGTCACCCCTTACCAAAAATCCAGAACGTTGCTGACATGTAGTAGTTGGGACATCTCACCCATCTGTGACCGACGCCCCAGTCATCGAGCCATTTTTGCTGAGTTGGACAACGGGTTCGACCATCGACGCTCATGAAGGGGTGAAGCAATATGTCGAGACGACCGAAAGCTTCCTTCATTACCAACGCAGCGGTGAAAAGACTGGCTTGTTGGACGAGTGTATTACACACCCTGAGTATAACGTCCCTGCGCCCGGTCGCGAGCTATCGAAAACCTTCAAGAAATACTGGCAGATTCATGTGGCGCCTTGCAAAGCTCCGGACTTGAACTAAAGATGGCCTTGCATGTTACATGTAATATAATTGATCAGTTGGACTTCATAAGCAGCGGGTTACAACCGCTCGACAGGTGGTGCTCTGTTCTCGCGCGACGTACAAGGTGATTTGTGCAACCGCTCACTCACCTTTCGCCGACAAGATCTCACAACTGATAACTTGATTGTTTCATGTGTCTTCGGGATTGAAGTTCGAGTCGAAAAGTTGTGGCGTCTTCAAATATTCCGATTCTAGTCATCCAAGTTATACTCAAGACTCCTCTCCATCTGTGGGTCGTTGCTGAGCCAAGATCTCAATGAGTGCAACAACAGCAAGTAAGCGTCCCGGTGAAGATAAAACGAGGTTGAGATACAGCAAGTGGTCGGAAACAGAGAAGAATGCAGGAGCGGCACGATGACATTGAAACCTAGTTCATTGTCCATTATATTTCGCAAAATGCTCAAACGCTGTCATCATAACTTGACACTCTTCACTAGGTTGGTCTTAATGCCTGTCAGCTCACCACCGTAGCCACCCCGTCCTTCACCACCTTTGTATAGCTGGCGCATACTACCCAATTTCTTCATCTTTTCATCGTACTTCTTGCGCTTCTTGACACGTGGGTTCCTCACGTCTTTACTTCTCTTGGGGCTAACCCCTTGTTCTTCTCGATCGCATATGTGATGCGGCGTTTGCCATCGTCGCCAATTTGCTCTTCTTCGTAGACCTGTGCTCCTTCTTTTGCCGCTTGAGCATACGCAGCGGCGCGGGCGGCTTTGTCTTGTTTTTTCTGTTTGGATTTGAGGACAAGGGTGTTGTAATATTCATCATCGTCATCGTTTCTATCACGCCCTTGGACGGCAGCGTCATCATCGTCTTCAGCCTCAAAATCCAAGGCTTCGTCGCCCTCAGGGTTGGCACGACCTCTATCTGTGGCTTCACGCATCAAGCGGTCTTGACGATCTCGTATCCGCTCTTTATGAGGTACATCGTCATCACCGCCAGCTTGTCGGGATGCGGCACCTCGTTTGTTCGCTTTCTGGGCGATTTGTGAAGTATAGAAACGGAGAGACTTCTTTCGCTTGGCCTTCTCCTCAACTTCTTCCCGGGTCAGAGGATTTTCGTCTCCGAAGTCAGAGTCTTGTTCTGCAGAAACATTGTGAAGGGTTGAGTTGAGAAGTTCTTGGAGATCATTCCGTTTTGGGCGTCGAGGCTTCTTGGGCTTGAAATCAATAGGTGGAAGGGATTCAAGGGAAGGTGTTGGACTTGGACTAGGTAGAGGTTGCTTCGACTTGGTTTTCTTCTTCTCCTTCTTGTCTTTCTTGTCTTTCTTGGTCCTAGGTTCTTTGGTTACGGTAGGTGCGGCATGCGGAATACTATCTTGAATAGGTGCCACGGCCACTTCGGTCTCGGTGGTTTGTTCGACGTCCTTCAACTTTTCGGCGTCTTGCCATAATTGCCGACATCGTAGGAGATGCTTCATGACTGGATGATCCCTCAATTCAGCAGGTGGAAGCGCAATGCCAGATTTGGAAGACGTCAGGATGGCTAAATACATGGCCAAGACAGCAAGGTATGCAGATAAGGCTCGAAATTTGGTGATGACAACTGGTGTCGAGTCCAGAGACTGAGGGGATTTAACCACAGATATTGCTTCCTTCTCTTTCTTCAGTCGCGAATGTACTTCCTGCAACTCCCGAAAATCCGCGGTTAATGGTTCGAACTCAGGATATCGGGCTCTGAGGATCTGTAGCTTTTCATCAGGCGAGGCGCCGTCTGGGATTTTCACCTCTGGCAACTTCTCAATAGCATGGCGTCGCTGCTGCGCTTGAGATGTCTTGCTCTCGTCGGCCCAGGTGGTTTCATCAAAGCCAAAGTCGGCATCAGTCATGCGTTTCAATTGTTTCTGTTGCAATCGCTTGGCCTCTGCCTCTTCCTCCAGTGCGTCTGCTTCAGTTTCAATGGTGTCAGCATTGTAATAGTCCGCTTTCGACGTTCCCCATAGCCGTTCATCGTCTTCTGCATCTTCGTCCTCGCCGTTTACTAGTTGGCGGTCAAGGTCAACAGAATCATCCTCGGGAGCTTGGTCTAGATCATCGTCGAAATCATCCTCCTGAGCATCTTCATAGACCTCATCGTCACTAGGTTGTAGATCTTCTTCCTGCTCTTGTAGCTTCCGCCGTCTCTTGGCCGCAGGCTCTTCGTCAAGTAAGATCTTGTCCCTCCCAGCATAAAATTCATCCTCCGAGTCGTTGAAGTGGTCCTCAGATTCAAGGCGTGAGGACTTTCTGGGTCTAGATCCAATGTCGGCGGACTTTCCAGCTTTTCTTTTCTTAGCCATGGCTTGCTCAAGGAATAGAACAAATAGAAAGTGTAAACATTCAAGGTGGTAAGGATTGCGTCTGTGAGAAAGATTTACTCCGCATGTTGGAACTTTTTTTGGCATGAATCATGTGAAGTATTGACTTGGCATTAAATGACTCGGCAGCTTCGGCAGCTTCGGCATCATCTAGTCCGATTTGTCCGATCTAGTGTTCCTCATGATTTTATCCTGCACGAGTGCAATACCAGCAGTGAGGTAAAGAGGAGGAATTGAGATATCAAATTACAATCTAACATCCAGTCTTCTATTCATTTCTCACTGGTCTCACCATAGGTCACTCTTTTCGCCAGCGTTCTCTTTGCTTGCAACCAGTCTCTCGTTCAGCCAAATCTCAGCCAAATCTCAGCCAAATCTCAGCCAAATCTCCTTTTCGGGTCGCCTGATTACACTCGACAGTGTTCCAGAGCTTCTTACGGTGACAGTCGAATCGGCCGTTCGCGTTAGTAACCGTCGCGCCAGGGGACTCTCCGGCAGGTTTCCCACGGCCTCCTTACCCAATACCACGCTACAAAAGGACAAGTTCTGCTCTGTGTATACACTGCCTCTGTCCTCCTCATTCACAGCCGATTAAGACCACAAATCCCCTCGGAATCCAATGTCCTCCTTGACGAACCTATTCACACCTGTCGCCAACTACATCCGCACATCCAACCCATACCTCCTGTACACATACGTTTTTGTTAGCATAATATTTATTCGCTACGCTTTACCAACCATGTGGCCTTTCAATACTAGTACCAATCTCTTCCCCGTCGCTGGTCGCACGGCGATCGTTACTGGTGGCTCGCAAGGGTTTGGCCTCTCACTTGCCGAGCAACTTGCACGTCGCGGCGCCAACGTTGTCATCATTGCCCAAGACAAACAGAAGCTTTCCACAGCCCTTTCAAGTATCACATCACTCGCCTCCTCTCCTTCAACGCAGCGATTCCTCAGTTTGTCGTACGACCTACGCTCGCCGAGTTCTGCCCCAGAAATTTTACGTCAAGTCACAGAATGGAATTCCGCCTCCCCGCCCGACCTCGTCTTCCTGTGCGCAGGCAATTGTCACCCTAGCTTCTTCGCTGACGCCGGCATCGATATCCTCCGTGGGCAGATGGACACGCTATACTGGAGTGCGGCATACATGGCGCATGCTACATTGAATCTCTGGACAACAGCAACGGGCAAAGGCAGGAGTGCGGGAAAATCAAATCACCCAAGACACATCATTTTCACCTCGAGCGCGGTCTGCTTCGTGCCTGTTGCAGGCTACGCACCATATACGCCGGCCAAGGCCGCGATTCGCGCGTTGGCAGACACACTGCACCAGGAGGTAGAGGTCTATAACGGATCACGCAGGTCGACGGCGACTTCGTCATCTTCTCCACCCCTGATACTGATATCAAAGTCCACATTGTCCTTCCCATGGGTATCACCTCACCAGGCTTCGTAAATGAAAATCTGCTGAAGCCGAAATTGACTTTGGAGTTGGAGAAGGATGACAAGCCTCAAACGCCCGATGAGGTCGCACTAGCTACGCTCCGCGGTCTGGAAAGGGGCGACTTCATGATCACGACCATGTTTCTCGGCCATTTACTACGCGGGGTTGGTATGGGCGGGACGTTGAGGAAATCTGTTGGAGACGTGTTTTGGAATTTCCTAGGCAGTCTAGTCATCCTTTTCGCGTTACCCGATATTTTCGCAAAATGCAGAACATGGGGCAAGAGACATGGCGTAGGCTCTACCACACTCAAGGCCAACGCGCCGCCATCGACAGCTTGAAGGAATGAAATTGAAAAGTAATAAGCTCCGGGCTCTCTAAACGTTGATCACAAAGGCTATACAGTCTTGACGGACCCATGTACTCTACTCAGGTCTCGAATACGCCTAAGCTGTACTATTTCCATTGAAAATGTCAACACTGCCTGTTTCAACCTCGCAAGTTGCATCCAGCATCTGATCAAGCACAGACACCAAATGGCTATGAGAATTTCCCTCTTCTCTTGCCAGCTCCCAGTCAAGGAACTGTCTAGCTGCCGCCTCTGCCACTTGAAGCTCTGCCTCCTCCCCGGAACTCAAGGCCGAACATGTCAAGACGAGATCTTGCCCAGCCCTTACCAGGTTGGCCAAATGATATGCCCTCTTGACTACTTCGTTCGGGACACCATTCATAGCAGCACATTGGGTACCATAGGAAAGGTTGCATTTTCCAGGCTGAAGGTTGTACAAATAAGTGACATCTGGGTCTTCTTCATCGTCATGCCTGCTTGGTGTCTTGTGGACCTGCACCTCCATATGTGCGAAAGAGATGCCAAGTGTCCTGTCATCGAATAAGCCAAGGTCGAAAATCTCGTAGAAGTGAGTTGCGAAGAGTGTTTTCGGAGTGTCATCTTTTAAGGACAGGAGATGATCTAAAAGACCCGCCGCCAGACCAGCACCGTCACAAGAGTCGGTACCCTTCCCGAATTCATCAATTATAAGCAGACTTCGGTGTGTACAGGAGTGCAATGCCATGGCGACTTGCTGCATGTCAATCATAAATGCCGACTGGACCTTTGAAACTGTTTCGCGAGTTGTTATTCGGGTCAGGATCTTGTCGGTCACTCCGATTGTCGCTGCTTCCGCGGGAACGAATGAGCCGACTTGAGCCATGTAAACTATCAATGCTACCTGCTTCTGGTAGACTGATTTGCCTGAGTAGTTCGGTCCAGTCAGCAATATGATATTTGGTCCTGCGAGGCCCGTCTCTTCTGCTCCAGTTCCTCCTATCAGAAACGTGTCGTTAGGTACAAACGACGACACAGTCAATTCATGCAGTAGGTGCCTACCACCTTTGATGTCGATCACGTTTTCCTTCGTCAGGGTAGGACGCCTCAACTTGTAATGGTGTGCTGCGTGCGTTAGAGCGAGCAGGCAATCCAGTTCACCACAAAGATCAGACACGGTGATCACAAGCTTTTCGTCTGTAAGGATGTTCTGCGCAAGATCATAGCTGATCTCAATCTCGAGGTCACAAATTGTGGCGTACAGATCACCAAGATCGTGATCCATCTCGGTCATCGTGGCATCTTTGAAATAAGCTTGCGTTGGCGTCGTGAACATTTGCTTCTAGCCAAGTTCATGTCCATTGTATTCAGCTTCACCTGTTATGTTATCACGCCGCACCGTCAGGTGAAAGCCAAGATGTGGAAAGTAGACCACGTTAAGTCTCACCTTCAGTGCTGAAGGGATCAGTTTTGCAATTTCGATAGCCTTTCTCGACAAGAGGTCTTCCATCCCATCGTATATGCTCTTGATGTCATCCAGTTGTGCATTGATACCAGGCTTGACAACAGTCCGGTGTTGATCCGCCGAGCATTCCAGGTCCACCACGTCGTGCACCATTTTTCCAATTCTGTGAAGGCGAGATCGGTCAAAAACCTCTGAAGCTCGAACGACGATAGGCAATTGAGAAACCCCAACCAATTCTCCTAAAGCATCGACTATGTCAATGGTGTGGTAGCTGAAAGCCAATAACGACGCCCATACGCCACTTTTGAATGCATTTTGGCTTTGTTTCCCACCATCAACACCTTTGTGGAGTAAGGTCATGATGCTTCTCATATTTTTGATCTTGCTCAAATTCCTACTCAATTTTACACATGTTGGTTGATTCTCAGGTCGGATAAAAGCTGATATGAAGTTCAGCCGAGTGTTGATTTCGTCCATGTTCAAAGAAGGTCGGAGGAAGATCCGCCGAAGTTCAGCCTTACCCTGAGGGCTTCTCGCATGACCTTGGAAGATACCAAATAGTGATAGTGATTCCTTAGAGCCAGAGGATCCTGGGCCTTGATTGAAGGTGTTTGGGTGGGATTCTGGGCGGATGATCTGGAGTGATACCAGAGTATCTGCATTGACGAGCCTAGAAGCTTTCTGTCAGAGTGCCACCATTATGAAGGTCACCAACTTACATAGTCTCCTTGAGACTGAACATCTCGATTTTCGCCACACGCCAGATATAGCTTGCGGCGGAGTCGTCAGGCAAGTACTCTCCAGACCTTCTACGCTGCAAATAGGCAAGTACCACACCAGCGCAGCCAACACTAATCTTGTTGGACAAGTCTAGCCTGGAAGAAAGCTGTAGTAATTTTGCCTTTTTTGTAGTAAATCCCATATCTTGCGGCACGATTGACTCGTCGTCGCCAGCAGAGTCAGCCGGCACCAGAAAGCGGACGTTGTTGGGATTTTGAAAATTGAAAGCCAAATTGAGGAGCCTATTCATCGAAGAGTCATAGCCGAATTCTGAAGTCGGGCGTGTCTCAACCTGGTAAGGCAAGGGTTGGTTTTCGTCATCTAAAGCATCTAAGCACAATATCTTAGTTGGCAGTGATCTTACTTACTGCTGTCGATGAGAGAAACAGGTCGCCTGAAATGGGTGTTAGAATGTGGAGCAGTATCAACACGTATGGATATCAGAACAGTAGTTGGTTGGAGATCGAGTATCACTACGAAATATGAGCAAAGGACTCGACCACGTTGCCTTACTCACGCTTCTCAACAACATCCGTGCCTCCATTGATGGCTTCTTCCATACATGACAATCTTTCTTCGCTTGCAATGTAATAGGCGCACCCAACTGTTCCGCTCTCTCTGACATCTATCGCCACGATGACTTGTTCCAGAAAGTCATCGTGGTTGTATTGATCAAAAGCAGTATTGACGGACAGCGAAGGGTCTTCGGATTGAGTCTCGCGGCCCACCGATCGCCGAGTTGGCTGTGAAAGGGCAACCGAAGACCGACGATCTCTATCACGAGGCTTCGAGGATTGCAATTGTCCTGGTCGGGAGCCGCAACGCCCACGGCGAGAAACAACGGCATTGGTTCGATTCGACCAAGTGGCACGCCGAGCAATCGTCGATGATGGCATTGCTTGAGATGGCAGCGTTATGCTGGCCTTCAGTAGTGGTGCATAATGAAGAAGATTTGCAGCATCGTAAGCCAACAGGTGTTTTTCTTGGCTTTGTTGGAACAGATAGGTGTGTCTCGAGTGGGAAGGAGCAGAACGAAAACAATTTAACAATTGTAACACGTACCTTCCAATCTCTATATTATTTTTTGGCAAAAATATCTATGTCGTGGTCTCGTTTGCAAGGAGTTTCTAGTTTCAGCTCTCAACTTCAGCATCTTGCCAGCCTCCAACAATTCGTCCTCCCTCTGCTCGCTTCACCCGGCACCACATTCCAACCTCACTATCAGTTATGAACTGCCACAGAACCAACGGCCAGCTCTTGTGACATGGCAATGGTTCGTAAAACTCACGAGCGATCTCAAAAACCTTTGGTAATTTAGTCCACGGTATCGCAGGAAAATCATGATGTTCGTTATGATAGCCAACATTGTAGGTAAGAAGATTGAGCGGGCCATAATAAGAGTAAGTCTCCGGTATAGGCACATCTTTAGGCATCTTGCCGTCCTTCAGCGTAGATTTGGCAAACACATAATGCTCTGAAATGAAGTGGGCCGCACATGGGTGAAGAGAACCGGCAAGAAATGAGCTGATCAACAGGTAGAACAGCGCATTGGGTCCTAGGAACTTCACAATGGCAATGTCGAAGATGATCTGGGCAATTATATTGCAAAAATGGATGGGCCCAAAAGGGATTTTATAGACCATGATCGGTCTGATTGCGTAGAACAGCAATTGGAAGGTGCAAAAGCAAGCCTTGCCCAACACCGAATTGAAGAACGCTGCTTCTAGTGCGGTTGGCAGATCGGTGTCAAGCCCGTCAACGCCGAGAGATTTGTGGTGGGTGAGATGATATGGTCTGAAGCCAGCAGAATATGGTACCCCAATGGGAAGGTTTGCAAAAATGGCAAACAGTCTGTTGTACACAGGAGTGCGGAATGCCAGGTTATGACTGATCTCGTGTATGGCGAGGAACAAGTTTTGATTTGCCGTCGCACCGACAATGTACGCTGTGAGAAAGAACGGCCATGAGAGAATGGCGGACTCTCTAAGTAGGAAAGCACATGTAATCTGAAGCGTAACAACGCCGATCACAGTGTAGATGGTGAGAGGTTCGGGGCCACATAGCTTGAGGATTTCTTTGTGTGCTTTTATTATTGCCTGTCGACGAGTTCGGTGTGGTTCCTCTGTATATGTCCAGAAGAACTTGTCTTCTGGCAACCCCTTGCTTCCTCGTGCGGCCTGTATTTGGGACGGGGTAGTCTGGTCGTCGTCGTCGTCTCTTCGGTGGGGTTGGTGTTGTGTCTGCGGCGGCTCACCGACGTTGTTTCGGTGGCTGTAGACATGATGAACTAGGTCGAAGGATACCAGTAGAATAGTAACGAACGGAATGAGTGGGCAAGTGCACTCTGTCAGAAGCTAGCGATAGAAAGGAGTGTTGGTATCGGCATCGTCTGCGCTGCAAAAAGAAGATGTTTTGCTGGTGGAGCTCAGGCTCACCGAAAGTCTGAATGTCAGGAGATGGACCTGAGATGGAAGTGACAGGTATTTTGGTGGGCTGAGACTGCGATCCGTCCGATGCAGGGTCAAAGGGGCCTGCCTAAGGATCTCTGTGCCTCCGGGCCACTCACGGAAACAGGACCACCCAGAACTCTAGTTACGGTGGGCACAGGTGCAGCTTCAACTACCCCTCGTCATCGGTCGCACGTATGCCTGTGCTCTTCTCCAACTAAACCAGCCACCAACCAATCGAGATTCACACGTGCTCTAGAAAATCTATCTACCGACCGACAGCGTTGATGTGAACCATTGTCAAAAGCGTATCTCTATGGCTTTGTGATCACGTTTTCGCCTCTCCCCAGATCAAGCGCTCATCGACCTGATTGATTCGAGGATAGTCGGCACGTATCCATGGCTCCCGTGTCATGCAAATCTCATTCCCTCTGGCTATGTAGACACCCAGCCTTCTCCAGTTGCTTGGATGTCCTCTATAGTGTCAAATGAGAAAGAGCATCCATCACCAGGGCAGAGGATATTCCCTTTCTCGCACGACAGGTCAGCTCAGCCCTCAACAGATCGCAATCATGACGCGCCAAAGACATACTTCAGCTCCAAGCCTAGAACTCCGGACGCCTTTGCCCAAGAGCACTTTTCGTTCTCCAAATCAAAAGGGACTAGGTGACCTACTGCACAATCAGACTCGCACTGGGCACCAGCTTCAGATCCTTCAACGTTTCTCCAAAGTATTCTCGATTGAACACCTTTTTAGGGAAGTTCTGGGTGAAGCTTTCGATGTCTCTTCCAATCTCATCTGATACCGCAGCCGCCACCTCGAATAGAGTCGTTTCGACTGGAAAAGTCTTCATGAGGTTACCATTGGGCGTTTGCAGTCTCAGGCGTGACTCCTTGTACTCTGAAGCAGGCTTTGAGGCGACTGGGCCACCCGTGGCAGGAACAGGAGCAGCTGCCACTGTAGCAGCAGCAATGCCCGCTCTCTCGGCTTTCTCGCGTTCTGCCTTCAATCTTCTTTCCTCCTTGTCGGCAGCGATTTTGGCCTGGATCTTCCTCTTGGCCTCAATGTCGGCCTGTTTCTCCCGCCTCTTTTTCTCTGCGTCCTTGATCTGTTCCTTGACTCTAAGCTGTTCCTTCATATCTTCAGTCTCTTTGGTCTTCTTGCGATTGATTTGTTCGTTGCGCTTCTGGTCGATCTTGTCCTGTTCTGATTGGGCAGCGCGTTTGAGAGCCATTTTCTCTCGCAACTCTGCTAGTTTCTGCTTCTTCTCTTCTTCGGTCAATGGTGCAATTTCTTCGGTCGACTCTGAGAAGTCGGTGTGGCCTGATTTTGAAGCATGAAACTCGGCCTGAGCAGTCCCGCGAAATTTCTTGCCGCATTCGTTACAAAGCAGACTTTTGGCTTGCTCGGCGGCTTCGGTGGCCTTGGACTCGGCCTCGGCCTGCTGTTCTGCTTTAAGATCGTCAAGAGACTTGTCGGCATTCTTGTCTAGCCAGTCGATGGCGTCTGCCACTATGTAATTGGTCAGCCACGCTCATGGCACCCAAGAGATGGCCCATGACCTAGGTGACTTACGACCTCCTGTTTTCTTCAAGGCAATCTCACTTTTCTCTTTGTCGAAGCCCATGTCGACTAGTTGATCCAGATCAGACGTGGCCATGGTGAAAGTATGCTTTTTGGGGCCAACCAGGGTTACTTTCTGAAGTAGAGAAGGAGGGCAGATCGACTGGTGGCGGAGGAAGTGAGGAGGACGGATGAAGATTCGAGGCAGTGGGTACGCAGTATGGAGATGCGGAAGAGCTCCGAATGATCTTTTCCCAAATCAAAGTAATCCTCTAATTTGTAGTCCCCGTGGCGTCCTGAATCGTTTGCAGATTGCACGATAGTGAGCGGTATACGGAGTTGGATATATTTCTATTAGGCATCGTGATGGTACGCGGGCCACGGACGAGGGGTGTCATCGCTGCCAAGACTTCAAGTGATGGGCTTTTAGAACAGGTCCCCTTAAATAGCCTCTAGCTGGTTAGGATCGGTCCTTATAGGTAGATTATCAATGTACATAGTCAAGTGGTAGCTCTATTCACAACCTATTAGGCACCTCGCCAGGCACCGACCACTTGGGGACTTAGGCGCCTCGAGGGGTTGCGTTCTTACCTGTAATGAACTGTCCAGTAGTGACCTGACGAGGGCACCACAGGAGGTGACCGCGAACCTCGGCTAAGTTACCAAGTGTCACTTAAGTGTCAAGATCTTGGAGATTCATGTCGTCACTCGAAGCTCTGGGGCCTGGACTAGTCAGAACTTAGGGGTTAACGTACGGTAACCACGACTAAGTAATCCAGCCTTCCAGCCACCTCCAGAGGCCCAGTACAAACCTCTCCCCTGGCACCGGCACCTGCCTGGCGTCATTCGACTCCGGACTCCTCAGCAAACGGCACGGCACTGTGGCTTGTGGTGCTACAGTCAGAGCATAAGACTCAGAGGCATCGGTCATTGCCATTGCTGCTGAACAATCCACCGCACCACTGCACCCACCACTGCCTCTACCTCCGTCCTCCTCGCTCGACACTGGGTTCGTGCAGACAACAATCTTTCACCTCTGCCACCTTTCCATCATCACCATCACCAGCGACAGACCACAATCTTAGACCCTTTCTTGACTATTCTCACCCATTTTCGGCCATCTACCGCTGCGCTCTTCTTCCACCCTTCTGCGCATACTCGTCATCCTCACTCATCATGTCCGTCGACCTCGAGCCTGCTGAATTGGGCTTCAGACGTCAGTGCCACCCTCCCAGACCCTCCCACTTCTGAGCACGCGAGGCAGATATCCTCTACACAATTCGATCACCAACTAAATCTCTCACAGGTCCCTTCAATCATGAAGTCACCGAAACTCTCAAGCTCATCAATCCCAACTCTTCGCCCGTGGCCTTCAAGGTGAGTCCTTGATAACTGTTCACCGTATCCGCATGTCACACCAGCTGATAAGTTGCAATCACTAGGTCAAGACAACTGCTCCAAAACAGTACGGATCCTGAATCTCTCCTCTCGATCAATATCCGCTGACACTACCCAGATACTGTGTGCGACCAAATTCTGGCACAATTCAACCCAATGAGTCTGTCGAGGTTCAAGGTACGCAACTGCATCCATGGTTCATACTACATCCATTCTGGCCTCCTCCATTGACACCTCATAGTACTTCTACAAGCCATGAAAGAGGATCCTCCTCTGGATGCCAAGTGCCGCGACAAGTTCCTTGTGCAGTCAGTCCTCACCTCCGCCGATCAGGATCCCAATGTTACCACCCTCTGGCAACAGGTCGAGAAGACAGCCAAAGCATCCATTTCGGAAAAGAAGATTCGCGTCAACTTCCTTCCTGCCGCGGGCTCTTCTTCAAACGGCACCTTGTTATCATCACAAGCGCATGAAGAACAACCTCCCGCTTACTCTTCTCCACCTTCACAATTCGGCTCTCCTGCCCCAGCCGGCTCGTCATCAACTCCCGCGAAGGGTTCCCTCTCGGAATCGGCCAGGAGTGCTCCGGCCACTGCTGCTGAGGCCACTGGAATTAGTGCTGCTGCTGCTGCCGTTTCGCGCAGCGTTCCCACATCCAGCGAAGAGTTGCAGGAACAGTTAGCTGCTGCAAAAGCCCAGATTCAGAAACTGTCCTCTCAATTACAAGATCCACAATTTCGACAACGCAAGGCACAAGAAGCCACTGAGAAAGTCCAGACCATCGTTCAACAGTCCAATGAAACCGGGGTACCCTTACAGATCGTTGCTGGTCTTTGTCTTCTGAGTTTCCTGATAGCTTATCTGTTCTTCTGATCAGGCTATGTTCCCTCGGAACATAGCCACGAGAGATCTTGGATATGTTTCAGAACTCCATCAATGCAATTGAGATTGGTCAACTCATACTTACAAAGACCTTGTTCAACCCTGGCTCGTGTCGGCAAGTCCAGATGCGTACGGCTAGATTCTGAAGTTGTCCTCACGATTGTTATGCCGAATAAACCTTTATCGTTGCCTTTCACCGCAACTAGCAGTGGTGACAGCTTGCGGACAGACCCCGGACGAGATATGTGTATGTGGACAAGTACTGAAATAAAAGAACCTTTGTTGTCAGATTGGGCTATGTCAGGATTTATCACCCGGATTTGCTGGCTTTGTCCTTTTTCACCCTGTAAGCGTAGAGCAAACAAATAAATGAGAATTTTGGGTTCACAATGGCCCTGAGCTCTAAACGATTGAACCGTTTCCAGGTCCACTTTGCTGTGTTGTGACTAAGTTCTGACTGGAAGCGCCCGTATGCCGACAAGGACTAGCTGAAGTGGCCCGTACCTTTAGAAAGTCTGGCGAACTAGTGACACACTGAGATCCATAGTCCTACGAGCGTTGTGCACATGGAGATAGCAACAGCCGATTCATCGTGATAACGAGGATGGTGTCCTCGGTACAATTCCCCTCCCGCGGTTCTGCCATTCGATGACTGGATGACCAGTCGTCGGGTTTTTCCTTGGATCCGACTGTCGCTGACTACACAAACCTGCAGACCATGAATTTTTAGCAGGTGGGCGAGGTGGTTGAGCCGGCATAACAGAGTTCAGGGAGCGGCTCTCAGTCTACTTTCTCCGGGAGAATTGCCAACGGCATAATACTCTTGCGAATGCTGGATATAGCATTGCCTCGTGGCGATGTCACACTGTCACGAAACTGACAATTGAAGCGATTGGCCTCTTTAACATATTGGAAATCGACTGTATATAGTAGAGGTGCCGCGTCGTGATTCGTGGATTCTGGTACTCATCATTCATCATTCATCGAATGCTGGAGAAGTGGCAGTATTGCAGAACACTGTTCGTCCATATGTTTAACAATAATATGGAGGTAAAGAACCATAGTGTACGTATGACGGACCATCATCCGGAAAAAGGGCCTTTCAACAAATTCTACGCGATAACTACTGAACGGCGTTTGCGGTTGGAATCTGAATTTCGAAATGGCCGTGTTGAGCTAAGCATGATCGATTTCCGACTAATATATATTCCGACATGTTGCGCACAGGCTTAATTTCTATCGTGTCGCAGACGAATTTAGATGCTCAGCACTTGACCGAGCAAAGCGCCAATCCAATAATCAGCGTCCGTGAAGAACTTCCCATATTGTAGCAATGTTCGCTAATATACAACGAGAATCTCATCCTCAACATCGGGAGATTTCTCATAGGGCCCTGTAAACCAACAGCCTCGCTGGAACGGTAGAACCGTCCACATGCGGGGAGGCTCAACTCACGTGATATTAACCTGCCACTGCCAAGCACGACCCTGTGAATACCTATCATCGTCAATCGCGAGTTTATTTGAGGCTTCAGTTATGAAATGTGAACAAACACCAAGCTCTGGCCTTGGTTTGAAATCGGCGTTCATTCATACAAGCACAGGGCTGTTGGTTCCGCAATCGCGACTTGAGAAATACAGCCTTTTGTCACCTACGACTCAACTACGACCTGGCCGAGTCCACTGATTTTTCCGACCCAAGGGAAAAACCCCTCGTCCTCCTAGTCTAAACACACAACCCTAGGCAACACAAGCTTTGCGTCTCCTCTCCGGGCACCATGTCCACGGCAATGGACGTCGATACCGACGCGGTGAACGCACCCATCACACTGAAAACTTCCGAGGACGCGAGCAACGCCAACAAGGGATCCGCCAGCGGCGGCGGCACAAACACCGAAGCGCTGACATCGCAAAACGCCGTTGCGGTGCGCAGTATCGAGGGCTGGATCATCATCGCGAACAACATCCACGAGGAAGCTACCGAGGAGGATATCACAGACCTGTTCGCCGAGTATGGCGAGATCAAGAATTTGCACCTCAACCTCGATCGACGCACAGGCTATGTCAAGGTATGTCGGTTCCTTCCATTTCTTGTGTAGGAAGTCTCGGTCCTGAGATTAGCGTCGCTCATGCCCAAAGATGCTCAAGCTGACGGGGTGCTTATCATAATACAGGGCTACGTATTGATTGAATTCTCAACGCAATCCGAAGCGTCGGCTGCGATCAATGCGCTAAACGGCTCGAAACTTCTAGACCAGACCATCTCCGTTGACTACGCGTTTGTGCGACCGCCGCCGAAAGACGCGAACAAAGACCGGGACAAGAACAGGTCGGGGCAGCCGGCAAGGGCCGACGTGCTGCCGCTAGGAGCAGAAGTCGGAGTAAGAGCAAGAGCCGCAGCAGGAGTCGTAGCAGGAGCCGCAGTCGCGATAGGAGGAGAGTGGACAAGGATGCGGACAAGATGGAGAGGGATTGAGTCGCCGCAAACATCAATGGCACTTGACTCTCAGGACTTCGAAAACCTTTCAATATGAACATGGAGGCCAGCACGGGTTGTATCGATGTTTGACTCCTCTCTCTTCTCTTGATGCTCTCTGGTAGCATCAGGATATCAGATTTGGTCTTGGGAATTCGTGTCATGGGTCTGAGGTGAGACCAACAAGGCTTGACATTTTGAGACACGCAAAGGTTACGCATTTTGATGCATGGTGAATGCTGTCAAGAGGTACATGATTGATCTGATTCAGCGTGCTCCACATCCAGCACCGATATCTGGCCGGTCT
The DNA here is from genome assembly GCA_003955835.1 of Exophiala lecanii-corni. Classification (NCBI taxonomy): domain Eukaryota; kingdom Fungi; phylum Ascomycota; class Eurotiomycetes; order Chaetothyriales; family Herpotrichiellaceae; genus Exophiala; species Exophiala lecanii-corni. The sequence continues at coordinate 3,429,578 of CP034372.1, read as the reverse complement.
CTCAAGATCGGTTTCATAGCGAAGTGATTTGACAGGTTAGTCCAGCCCCCAAAAACCGACCAAGTATAGCGATTGCCTTGCTAACATCTCCCACAGCACCAAACTGTCTTGACGGTGAACTTTCTCAATCTTCCCGTACAATTGCTCTTCATTCCCAGCAGTCCTTCCGATCACTACCAATTGAAATCCTTGCCCTTCCGTCAATTTCTTTTAGCGAAGTCATGGAGGCTAATCGAACGAGAAGATGTTCGACCATGAATCCATCTAGTCCTCCTGCTCCGACGGGTTGAGCATCTTCACAACTACAAAATCTCGGGTTTCGTGCATTCCTGCTCTGCCAAAAGCACAATTGGGTTGGCCGCATTCTTTCAAGGCGCCCACATTAGCACAGTGATGCCCTGCATGACAGGCTTGATCTCTACAGCCAGGGCCATTAGCGCATGGAATTTGTCGAGCTATCAATCGCAGCTGCAGATATAGTCCCATCGAGATGCTATCGTGATCGAACGCGCACTTGTCTGCGTCTCCGCATGTGCCACGCAGGTGGTGTTTGTTGCATAACTTATGACTTGAGTGGCGCTTCCAAAACAGCTTTTTGTCGGCATCGGATGCGGAGGGAGTTTGAGATCGATTCGCTGCTCATATTGATTCAAAGCAATAGGAGACCAAATTGGTCTTCGCTCAGGATCGGGCTGTCTTTGAGTTACCTGGTTGGATTCAAAGGCTTTTCGAGACAATCCATTCACAACACGCCAGGAACCATTTGGGAAACTCGAATCATTTGAAGATGAGGATGATCCAGGCCGGCCGAGGCCCAACTTTGATCCTTGCGCGGGTGCGGTTGTCGAACTCGGAGACATGTTTGCCCTTGATACTGCTGGACTCGTTACTGAAGTTGATGCGTCTGGCAGTAAAGAGCTGATTGAGCTTCGGGTTGTCGATGTAGACGTTGGATGTTCGGCGGCTGAATCGGAATGGAGAGATTGCTCTGCATTGCCAGCATAATTTTTCGGCATATCATCCCATCCACCCTTGAACTGGCGGATGCCTCGTTGCTCAGGGCGGGTCTGCATGTTCGAAGCTTTAGCTTCATTGTTACCATTGGTTTGAGTGGTTGAAACATGAAGATTTTCTCCTTTGCCCCAACCAACATGTCTCCCGTGCCCTGCCTTGTTGCCAGTCTGCCATGCGTCCTGCTTTTCTCTCTGCTCCACATGTGTGATGGTGTCAGTGCCCCATGCTCCTAGGATTGGCGCAGGAACTTGCGAATGATGATCCGATTCCCAGCTCGACTCTTCGGACTTCTTCGAAGTGAGAGGATCAGGAGTCAGTTTAGTTGTATCCGCGATCACTTGTTCCCCAATCGAGCCCAACAGATCGCCTGTATCGTTCGGCTTTCGGCGTGACTCGGACGCACTCCAGGAGTTGATATCCGAATGTGATCCACCTGGAGTTAGCATCTTTGGTGCGGCTCTCGACTTGGCTGATGCTACTGCTTTGAGAGTCGAAAATTCCACAACTGGAAAGTCGAGATTCACCCCAGCAGGAAAACCTCCCTCTGGCTTCACAAGGGAAGTTTTCTTGCGTGTGTAGTCGTCGTCATTGTACATTTGTAAGGTAGTGTAGTAGTCAGATTTGGGTGCCAGTGCAAGGAGAATATGCCGCACATGGCAATTCTCGATGAACAGACTGTAGAATTCTTTGCGTTCATCAGCAAGGATTTCGATTTCAGGGCAGTAAAACTAGAACCCACCTTGTACCTTGTTGTCCACAGCACGAGGATCGTTGCCACAGTCACTTATAGTCACGGTCGGCGCTATCTTGCATATTTCCTGAACGAAAGTCCATAGAGTATCAGGATCCGGCAACAAACTAGCAGCAGAAAGATCATCTGCAAGCCGACCAATATCTGAGAACACGTGTACGACCACTTTGATACTGTCCGGTAAGGGAGCAAAATCATTTTTGTGTTGACTACGTGCAAAGTCTTGGACTTCCTTGAGGAAGATATGTACTGCATCTCTTGCGCCATGAGCGCCGGCTCTGACCAAGGCGTCCCTAAAGAAGTGGTGATTTCCGTCGACGAGGACGAGGATCTGTAGGGTGTCTTCTTTATGCTTGATATCATGTTAGTTATGCCACAAAGAAGGTCCTCTGAAGCCTACGATCTGAGATTCCACGTCTTTGGTACGAGCTTGCCACCGTGCTCTGGTATCCTTTTCTTGTTCAAGCTCTAGTTTCAGAGCCTCATACGATTGACATCTCTCCTCGGTTCGAGCGCCCGTGCCTTTGATTGCCGTGGGTTTGTTCTTGAGGATCTGAATCTCTGACTCTCGTTGGGTCAGAAGCCGGACAAGACCCTGCGATTATGTCAAAATGTGACGTGTTCGGACGCGTCATATGGAACTCACCTCAATCATCTCCTCTTGTTCAGACAGATGAAGCGCGTTGGCTGCATTGCGAACCTTCCAGGCTGAGTGTTGCTTCAAGAGGAGGCCGAGCTCGGGTGAGGAAGAAGACGGCGGAAGACTCATTTGGTTGTTGAGGCAGGTGCTGATTGATGAGTGCAAAGAAACGATAGAGTAGTCATATGTCTCGAGTACACGTGAACATAGATCGAACAATGTTTGGCTGTGCAGAGATCGACTAGTAGTGGTACGATAGCGACTTATATCGTGAGGGAGAAAGACTAAAGCGCCTACTGCAGTGCTGGGCGAAACTGAGCGCAGGAAGGATCAGCGGTCACTTCACCATGCGTGCGGAATTAATGATTGCTCTGAATTACCTATTCATACGCAAAGGTGATATTTGTGCTGACGTTCGCTCAATCGGTCTTTGTACCACTCGCTTGTTGAGGCCCAGAAACCAGACTTTCTATTGAACTGGAAAAAAATAAGTAGCCAGTTAGGCACATTGGCATCCCTCCGATTCGCAATTCAGCATGTCTGGAGAATTGTGTCACCGCCATCTCTACCCTCATAGATCATTTTACTAGGTGTTCAACATTTCCGAAACAACCAAACGACACAACCTAATACCAGACATACCAGCTCATGAAGCACAATTGGTAATCAGAGTCACCCTGTAGGTTGAAATCTGTCGCGATCGTCTGTTGTTACAATACATGTGTTTGGAAACAAGCGCTTGTCGAGTTTCAATATCGTGTAGTCTAGAGCTTTCCCTTATTTTCCCTAACAAGATTCGGTACAGTGCCTATGCTCGAAGGCCGTCGAGTTTGACCTGCAGCGTCGTCGAGCCTCTTCATTAATCCAATTCATGGCCGGGAAGTTCCCAACCCTGCTTAAGCGCTAAACGTGAAATGTCATAGCCTCATCCAACATCTCCTCTGCAGCCTTCACCTCTCAAAAGGGACGGGTCGGGGAAAAGCCCTTGGTACAACTCAGTCATAGCCTCCTTGACATCTGCCAGTTCCTGCTCATCGTTGGTGGAGACATCGTCGTTCAGGCACAGCTGTCCTGCAAGCTCCTTTCTCGACCGCACGAATCGATTGACCAGCGTGCTGTCCACCTGCTCTGCGTCCGTCACCATGACGAACAGTGCATCAGGGTTGATGATCGTGTATCGATATCTCATCACTGCTTTAATCACAAGATCCCTTTGATCCTGTTGAGACCCAGCATGTGGTAACAAAGGCGCCAGTCCTTTGGGTGTCTTGTTAAGCACGAGCTTGAGAAGACAATCACCGCATTTGGGTTCCTGCCTGGCCAGCCGGTCGAAAACATTTGATGTGGCAAATACTGGATTTTTGCTGTGTGAGTCTGTCGACGAGATCGAGAATCCCGGTGCAAGACATTCGTTCACGTCGAATTCGATGCAGTCGGCATTTTGGATTGCTTGTGGTCCGTCAAGCGATGTCCACAAGATATCAGTGTTGACTTTTGGGGCTCTAGTCCCGCCTTTTGTAACAATTGGCTAACGTGGTAGTAATTTCTTTTCCGGTATGTCGTCCTGCCCTCATTGTTCATACCTGCCTCCAAGTCTTGCATAATTGTCTGTCGTTCCTCCCATGAAAGGTTACCGTCGCCGTCGGTATCACTGCGGAGCATAATATAGCTCCAGAGAAGAGCCTCGCGGTGACGCTCAATCAGGTAGTGAAACGTCACGTACCATGAGTACAGCTGAAATCCGGGTTCACCGCGAAATCGCTTACAGGCGCTTTGAAGCTCCGGTCCTGGAAATGAAGAGATGGCTTCACGCATGATACTGCGCGATAGTGCATGCCCGAAATGCCCTGACCTTTGCGTTTTCGAATTCCAAAACGTCGATTCAGTAGCCACGATGTATATATAAGAAACGGCTTCTCGCCAAATCTATGAGCATCAACATCGGTCGGAGGTGATGTGGCACTGTACGAATTGGTCTTGAACCCCATCACAGAGCCAAATAAGGGGGAGTGGATGTCGGATGCTGCATGAGTCTTGCCGAGCAACATGTCGTCAGAAAGTGCATACAACTGGGTAACGGTCAGCATCATTCGAGGTTTCTTTTGTGGTCCTTACATAGTCAGTGTCTGATGGCGTGTTGAACAGTTGGTTCTCAATGGTTAGCGAATTGAAAGTTGGGAGACAAGCATGCTTTTCGGGTCGAAGAATTCCTCCTGGGCCAATACTTCTACTATTTTTTGGGTCTGAGGATCGTCGTTCAGCCAGGTGGGTATTTGTTTGCCTTCAGTAGTTCCTTCGACAGAGTTGACAATAATTTGAATCTTGTTCCGGAATTTGGCGGCATGTCTCTCAAGACTGCGAAGAGAATACCTCAGTTCATCCCAGTCCCGATACCGATTGACTCCATGGGAGTTGAGCCATTTCCCTTCCTCATCGTTGAGCACAGAGTTCAACTCATATGGATACTTTGTCTTTTGGAATTCTTCCTGTGACCCGTTTACCCCTGTAGAAGTTAGCTGCAGGGTCAATCGAAAATTTCAAGACACCTACAAAGATAGACAAAATCGATCTTTGGCTCGGCCAGTTTCCCCCAGACTTTGGCATCGTAAGAAGCATGAGATACCCATTGATCTTCCCATCCTTGCAAAGCATCACCTGCAACAGCGTCCTCGAAGGGTATATGTACTATTTCGGGCAGACTGTCGGCCTTCTCTTCAAGCGAAAGATGGTCCAAGGGCTCTGCTTCGATGACTTTTTCCTTGACCGGCTGATCAGGAGAGGATATGAGAAACTCCTTTTCCCTTGAAGGGTCCAAGTTCGCCTGAACTGCCACCGGGCCCTTGGGTAATGGATCTATAACAATGTCCTCAACCTGCGATTCTAGTCGCCCATCCTCAACAGGCTCACCAGCGTACACCACGACTTCCGGTCCAGAGGGCACATTGGTGTCCGCGCCTAGTTTAGGACCCGGCGATCTCCCATCTGTATATGCATGACGAACTCTTTCATCTCCGCGTACCTGAACACCCGGCTCCTCGACATCCTCGCTGCCTTGCTGCACCAACTTTGTATCGAAGATAACATTAGCTGCGACTTGGTCGTGGGAATCCAGTGATATCTCTGCCGGATGACTGTGCTCTTCATGGAGGGATCTCCTATCCTGCACTGAGAATGGCGATGATGACGTGCCATCAAAGATATGTCGGTCAGCAGAAGGGGGCTTTGATGAGAGTGTCTCCAGAACACTAGGCTAAGTATACATGCAATGACAAGGAAGATAGGTCGCCGTGGTCTTTGAGTATTGATCAGAGGTTTGCGCCAACTTTGTGAGTGTTTACGCTCCCATCTTCTGCTACTCTCGAGGGGCAAACCTGCCATTGCTGATTAAGTCCCGCAAGAATGGTCCACATCCACCGCATAGGTGAGTGAAGGTTGAAATTGCTCTATCTGAAATAGATTGCTTTGGAAGAGTATGCAGTCAGCAATTAAGGATGGGCGGCTCGTAAGAGATTATGAAGAGAGTGACCACGTGGAAAAGAGCGTGAGAATGACAGCGAGAGAAATTGAGGGCGGCTCGAGTGTTTTGTGTCGAGGGATATCTATCGGACGAACGACAGCAATCAGGATAAGTTTGGAGTAGAAGTGTGGGTGGCATTAAGGGCACGGATAGAATGCGTTTTGAGTGATGGGACCGTAGCAAAACCATGTTCAGGGGCAACATGTCAGGACAAGTCGTCAAGAATAATGAACGTATGGTTGGCCCTATGGCTGTTCAGCTAGACGGATCGAGATTTCTTGGTTGCCCCATCCTCACTGCATGCTTGATGAGGAAATAGAGCATGCGATGTCAATTCAAGATACTGTAATTTTGGGTGGGGGACAAGCAACGGAAACAATCCACAGCACCGGAGATGCTGGGTGATGGAAGTGCGACTCGTATCGAGTACCAAGATCTGAGCGACCAGGCAGGGCTGTCAAGTGCATCCGACAGACGAGTAAAAAGGTAAAGCCTTTGGCAATATCATGACTACCTAATACAGTAACGCACAATGATCGGCCAACCGGCCTTGGGAAAGATACTCGGTCCGATGAGCGTTGCATACGGAGCACATGTCCAACTCGGAGAGGAAAGGACCAGGAGAAGTTCGATACAATGCAGTACAGATGTCTTCCGGACGAGTAGGGAGACTGTCGAGGCTCGGGAGGCTCCAGATTCAGTATCGATGGCAGATACTGCGACAAAGGAACGAGACAGGGGGTTCTGATGGCGGAGCTGACGGAGGCGTTGGCAAAAGTTGACGGCAATAGAATGACCAAAATTACCAGGGGAACTTGAAAGTGGGGTTGGGTTGTTACGCTAGCTGTATCCGTGCATGTATTTGTGAGGGCAACCGCGAAAATGCCAAGGATTCACAACCCAGTTTTAACGTCAGTTCAAATCAAGCACAACGACTGATGCTTTGACAACAGCCTCGCCGCACCTATCATGTTTCAACCCACTAATTTGCCTGGCCTGACGATCGGACCATCACCGTGAAGCGGGATTTCATCAGTGGCGACGATCTTCAGAGGCGATGGCGCCAGCCGCTGGTGGTTGGGCTGGTCTGTGGTGATGACCGTGTTTCCCCAACCTGAGTCTCAGAATGCTCCTGTCGGATACTACCTAGGTATGAGGAGATTCAGTCGTGTGCTTATTGCCCAGACAAGCGCACAGTGAGACTATCCTCCGCGAGAAGCAACATCGCCGACACCACCTGGTGCCATGGTACTACAGGGTCCTCCGAAATCTAGTAGCTTGGTCTTCTGGTTGGGAGAGATTAAACGTGAGTTGTGATAATCATCCGCTCATCAAGGTTTGACTACTCCTTTCCCTTTGAACACATGCGTGTGGTATGGTTCAATGAGTCCTTCTATCAGTTCTTTCGAGCTTCATCGCAAGTGAAGTTTTTCCACGCCCACAAAAGAACTCTGTATATCATAGCACTCTTATTGGAGCCAACTCCACAATGCTGTTGTGAGACTTCATCACTTATTGACATCTTCTGAGATTGCTGAATGTTGTCCATGTATTTAGCAGCCAGGGAAATTGCGTGGCTCTGCCATCTCTGTCACCGAGCCAGCTGGCATAGCTGACATGTTCTGATTTTGCACTTGGTTGAGAGCTCGGAACGCATGACACCCATTGTCATCGGTTGTGGCTGCTGGTCCATGCACTCACTGAACGCGCTCATTGTGCTGTTCACCACCCAAGCAACATGTGCATCTACTGAGCCTTGCGCCAGATTGCCTGTCTTGGCTTAGCACCTTGTCCAGGGTCGGATCATTGCGCTGTGCTCTCAAGTAAGATTTCCTCCACAGCGAACCCACTTCGAACCTCCTGCTCAGGATTTGGGGAGACAGGAGGTCGCGAACACCAAGGTATATAGGACTCGAAGCTCGCACCCGTTCCCAACCTCTCTCACCACCAACTCTACAACCAGAGCCGCACAGGTCAGTCATTCGCTTGTTATAATTCGAAGGATTTTTCCTTCAGCCACTCTTTCAGAGACCACACTCATTACATTCGTTCATCATGCGCTTCTCGACTTTCGAGGCCACCGCGACGGCCTTGTTGGCCGGTGTTGCCATTGCCGACCCTCTCGCAGTCATTAACCCTTGCCCAGCAGCAACTAGCACGACAATCAAGCCGATCACGGTCACCAAACAATATCAGGAGGTTTCGACTTGTGCCACCGCCACCGCCTGCTTCAGAGGATCTTGCGTTACTCGACACCCCTTTGAGACCTTCGCTTATGTTAGCACTGTCATCCCGGCTGCCTGGGATGGCAAATCGGCAAGCAAGACCACCGTCACTTCCACCACTCAGACAGTGACAATCTCACGGTTCCAGTCTACCATCACCAAATGGGTTACTCCCGCCGTTGTCACCAAGAGCGGCACAACTACCAAACCATCGCCAACCCCAATCTACCTCACGATCGCCAAAGACTTCTTCGCTCCCTATAACAAGATTGGCCCATTGGCCATTCCTGGATATGGTGGCAGCGGTCTTTGCAAGGATTGTGACACTCAGAACGATGGCAGCCGATCCCAGGTCGTTGATGTTGTGGAATGCAGAGCTGGCCCAGGCGGCTCCAAGTGCATGGGATACGCTGAGACTTGGATTTCTAAGCCCGCCCCATCCACATCAGCGACAACCGTTCAACCAGTTTCAACCCATTTCGTCGCCCCTTCTGCCGGCACCTATGTCTTCACATTCCCCTTCTGGGCTCCTGCGAAGACCATCACAGCCGACACAACAACCATCACTGTCGGACCAGTGCCATACTTTGCTCATGTGACCCGTGTCTGCCATCGCGCCAGAGAAGTTGTCGATATCACCACTACCATTACCAAGACCATCTACTGGACCGCTCCATGCAGCCGACAGGCCCCACATCGTCGAGCGCAGTGCCCTCCCTACCGGCAAGCACTCCTTCCCTGGATGGCCGCGTCCCCGTCCTCAGGACAACGACAACGACAGCGTTGGAAACGACGCCTTTGGCTGGGCTGACTGGGGTAGTGATAATGCTGCTGACCCTGCGGCGCCAATTCCTAAGGACTGGGCTGACTGGGTTGCCACCAACACCAAGACTGTGACCGACACCGTGACCCTTTCTCCGACATACCCCACCACCACATCGGTGGCATACACCACCACCTCAAGCTTCAGCCAGGGACCTATTGATGGCACAACGTCCAGTTCTACATCCAGCTTTGCTACCACCACAAGCAGTGCTTCCTCCAGCTTTAGCCAGGGCCCAATCGATGGAACTACCACTAGCACCTTCACCAGCAGCGTTGACAGCTCCACCACAAGCTCTTTCACAAGCACCTCGAGCTTCCCGATTGACTCGTCCACGACCACCACTTCCTCTTCTTTCAGCTTCACCCAGGGACCTATCGACGGCTCTACCACCAGCACATTCACAACCACTAGCGTAGACACTACTACCAGCACTAGCTCACTCTCCACTACGTCTAGCAGCTTCAGCAGTATCGGACCAATTGAGCCAACAACCTCAACCAGCACCAGCTCATTCTCAACCACTTCTGCTGACAGCACCACCACTTCGTTTGATAGCACTACCACTTCTGCTGACAGCACAACGACCTCGTTCGACAGCACCACCACTAGCACAATCACCAGCTTCACTAGCACTTCGGCAACTACCACCTCAGCTTTCAGCACTACTACTTCTCTCGCTGCGATTCCAGTTGACCCCAACAACTTTGTCATTGGAGTGAACAGCAATGCCAAGTACCACAAGCGAGCTCTTCAATACATTCGATTCGATGGCGAGGATGCTGTTCTGACTCCCTTCAAGGCCGAAGCTGCGCGCTTCCAGCTCCGAGATGACGGACTTCTGACCTCAGGAGGACTTTTCGTTGATGCTGATCCTACCCAATCGTACTTGGCCTTCGCCCTGGCTGTCAGCATCAACAGCAACACCGCGACCTTCTCAATCTCCATTGCCGGTGTGCTGTCGATCAACAGACCTAACCTGGGCTTCTGTGTCACAACCAACAACGAAGTTTTCATCTTGTTCAGCGCCCAACCCCCATTCGTCTGCGTCGCTGTCACACTCACCGTTGAGGTCCCTGACCGTAAGTATTCTCCTCCGCCGTTCTACCTATCGTTGACTAACCTCATACAGCAACAGCAACGTCCACCACTTCTGCCACTCCTACGACAAGTGCTACTCCCACAACAACGACCACGCTCGATCCCTCGGCTGATCTTGACGCTGATGTGCCAGCTCCTACCAATGTTCGCCGTGGTGTGCAATATGGTGGTCGCAAGTTCAGCCACCGTCGTCATTAGATGGTCCTGGGCTTACGGATCATTACGCAAACGGACAATGGTTACAGACCGCTTTATTAATGGATTACATATTTGGGCAGAGCAGGAATTGCATGATGGATTGGTGCACATTATTTGATCTTGGAGAGTTTTTTACATTCGATTGCAACAGCACAGTAAGTTCCACGGGCCGCCTGTTACCCTCTGAGATCAGTCGGGCGGGTTGGTTGTGGTTCTATCTTGTGGATTTTGATCCTCATAGACTTGTGGTGGGTCGGATTCGGTACATGTCTTATGATATAATGAGGCGATGATGGTCGGGTGTTGTCCATTGAATCTCTAGGCAGTTGACTCAACAGACAAGATACAGGAAAATACTACATAGCTCGAGCAGAGCTGACTCGTCTGCGAATCCGAACCCACAGGTGGTCATTTTTTTCCCCATTCCCTTTCTGCCACTGTGCTGCCGTCGGCTTTGCGACAACAGACCTGGGCTTGACCGTCCACTGGTCAATTTGAACCAGGGGTTCTGACTGTAACCCGTGACAGGGGACAATTTGATGGCTGGGGTTGTCGTAGAATACAGATCTTTACAAGGTGGGTGATTTGACGTTGGCTCAACCACATTCTCGTCTTTTCAAATTTGTTTTCCTGGCGTTCGAAACGTACGCGCTAGAAACGTCAATACATACGATCCGAGCTTTGCCCTTGCTGGCTCCACCACACGCGTTGACAGTCCGCTTGTCAGCCACAACAACCGTAGAGCCCTTTTTGGCGGGCGGGCCTCTCCGCCCGCGTGATTCGTCACACAAGCCATCTAATGGCCAGGACTTTGGCTTTGTTAGCGCAACACGGTACTGCGAACTCAAGTTCGTCTCCTTTGGGAATGCCGCCAATCGCGTGCAGAAAGATCTACGGAACAAATGCCTCCCACGTCTTGGTCCTACAGCAGCCATACTCGACAACTGATATCAGAGTTGTGATCTGGTAGCAAGTACACAGATTCTCGTCCTTAGCAGCTTCAATATGCCTAGGGTGTGGATGCGAAGTTCTCTATGTTTCGAAGCCTCGAACAATAGTGCAGTCACATTTCAGGAGTTGACGTCTGTGACAGACCTTTGACAGCTTCCCAGGGAGATCGAAATACATCTCGCCCGCGGCGAGTCAAGAAACACTAGCCCACAGTCCCCTAACCCAGCTGCTGCTTTGGCATAATGCACTTGATACATCTCTTTCCTCCTTTCTTGTTGGAAAGTGCTTGTCCTGATTCAGTCGCGCTCCCCTTTGAGTGCTTCTGTGGCTCGTCTTATTTTTGCAAATATTCGCGCGAAGGTCACCAGTGCTACCATAGCAACTACTCTCGCGTTTTATTGAGATGCTTCCCGAGACACTGTGATCAAAGGCAGGGAGGTTGGAGCCTACCGTGCACGACACGAGTCGATCAGCACTGAATTACCAAATCCAATGAATGGTAGGTTCACTCAGATTTCCTTTCAGTAGCCCAATGCACTTGTGCCAGAGACTACATCCGTGGGTTCTATAACGATCGTAGGCTTATGTACTTTTGATTTTGAGGCGCTGATGGAGATGCTCTGGGAGAATCTTGTTAGCCCGTTTCTCAGCCTTCAGCTCGTCTTCAAGCGCCAACAATCCCATCGAGGAAGTCTGCTCGCAATCGGTCTGCAATTTAATCTCCCGCACGTACCGTGCTTGTTGCTGTCACCAGATTTGTTTCTTCAGACGCCAGCAGACCACGGACATTGGACGTTTGCTCATACCCATGTCCAGAAATGCGAATCCATGGATTGCCATATACAATTGGACTACCTAAACTGTTCAAACATCCAAGGCTGGCTCAGATCTCACTGTGTCCAGGCGCTTTTGAACTGCCAAACGATAAGCGGATTTCAAGGAGACGCTGTTGCGCATGGGTCACGTGACCGAGAAAGGTTGCCACAAAGTCGTCCCGTTCGGCAGAGCCTTTCAAGCGTTCGGTGTTGCAACGACTCATGTTGATGAACAGCACTGCCAGCCACCGCAGAAGACAGTAGTATGCTACCGCTGCATCAATTCTTTCATGGGCCTCTTCACCACCGATCCCCAGTGATCAGCCACCCATCAAAGCATCTGTTTAGCTTTCGATGAGACAATATGTACCTCGGTAGGGAAGTGCCTCTCAAGGATGACGACGGTTGCAGGTCGAAAACAGTGTTGCAACATATTAGAGCGAAAACCGCCAGTACTTTCACATGGATATGTACGGAGTCTGTGCGTCTGCTGCAGACGAATCACGTGCGGCACGCGAAATAGGGGTTGGGGATGTGCCAAGGCGTGGGGGTACACGTGATGGAGATCATTGGCTTCTGGCCTCCAGCCACTCAGCGGCAGCCCGGGTGTGCGGCATTTCTATAAGCCGGCCTATCAACCACCCAATCCGATCCGATTCTTTTTCGCACCCAATCCGCCTCCCAAGCAACCAACCAAGCCCCATCCACCTACCATCGAGCGCTGTTTACCCAGCCTGCCCAGCAAAGTAGCTCCCCATTGCTTCCCCAAGCCGCAAGCTGCCCCATCACGGCCAATTCACATCATCCGTGCCATCTCCAATTGGGTGCAGCTTCCCTCCAGGTGCTCCTTCCTCCCAAAGCCCCAGTCGCGGTTCTTTCCCGGCGCTCCCTTGAAAGGCCCGAAAAAAAGATTCGGCTTCCCTCGATCCTCATCGTTGCATCTCAACTGCGTCTCATTTTCGTCCGGTAGAAAAACTCGTTCTAGCTTCATCCACTCGTCGTCCTTTCGTCGCAGGCTTGGATTTATCTTCTAATTCTCCTTCCTCTGTCATTTCCTAGACTCAAGCTCGTTACAGCTTTCCATCATCTCCACTCTCCCTTTGTCAGACATTCACAATGGCAGCTACTCTTCCCCGAAGTCCACAGGCTCAACAAAGGTTGATGCCGCAATCCAGAACATCTCCGCTAGTGAGCCCAAGAAGCTCTCAGGTCTTGCTCTGTACAGCAGATTCGTAAGTCCAATGGACAAGCTCCTGTATCGCCATCACAGAAACTGATTTCTCCCAGGCCTTTGCTGGTGCTGTCTGCTGTTCCGTCACCCACGGTGGTCTCACTCCTGTCGACGTGTACGTCGGAACCCCCATTTCTTCAATCCTTTGACAAGCCTAATCCCATCACAGGGTCAAGACAAGAATCCAGCTCGATCCTGTTACATACAACACTGGCTTGATTGGAGGTTTCCGAAAAGTCATTGCCAATGAGGGCGCCGGCGCTCTCTTGACTGGTGTAGGCCCAACCTTCGCTGGTTATTTCCTGCAGGGTGCATTCAAATTTGGAGGTTACGAATTCTTCAAGCAACAGTCCATCAACCTTCTTGGTTACGAGACTGCCTCCAACAACAGAACCGCCGTCTACCTCGCTTCGTCTGCTGCCGCCGAATTTTTCGCCGACATTGCACTCTGTCCTCTTGAAGCTACCCGTATCCGTCTCGTCTCCGAGCCCACCTTTGCTTCCGGTCTCGTCTCTGGTTTCAGCAAGATCGCTAGCCAGGAAGGCCTCGGCGCTTTCTACAGCGGCTTTGGTCCCATTCTGTTCAAGCAAGTTCCTTATACCATGGCCAAATTCGTTGTCTACGAGAAGGTCTCCGAACAAATCTATCGCTCTGTTGACAAGTCCACTGCCGCTGATAGCACCAAAACCATCATCAACTTGGGATCTGGTCTGATCGCTGGTTTCGCCGCTGCCATTGTATCCCAACCCGCTGATACCATGCTCTCCAAGATCAACAAGACCAAGGGTCTGCCAGGTGAAGGTACTACCACTCGTTTGGTGAAGATTGCCAAAGAACTTGGTCTTCGTGGCAGCTATGCCGGTATTGGTGCCCGTCTCTTCATGGTTGGTACCTTGACTGCTGGTCAATTTGCCATCTACGGTGACATCAAGGTACGTTTTTCCATCGACGCTTCCAGTTCTCTCTCTAATTTCGCTTTTAGCGTGTCATTGGTGCCGTCGGTGGTGTCGAAATCGCCAACTAAACATAACGAGGCCAATGCCACAGTCACGTATTTCCTGTTTCGCATCTTGACCTGCATTTTCAGTTCGAGCCCACTGTTTGTCCCAAGAGCGTACTGTACATAGTGGCGTGGTACACGACGAGGGATTCGAGTGGCTCTGAGTGGACAACTTCTAGACTTCTCCAGCATCACCGGGCGGATAGAATACCACTTCCTTACTTGGGACTTTGATGGTGGAATTTCTGCACCAAGCATGGCTGTCATCGTGTCGGTCGTCTGGTAGTCGCAATGTTGCAGCCTGCCAACACTACACATTTGCATGAGCTAGACTTGGTGACAACTACCAAAAGCGTTTATTTGTTTGCTAGGATAGATAGACGGAGTTATGTAACACCAACCAGTAATGAAGGATTGACTTGCTATCCGTTTTCTCTGACCAGACATGCACCCATCTTAGTTCTAGGAGCAGATGAATCCACGCCTCAGATCAATTTGTTACAATTGATGTATTATCGATTTGTCGTGTTGCAAAGGTTTGAGCTTTTGCAGAGTAGGCTGTGGGGAACGCAGACGACATCATCTGCAGGCCATCCTAAATGACGTGAACTAGAATTGCAGAACTTGGATCGATCTCTACTCAATTGGGGTGAACACCGGACTTATTCTACATCACCAAAATCCGTTCGTTTTCTTCAGCCTTGTATTGCCTTGGTCTTATTGTTGCGCGACATTAGAACGGCGATCAATGGCACCCTCACCTCAAGCAACAACAGATGGATCCAAGACCTGGGAACCGTCTCACCTTTTCCATTCAAGCGAAAATGGTCAAGAAATGTGGAACAAGATCCATGCTCACCTCAATGCAAATGAATTCAAAGCAGCAATAACTGCAGCATTCGAGCTTCCAGCGGGAGACAACTTCACATATCACGCCTCGGCCAGCGTTAATCTGAGTCAGGTAGAAGCAGCTCTCCACGCTGGAAGAGCGAATGGCCTTCATGCGTGGTATCTCGAACACCGCGTCGAAGATGACACGACCGAAAACTCTAATAACTCAACGACTGAGCTTGACAATATTCCAGGGCAGCCAACTCTGAAAATCACAGGCTACCCGCCAACAAGCGATGTGCAGGCCTACATAGCTCTATTCGACCCTACCAAGTCAGCAGCGAACAGTTTGAAGTCTTTGGCGGCGAACGCGAAGAAAGGCTCCATTCGCGCCTCGGTGGCCAACTATCTGCTGTCCAAAAGATATCTGAATAGTGGTATAACCGTTCCGAAGTTCAAGATCGCACCGGCGAAGGACGGGAGCACCACAACACAGGGTCACGAAAACCCGGCTCTCGACTTCTGGGCCTATTCTGTTGTTGTCCTGGAATACGCAGGTCCAAACCTCAACACAGCCCTGGTTCATTCATCACACCATCTACTGCCTGTATTCATGCATCACTTTGGTTGTGTCGTGCCCTCGTATGAAGCTTTACATATCATTAAGAAGCTTGCGAATGGGAAAGCAGTCATCGACATGGGTAGCGGCAACGGATACTGGACACTGATGCTACGACGTCTGGGTCAAGACGTCACAGCCATCGATAGCGGCCAGAGCAAGTGGCGTACAGTCTGGGTATCCGATACTGTGGTCGCAGATGGTATTCAGTATCTCCGCAAACGCTCCGGGTGCCCGGATACACTCTTGCTTCTGGTCTATCCTGTCGTTGGCGGCGATTTTACACGGAAGATCCTTGATAGCTACAGCGGTGACATTATTTGTGTCGTCGGGACGCAGAATGGAAATGGCTACACTGGTTTCAAGGATATCATGGTCGATGAATATATGGCCCAAGAACGACCCGGCTGGGAGAAGGTGGCTCAGGTTCCATTGCCGAGCTTTCCTGGTAAGGATGATGCTTTGTTTGCCTTCAGGAGGTTACCCTCTGCATCGTAATAAGGTATGGCTGGAAGGTCGCCGACCAAGGAGTCCTGTGCTCCAGACCACTTGTACAGGTGTCCTTGGGGGTGGCAGTTCGTGCCACGGCTCGACTTTTGGAACGCTCCACACTCGACGAATGGATTTCAGAAGAAATGCTTCCTAGCAGAGCCACCTCATGACCTGCTAAAAGGGCCTCGATCTCTGCGCAGTCTTCTCAAAACGTGGACAGCATCTCAAATATTCCGCGATAGGAAATATGGGAGGTGCAAAGTTGACTGAACACGACAACAGCCGTCACTGCTACGGATTCTGGATGCAAATCATCTGCTGAGATCAGGATCATCTTTCCAAACCTGATGTGGGAAGAAAAGGGTCATGCCAACGAAGAAATCTTGCTTAACCCTCAGATTGTTCCTGGTTTTGACAGCCTGTGCACGCCTGCGCACACGAATAATGTGAAACAGGGCTCGAAGGTCTTGAAAGGCTCCAACATCGGTGAGCAACAAAACCAAGAAAATGTCCTGGCGGTCGCCAAGTGATGTCCTCGTTATCAGTACTGCGATCAGGGATCGTGGGATGAGGCAGGTTGGATGCAATCGAGAATAGCGGACATTGCGTCCCCCACCAATTTCTGCATGTTCTGGAAACTGTGGTTAGCGTGGGAACGCTGCCCCGTAGGCTAACTTGCAGGAAGATTGTCTACATCTCATATTTGGGCGAGCGTACTCTAGCACCCACAAGAGCAGCGAGAATTGGACATAAGCACATGTCAAATCCGCCCAGGAGCCCAAGATACCTCCCACGGCCTCCGTCAAAATTTGGGATATTGGTGTTAGTGCGCGTTTCAACTGCGAGTGCTATGCACCATGACGACATGCCTACGCAAACAAACTTTGGTGAAGGGTGTGGTTCAGCCAAATACAACATGCCTCTTCTCCAATTACAGTTCGCCGCCAAAAAACGCATGCTCGTGTTCGATCTGGCTGTAAAATGGTCCAACTGGTGCGATCTCAGCTGAACCAGCTCTCGCTAAGTACAATTCCAGCTTTGGACAATTCTCAACGAGGAACTTAGCCAGTAAGGAAATGTACAAATGCTGCACAGCCAACCTTTTGTCCATTGCCATTGTTCCATATAAACCCATCATCAAACTCCCTTTGCAGCACTGCTGACAGCCCACCATTCCAACCTTTGATAGCACGAAAATTGTCGCGAGACTACCTCAAAATGGCCACAGACTTTCTAGACAGGCAGCGGACCTTCTTCCGTCGCTTGAGAGGCAGGTTCGGGAAAGAAAGGCAGTGGCAGCAATTTCCAGGTAGATGATATTCCATCTTAGGACCATTCCTTCCCAACTGTCGTCGTTCCCACATCCTTGAGAGAATACTACGTGCATTATGGCACCAAACTCACGTTGTACTGATACAAATTGCCTTTGAATACAGGGGCCGCTTCTATCGTGCGGACCGATGACCGTGAACCGACGACGGAGAATTTCACAATGATTCAATTCTTCGAGTGGTACGTGCCGGATGACCACAAACACTGGCAACGCCTGAAGCGCGCTTTGCCCGAACTCAAAGCTGCGGGCATCGACAACATCTGGACGCCACCTGCCTGCAAAGCTTCATCGCCAAGCGGAAACGGATACGACATTTATGACCTCTATGATCTGGGAGAGTTCGATACAAAAGGCTCAGTCGGCACCAAATGGGGTACGAAAGAGGAGCTCATCGACGCTTGCAAGAAGGCAGATGATCTAGGGCTGGGCATCTATTTTGATGCTGTGCTGAATCACAAGGCTGCCGCAGACCATATCGAGACCTGTAGGGTGGTCAAAGTCGATCCTAACAGTATGCTTAGATTCTGGGAAATCGAGACCTTTCTGGATGGCTAACGATGATAGATCGCAACCAGCAGATCTCAGACGTATACGAAATTGACGGCTGGCTCGGTTTTGACTTCGAGAAAAGAGGGGATAAGTACAGCAAGCAGAAATACCATTGGTATCATTTCTCCGGCACGGATTACGACGAAAGGACAAAGGAAACGGGTATTTACAAGATCCTGGGCGACAACAAACATTTCGCGAGCGACGTCGATACCGAGAAGGGGAATTATGGTACGCCGTTATGGTCTCACCAACTTTTATCTGAACTTTATTGTACTGACTGAGCGTAGACTATCTCATGTTCGCTGATCTCGACTACGCACATCCGGAAGTACAAGAAGACGTCAAGAATTGGGGAGTGTGGGTGTACAATGAACTGAACCTGAACGGGTTCCGCTTCGACGCGGTCAAGCACTACTCGGAGTCGTTCCTGCTTGACTTTATCAAAAACCTCGACGCCAACGTCGGCCACGACTCGTTCCTGGTAGGGGAATTCTGGAAAACATCAACTCCCGCGCTCCAAGAGTATCTATCAAGGATGGACCATAAGTTCAACTTGTTTGACGCGCCACTCGTCGAAAACTTCCACCGCATCTCGACTGGGGAGCGTGCCGATCTACGACAAGTCTTCGACAACAGCCTGACGCAGGCTGAGCCATACAATTCTGTCACCTTAGTGCAGAACCACGACACTCAGCCGAGTCAGGCGCTGCAGATCGAGATCACGGGCTGGTTTATCCCGCTCGCGTACGCATTCATCCTGTTGCGCATCGATGGGTATCCCTGCGTTTTCTATGGAGATCTCTACGGCATCAAGGGAGGAGTGGAGAATGGATGGCGAGGGCCAGCTGCTGGCGGTAAGCTCCCAGACATGACGCTCGCGCGAAAGTTGTACGCCTACGGCGAGTTGAACGATTACTGGGACAATCCAAACCTAATTGGATGGGTCAGACGAGGCACCTGGGATCGACCAGATGGGTGCGCTGTTGTGCTGAGCAATGCCGACGTGGGTGAATTGAGAATGTTCGTGGGCGAGATGCACAGTGGAGAGGTCTGGACGGATGTCTTGGGCTGGCAGGACAGGAAGGTGCAGATTGGGGAGGACGGATTTGGTGTCTTCAGTGTCGGCAGTTGCAGCGTTAGTATCTTTGTGAACAGCGCCGCAAAGGGTCGAGATCGCTTTGGAAAGTTTGACGATAACATCTATGGTTAGATGGTGAAATGACACATGTGCCTTGTTACACTCACAGGCCAGCTGAAGACTATTGAGCAGCTATAAACCTCGCTACAGATAATCATAAACCTGGATAGAGGAGGAAATGGTCATTCATGAACGACGACCCACGAGACTGAGGCGCAATCTTTCTTCATGAATTCTCTCGGGCTACAATGAAACTTTGAGATATTTGCTAAACAGCGGGTTAATATCTCCCGGCATATGCAGCGCCATCATAGTATGCTTGTACATCTGGCCTGCCGTGACGTTATTAGATTCGAATACAGCCGAGTCGTCAAGGAGAGCTTTCAGAGGCTGTGACGGTATGGTTGTTGTCAGCAAATTTCTGAGGACAATAACCAGCGAACAAGGGAAAGGAGCAGTTATGTTCGATTGTAGTATTCTGCGAGTGATAGTCGGCGAGACTTACATCGATGACAGCCTCCCAATTGGCCGAGAAGAAGAAGGGGATGGAGTATCGTTCTTCGCCAGTATGGTTGAGTACACGGTGTTTGGTCGAGATGTAGAGGTTGTTAGTCAAACTGGGAGATTCGTTAATAGGGCTGGAGTGGGATCGGCTGATGGCCTTTTCCACGGCTCAGGCAAGGTGCAGAATTACCGTTGAAGTTGATCGCCAACATTGACCACGAAAGTTCCATCGATCGGGGGTGCAGAAATCCACTGGCCATCTCGATTGAGCACCTCAAGAGCTCGCACTTTACCTGGAGCGAGAAACGTGAGGACTGAAGCTCAGTCAGTGTCCCATCATCCACCTCAGTTTGAACATGTGCTAGGAGAGTCCTTACATTCATTGTCAGTGTGCGGGTCAAGTCCCAACTTCGTGCTATTTGGGTCCATCGGAGGATAGTGCGCAACAACGGCAGAACAGCCTGGGTGGGTCAACAGGTCGTCGAAAGCATCTTCGGCCAGGCCAAGAGATAACGCGATGTTCCGGCTGACGACTCGGCCGAGGGCTCGCAATTGGCGAAAGTAGTCCGACAGGTGCTGTTGGAAGCCCGGCAGTTGGCGTGGCCAGACATTATGGCCAGTCATGAACCGGTCACGGCATTCGTAATCGGGGTCGTCGTTGAGGCTTGGGTCGAGACCCCAGTCGAAGGCTTCATTGGCGTCTGTGGGTAAAAAGAGTAAGCAGGCGTCCACTTCGCACATATTTGAACTCTTGTTAGGGCGGCCGATACTCACTGGCTAGCCCATCTGTGTCTGGTTTCCCACTTGCATACATCGGCGTGTATCCTCGATAATTGTCTTGATTATTGATGAAGATCTCCATTTTCTCATCGAAGGACAATGCGAAGAATTGCTCTGCCCACACGAAGGTCTGGTCGATCATCTCCTGTGGAACACCATGACCAGTCGCATAGAAGAAGCCGACACGGATACACGCGTCACGTATTTCAGAGGCAAGCTTCGCCCTGACCTCAATGTCTGGTGAGAAGACACCAGAGATGTCGATGATCGGTACACTATCGAAGTCTCCTGCAATCGCGTTACTGGACTTCTCGTCGGTACCGAAGTGGCCATTGGCTTTGTTCGGATCACCCCAGACTGCAATCTGTTGTCCTCGAACACTGTAAACTTCGTGCTCGTACACCATATCAGTGAACAAGGAGAGGGAGATGGACTGGGACTTGCTGTAAGAGAGATATGTTATCTGATATCAAATACCCAGACCGCTGATCGATCACGAAAGACCAACCTTGAGAATTCATGGTTGATTGCATCCACCCGACATATAATTATATCGTCCACAGAGACATCGATGTAAGATCATTCATTCAGAGATATCATTGGTTGAGATATGAGGAAGATATCATGTCCGTTTCCGGAATGTAGCTGCGAGCCAAATCCAGTAAGGCTCGAGGTGGGAAGAGTGAGGCACAGGCTCATGGTCGAAGGCATCGCAGATGGCCGCTGGTGACCCACTTTTGCTGGGAACCAAGAATTTCGACTCTGCTGGTCATATATAAGCCTGTTCGAGGAGCTCTACTCCATTGAAGTGAATGCAAGTGTACATTATGAAGCTTTCTCTTCAGAAATTGTGGCTGGTGGGCGAACTCCTTGTGTTCTGTGCAGCTGATGGGTCTGTGGACAAAGCGGAGCTGGAACGAAAATGGGGAACAGATGTAAGGATAACGCACAGCGTTTTTGCCGGATTTGACGAACCAAGAATCGTACAGCAATCCGTCCAGTACCTCTGACTCTCAGTAGTGGACTTTTTCGGGCATTTCAACGTTTGCCCATCTTCAGCATGTGAAATGCTTGACCAATCCTGAGGAATTGTTCGACGTCGCAATCATTGGGTTACCATTTGATACAGCTGTCAGCTATCGTCCTGGTATGCCGTCTTGTGATTTTGGGCTGTTCATCAAACTCACGCAGCAGGTGCTCGGTTCGGTCCACGTGCCATTCGTGTGGGCTCCAGTCGTCACTCGGCTGCTCGGGGTTCAATGCTCGGGCGGGAATCAACCCGTACACTTCCTGGGCGAAAATTCTGGACTGTGGCGATGTCCCAATAACACCATTCGATAATGCCGTGGCATTGGAGCAAATGACACAAGCCTTTGTGCAATTAGGCGCAAAGGCTTCGTTCTCTGCCGTCTACCCAAGTCCCAAACTTATCGCTTTGGGGGTGATCATGTATGCTTGATGTTTCCCACTTTGCTGCAGAATACTCACAATCAATCAAGTCAATATGTCTTCCTGCTCTCAGAGCTTTGAACAAAATATACGGCAGACCAATAACAATTGTGCACTTCGATGCTCATTTGGACACATGGCACCCATCCAAATATCCGTCCGCGTGGGAGTCAGAGCAAAGCAGCTTCAACCACGGATCAATGTACTGGATGGCGGGTCAAGAGGGATTGATTGCTAACGGCTCCGTCCACGCTGGACTTCGAACTCGACTTAGTGGCGATGGATGGGACGATTATGAAGATGACAGTCGACAGGTAGTTGACTCTTTGATGTTGTTTCTCTGTATGCTGATTATGTTAAGGGCTTTCTAAGAATTAGTACCGACGATATCGATGAGATTGGAATCAAAGGGATCGTTTCCGCAATCACGTCTCGGGTTGGGCTCGATGAGCCAGTCTACCTCTCCATCGATATTGATGTCATAGACCCAGGCCTCGCACCGGGCACAGGAACACCAGAGCCAGGGGCTGGAGTACACGAGAATTGATTCAGATTCTACGTGGCATTGAGAGCCTTAATATCGTGGGAGCAGATGTGGTTGAGGTAGCGCCTCCTTTCGATGGGCAAAGCGAGCAAACTGCATTTGCGGCGGCTCAGGTAGTCTTTGAGATCTTGTCCAGTATTGTCAAACGTGGTTTGAATGACTCCAAGTCTCAAAAGGGTACAGGGGCCTTAGCGAAAGACGAGCTGTGATCACAGGAGTCAGAAGCGGTACGTACGTATGGTAGTACAAATGTGATGAAGCTTTGCTACAACGACATGCCGGGATGGCCAGCGACACCGCCAAGACTTTATCCAAGATATGTCACGTGACATCAGGTTTCTGCCTGGATAGTAGTTGTCGATCAACCGGTGTGATAGTCTGACTAATCAGTATGAATCCTCTCAAGAGCCAGCTGGGAAGGCAAGTGTCAATAAGCCTGCAATGCCAAGTTTGTAGCTCCGATAAGCTTGGACATACCTAGGTACGCCTAGAGTTATCCAGTATTTTGTGCCTGAGATTTTGGGTGCTTACGGAGTTCACCACTTGACCTTTACTGAGGCCCATCTGGGCCTTGTCGGGAGCCGTAAGTGGTTGATGATAAGATTATATTGTACCAGATAACAGGCCGTCGGTCTCAACCCCAACTCGGATGTGTTAGCGAAAGTCACCATCCGAAAACTCGGATTCATGGGGTTCCATATGCAACTAAGGTTCTATTCAACAGCTTTGCCATACAATGATAGAGTTGAGATGGCTTCAACCTGATAGGGATGGCATTGCTGCGGATGATTCAAAGTACCGCAAAGCCAGGTCCGTGTCCTATTCCGGGTTGGTGAAACGATTCCCTCTGCTTGTCACTCCCCAGCACTGATTCAGTGGCAGGTGCTGGACTTGCCGCTCGCGACATGTGAAATGCGACGAGAGGCATCAAGCGTGCCAAAGGTGCGAAAGAGCTGGATTGAAATGTGCTGGGTACGACATCCGCCTCACGTGGAAATCGTTTGAGGATACCGTCGATGACGGGCCAACCCGCAAGCGATGTCGCATTAAACCAGGTCTATCTCGACGCAACCGTGGAAACACACCTGGCCTACTAATGTCGCATTATAGATACCCACGCTCAGACAAAGTCTATGAATCACAGACAATTATTCCAAATCCCAAGTGACCTAGAAAAGGCGGCGACTGCACCAGCGTCATCGACAAGTGGTTCATTCTCTGCATTTTCGGTTTCTGAGGCTTCATCGACAAGGACGGAGAAATTAGGATCAACCACCAGTACGCGAGCCCAACCCCAACAGATCGATTGCGAGACTTTACCAATCGACCGACCCCTGATGTCGCCGTTGACATGCCCCATCCCACTGGGTTGGGACCGCCATCAAAACGATCTGTCGCTTTATGCAGTCAATCGTACCTTCGGCTGCACTCAGGTTGTCGAGCTTGAGAAACACCAATTGCTTGCCCCTCTGAGAATACAGATCGCGAGCATAGATATGTGAGAGGTCAGTTTTCAAGCACCTACCAAGTACCAAACCATGAGAAAAACTCGATAGAACCTGTGTTCGAAGCACGACGTAATTCACAAACAGCTGTGGTGAGTTATGGCCAGACTAATTTGCAGACTCCTGGTTTATTGCTCCCCCATAATGAGTTTTATAATGCTGAGTCCACATCTCCCGCCGATGACCAATTTACTGTCCATCTGGAGTTCCCAATGGCTCTAACTAGCAGCTCCATAACATCCTTCCTTCTCTGCCACTACGCAAGGCATATGCTCTGTCTTATGCAGCCAGTTTACCACCGCATGAGCCCTTTCAAGACCGTTTATCTGCCCACGGCGCTGAATGGAACACCAAACCTCAACGTCACTCGAAACTCTTATCAAGTATCAAACGCAGCTACTGCGGTTTTCCATGGCGTGCTCGCCAGTGCTGCTGCAAACCTACAGGGATTGTACGGAAACAACAGGCGCTTTCGGGATCTTTTCTGTCACCATAAGTATTTCGCACTCTTGGCAGCTCGTAAGGCGTTGATTGACGGACGAAGCACCTACAAAGAGCTCATGACTGCCATCCTCTGTCTGGTGTCTGTCGACGTAGGATTCTCATGACTCCTCCTTGATCATTACTAATTTCATTCAGATCGCTGAAGGCGGAGTGACTGATTTTTGGGTCCACCTCAAGGCAGGTAGAACGTTGCAGAAATCATGGCACTATTCCAACATTGTGACCAAGGAGACAAAGCAACTCAACAGCATCTGTCACATGCTCAGCTTGTTCGCTAGAAGTGTCTCTCATGAGGCCAATCCTGAGCCGTGGAAACCATGGTCCTACCAGCGCTTTCAGTCCAGATTGGTCAGTCCAGAGGCAAGTGTTGAATTTATCTATGGAATCACTCCCTGCCTGGCACTGACTATTGCCAAAATTATTCGACTCTCCGAGTATCTTGTTTTTTATGCTTTTGAGACAATCCCAGAGACACTTGCCGCAACTTGTGAAGAATTAGGTGACGAGCTCTCGAAATATTCTGTGGATTCAGAAGAGTTCTCTTGCATTGAAGCCAACGATGGGTTGATGGCGTCCATTGCGCGTGCGCAGGCCACAGCATTCTACAACTCGGCACTAATTTACTACTACCGCTCAATCCAGAAATGCGATCGGCAGGATTTGAGAGACGAGCAGCGAAAAGCCTTGGACGCGATGCAGCTCGCAGAAGACCTCAAGATTGCATCTCTTAGTGGTGACCGATGGGCTGCTCCAATCAGCTGGCCAGCGTTTATAGCATCTTGCGAAGCTCCTGGCGAGTTACGTGGACAGTGGGCTACTTGGTGGATTCGGGTCCAAAGTTATGGAGTCAGTAATTACCACAAGCAATGGACAGTCATCCAGACTCTTTGGGCCTACATGGATGCTCAAGGATCTAGTGATTGGCGACGAATCCTTTCAGACTTGCACATCAGAATCATCCCGGTTTGAAGCGCCTTCTCAGGAATGCCCTGAGGTAAGGGCATGGCAATCGAGAGCCTTGAAACAGGTGTGTGACCGGAACAACGTATTCTGATGTAGTACGGAATTATATTCTGACTGGGAGAATCTCAGCCTCCACAGCCGTACAAAGGCGAGCCTGGAGATATAGGTATACGGCATGAAAAGAACGAAAGATGGGTGGATAGGCTACAAAGCCTCCGGCTTCTGCGCATGTCTTGGGATGTAGACTCCCAAACAGCTATTACGCCCATTCAGATCAGTCAAGGTATTCTTGGGCATGGTACGAGGCGGGGAGGAAAGGAGCTTTCTAAGTCACGTGAGCCGGGGAAAAAACTCCATTTGGTTTCCCTCGGCTGTGGGTGCTGCCACGCCCCGCATGGCGGGCTTTGCTCTTCCAACACTGTCATTGCTCTCGTCAGCGAGTGGTTGGTTCTTGTACCACAGGCCGAACGGGCCCACAATGGACCTCGTTTAAAAGCTGGAGATGTTACGGAGTACTCCAAAGTGCGGAGACTGGCATCGACAACGATACCTTTAGCCGTCGCAACATTTCAGCCTTGGCTCGAACTAAACTTTACTCCTCGGGTGTTGGTTTTGCTTTCCCAACTCTCACATCCCACCCCTAAAAACATATCTGTCTTCCTGACTCTTCATTTTGAAGTCAGAAACAATGCTCCAGCAGCTGCCTAGTCAGAAACACAGCACCAGATCTGCATTAGGCAAGTAGTCGAGTCATCGTCATGGATGCTCCAACACCCCCAAAGTCGAAACCACGTCGGCGAGATACAGATGAAAATCGTGCCGAGCGCAAAAGGATCCAGGATCGACTGGCCCAGCGGGCCACCCGCGAGAGGACAAAGAATCGTATTGCTTATCTGGAGGAACGCTTGAGTAGTCTGGAAGCAGGCGACAAACAGGGTGAAATTGCAAGCTTGACACGCATCATTGACAACTTACGCCAAGATAATAATCGTCTTCGAAATGCCTTGGTCAAAATGCGAACCAACATCGACCAAGCCATACTAAAGACAGAAGATGAAGCTCGGAACAACCCTTCCGGGCCAAAAACATGCGGTTGTGACGTTCAGGCAGATTGTTCTTGTGGGCAGCCGGTATATACCGAGAATCATACCTATGCCACAAATTCCAATCGTCAGAACTCCATCTCTACCGAGTCCGATGCGACAGAGATCGTCCAAAGCCACAATCTCGATCCTCATGCTGACACCCCTGCTCCAAACTCTGAAGGCGGAGGCCATTTTACAGGACTCGAAGACCTCTTTGACTTCAGCCCGAGTTCCTTGCTAGAAGCATTTGAGTTAGGTCCTACTGGCTGGAATGCATCGAGTCCTTCACCTTTCGATTACCACTTCCCACAACCGCAAAATGTGACACGAGTTGCACCGGACGTTGACAAGTGGCATGTTTCGAATGGTGCATTTGTGGCTTGTCTGGATAGTGTGAAGCACCGCGAGGCTTCTACCTCCACATTGGATCTGCATGTACCGTTCAAAGCAGCCATATGGGGCTGGGACAGTGTCGGAACCGAGGCTCAGCATCCTGTATGGGCTGCGTTAAGACAAGTAGATCAACGCGTGTTTGGGACGTGGACTTCCAAAGCTCAACGTATTGCGTTGATGTATGTTTGTCAGACATTGATCCAATATCGAGAGCATCCTACCAAAGAAAACCTGGATCGGGTTCCTGTTTTTCTTCGACCCAGGTGAGTATTGCTAAGCCCCGTATGGCGTTTTCCATTGTCAATAGTTCTATGATTTCTAACAAGATTCTAGACCTTCTCAAGAAACGATACAACACCCAGCCGTCATTGACTTTCTCATCTGGCCTGGCTTGCGTGACCGACTGGTCTTCGAGCACAAGAAGTATACCTCAACAGGACTGTTCAGTGCTGCGTTTGTTGAAAACTTCAACTTCTACTGGCCATACTCGGATCGCGACATCTTTGCATTTAATCCGGAAAACAATCGCTACGAAATCTCAAAAATTTTCCTCGAGTACGCATACAATTTCAAGAATTGGACCATGAAACCCGGCTTCTTTAAAAAGTTCCCTGAAATGCAGCATGATATTGCTGCCACTGAGGGAACCGTGGATTTTCCAAGAGCAAGCTGGAATGTGTGAAGGGCAGGTGTGACTGAGTTTCGAAAGTGTAACTTCAAGAGCCCAGCAAGCTTCAAACTCACGACCAGCATCTAGGGACTGAAGTACGTGATCGTATCAGTACGCATTTCATTGCTCAGAAAGCCGGGATGGAAGGAAAACGCGCTTTCTGGCTCTAGCTCTTGGAGTTGACTAGATCTTGCTCTCTGCCTAACCACAGTCCACACTCGAGTCTCCGAATGCGCTCAAATCGTTTGACGAGGGCTAACACAATATCTGCTGCGTTTCCTGTCAGAATATCACCGCAAGCTCGAGCTTCACATGCAGTGGTAATGTATTGGAGTCAGTCACGATATGATCTTACGTCAGCATACATCTTGGTCTTTGGGGCACATTAATGGCGACTGCTGCTTGTCTAATCTTCCCCTGCACCACGAGATCTGCGCAGCAAGGCCGCACTGTGGTTGAAGGTGCCTTTTCCACCTAGAACCACGGCCATCCACCTTATTATGGTCTAAGGCATCAATCCGTATTCTCGTTGATGGTAAAGCCCCTACAAAACGATGTCAGTACTCGATATCAAGCCAGGCTGCCACCACCACCAACAGCAACACATCAATCAGTGTAGTGAATGTCACGTAGCGATGGTGACCACTTCTACCCACACTCGTGGATCTGATTATCCAAAACGAGAGATACACGTACCCATCAATAACCAAGTTATGGCCTACCACCAGACTCATTCTAGGCAGACTGAGCAAGACAACGACATCCCCGA
This sequence comes from Exophiala lecanii-corni, assembly GCA_003955835.1. Lineage (NCBI taxonomy): Eukaryota > Fungi > Ascomycota > Eurotiomycetes > Chaetothyriales > Herpotrichiellaceae > Exophiala > Exophiala lecanii-corni. The sequence goes on along the minus strand of CP034372.1, from coordinate 3,401,181 downwards.
TCTCTTCGAACGTCGCCTTACGACCCTGTCGAGCCTCATACTTCTGCCATAGTTCATCCTTGTCTGCACCGCCGTTCTGCTGCATGAAAGGGTCGAGAAGTTTGGTGAGAAGAAATCCTGGCGAAACAGCATTGATGCGGATGCCATGGGACCGGGCTTCAAGGGACGCCTGCCTTTTTGTTAGAAGTTGGACTGCATTTAGGAATCGAAATCTCGCTCGGACATAGACCATGTGAATTTGAATGAGGGGATAGAGAACGTACGGCTTTGGTGATACCCATTACTGCATGCTTGGATGCAGAGTACCCTGATGTGCCAGCACCGGCCTGGATGGAGTTCACGGATGCGCAGTTGACGATGGAACCTCGCTGAGGGGTCGGTGCTCCTCTCTGCTGTTGTGTTAGGAATGGTATCTTGTCATCGGTCATGCGACGGCTATAGTATGAGAGGATGATGCTTGGCTCAACGTCAGCACTTACACTTCAATACTATCCTGCTTCATCATCTGTCTCAATTCATATTTATTGCAGATCCAGACGCCGACTGTATTGACTTCCATCACGCGCTTCCACTCTTCTAAGTCTGTGTCCCACGTCGGCGTCAATGGACCGATGACTCCGGCAAAATTACTGTTAGCAGAGTGTTAGCTGTCCCTTGGCGGCCACACGACATTGAATTTGAGAACATTGTACAGCCTTCATTCATCTGGGAAAAGAATGCCTTACGCAGCGTAATCTATGCGTCCAAACTCCTTTACTGCTTCGTCAACAGCCCTCTCGACATCAGCTTCCTTGGTGACATCTGCCCGGATCGCTAGACACTGTAAAGATGATCAGAAACAAGTTGACACCACAAGTACAGCTTTCATGTATGATAGTCCCACCCTCTGTAAGTCTGGCTAGCAAGGATCCCTTCAAGACTCATGACCCCTTCTCTCAATGAAACTCACCTTGGCACCATATTTCTCAACATTCGCCTTCCCTTGAGCGAACGTCTTTTCATCCTGGATGTCGACAAGCACAACTCCTCTCGCACCTTCTTTTGCGAAAGACACAGCGATTGCATTGCCCAAACCACGAGCTCCACCGGTAATGAACGCTACGCCAGGAGCGTTGGGACCTGAGCGATAAACCATGCTCAAGGAAGAATGAAAGAAGGGAGCAAACTGTTGAATGGTGAAGCTGAACGTCAAAGGAATTCAGTTTGTGAGAGCACGCTTATGAGATCCTAGTAAAGGGCTGAGTTACAGGAATAAAGGGGTGTGAACAGACGGTAGCCCGGGGGTGCTGTGTTGCACTGAACAGAGTAGATTTGAACGCAATAGAAATTGCCAAAGGTACATCTAATACCAAACAGCGGAACGGTTCCAGTCTCCTAACCAAATAGGTACAGCTCTACATCCTCGTTACCATGACTGAACGACATCTACCGGCAGCCTCGTCGGACATAAACCTAACAACCGTGCACCCTCGTTGTTCCCCCTCTTTGACCCCACAGAAAGATATGCGCGCACGATGTCGAGCGGGACAACCCCGCAGATCAAGATGCCGTGGATCCCCGTCGAATCTGGTGCTTTGCGAGGAAGTGTCACTTCAGGACCTCGGGTAAACCTCAAACTCTGTCTGTTCTTGGTGAACAATCACAAACTCCTCGAGTCAGGAAGGTTCCTCTCCGGGCTTGACCAGACTGGGAGGGAATCTTGAAGTCAATTGCATGTGGCCGAGGTGGTGCCAACGCTTTTCTCTACATGTTCCAAGTCGGCAATTCGATGCCGTGATGGAGTTGCGAACGCTGGCAGGAAGAAAAGTATGTCAGGAAATGCTGATGGCATGGGAATAATAGCGCATTGATCAGCATCCATGTGGGGCGTATCAGCCTTGCCAGTGCCTCATTTGTTGTGTAGACGTTGGTAGACGTTTATCTGTTTTCAAATGATTGATGGCTTCAGAATAGTCTTACTTTATCACGAAGCCTGCTTTAAGACATAGTTCTAAGCAAAGTGACCTATAGCCACACTGAGTCCAGTGTTACGCGTTCCTGCTAATTTCTACATTTCTCCTGATGAGCTTCCAATCCTGTCGTCAAATATGGTTCAGGATGTAAAATACACAGTCGAGCCGCAATGGCACTCCAAACCAGGCCATATGAAGGTGATATGCACGGGAGCGGGAGCGGCAGGCCTTCTCGTGGCATACAAGATGAAAAAGGCTTTTAAAAATCATGAGCTTACATTATATGAGAAGTTCGTGGGAAATGTGCCTGCTCAGGATGATCATTCGACCCATGGCTAATTCGTCAACTGCTATAGAAATCCCGGTATCGGCGGAACGTGGTATGAAAATCGGTATCCTGGGTGTGCGTGCGACGTCCCTGCACATGCGTACACGTATCCGTTCGAGCCCAATCCGAATTGGTCAAGTTTCTATGCATATGGGCCTGAGATCCGGAAGTATTTTGAGGATTTTGCCGACAAGTACGACCTGCATCCATTCATTAAACTGAATTCCAAGGTCTTGTCGGCGACGTGGATCGAGGAGAAAGGAATATGTGAGTTCGAATGGACCAACGCGTGGACAACTCATATGCATAGCCTAATAGAAAGATAGATGAGGTCGATGTCGAGGTTGAGGGACGAAAGATCAAGGATTGGTGTCATAGCTTCATCAACGGCACTGGATTCTTGAATGATTGGAAATGTGAGTTCTACATAGAATGGGAAGAGAGTACGCATGTTGATTGTGCACAGGGCCGAAGATTGAGGGCTTGCACGATTTTGCTGGCACGTTGATGCACAGCGCCAACTTTGACACTTGTAGGTTGAGGTACTCTGTCTTACTTCCAAGCTTATCTCACACTTCTCAGCCGTTGACTACACCGACAAGACGGTGGCTGTGATTGGCACCGGATCATCCGCGATACAGACAGTGCCCCAAGTACAGAAGAAAGCGAAACATCTCACGACTTTTATGAGGTCAGTGACGTGGATATCACCGCCCGTTGGTGGCGAACAGCTCGAGCACGACAAGAGTCATTCTTCCGACGCCAGTCAGAAAGAGAAACCTCAAGCGCAATATTTCTACACCGAAGAAGAGAAGAAGCATTTTCGGGAGAATCCCGAAGCTTTACTCGAGTACCGCAAAGGCCTAGAGTCTAGCGTCAATTTGTTGTTTGACATGTTTATCGCAGGATCCGAGACATCGAAGATGGCCGAGAAGGGAATGCGAGAGGAAATGAATCGAAGGATTGGACCGGGCCACGATGAGCTGAAGGAGAAGTTAATCCCCAAATGGTCTCCGGGCTGCCGTAGAATCACTCCGGGACACGGCTATCTCGAAGCCTTGATCCAACCAAACGTCACAACCGTCCACAACGAGATCACCAAGATTGTCCCGGAAGGTCTGCTCGATGACTCAGGGAAGCTTCACAAGGTGGACATCTTGATTTGTGCAACCGGCTTCAATCTAGCTTTCGCCCCTCCATTCAAGGTCCTCGGAGTCGACGGGGTGGATATGGCTGATGAGTTCAATCCCGAGCCTCATGTATACTTGGCGGTGACGGTTCCCAAATTTCCCAATTATTTTGTGGTAAACGGTGTCCGCGGCAACTGGGCTTCTGGGACAGCATTGCCTTCGCATGAGACACAAGTCGACTATATCATGAAATGCATCAAGAGGATGCAAGAGGAGAATATCAGAGCCCTTGAGGTCAAGATACAGCCTGTAAAAGAGTTGTATGAGCATATCGATGAATGGCACAAGGGTTCTGTGTGGAACGACAACTGTAAAAGGTAACTCAAATTTCTGGAGGTTTGAATTGTCTCGCTGATAGTCCCAGTTGGTACAAGAACAACATAATTGGTGGAAAGCTATGGATCTGGAGTGGGTCGGTAGGCTTTACTCATTCATACCGTTTCCAGGCGTGGTCGACTGATTGAAGCAGGCTTTACACTACATGAAGACGATCAAAGAGGTGAAATGGGAACACTACGACTTTCGATATAACAAGAACATGTGGTCATATTTGGGTAATGGTCGTGTTGAGGCGGAGATAATGAAGAACAAAAGTCAGTTGGCTCCGTATATGAGAAACGGAGACGTACCATGGACGATAGACTGAGGCTTGAACCTTGAATGGAAGGAGATTAGAGAAGTGAAACTGATATGAAGGCCTGATTTGGGCCCAAAATACAGAACTCACATGATGTACCTGCTACGGCATATTAATGTATAACGAAACGTGCGTCTTTGAATATGAAACGCCTTTGACGAATCACATTTCAGTGACTTAATTGGCCTTCGGTGCTGGTGGGGATCAGCTGGAAATCCAGGGTTTTCCGTAGATACATGATCCTTAGTCCATAGTTACAGGCCCGAAACCAAGAGCTTTGGATGTAGATCGACTACGTGCCTGGGCATCAACTGCGGGGAGACTTCGTGACCCGAACACCTCGGGAGGCATGAATCAGCCCTTTCTTTGTCAGTTTTCGCTATCGCTGTCAGTTGTCCGGCCTTGTGCCCGTAGTCACAGAATTGCATTGTCTTGCAGTAACTTCGTGTAGGCGTTGTTCGAGGTGGTTCATACGACAAAACGGAAGCATGGCTGTGCATCGAAAGATGAAAGCAGCACGATTCCATGGAAACAGAGATATTCGGGTGGAAGAGGTCGATATTCCTACCATTCGAGATGGACAAGTGTTGGTGGAGATCGAATGGTGTGGGATATGCGGGTCTGATCTCCACGAGTATTTGGTCGGTGAGCACGATGCCTCGTCCATCACCTTCTGATGCAAAGCTCTAAGATTAGAATCTAGGGCCCGGCAGCATACCGACCAAGGAAAGACCACATGCAATATCGGGAGCCTATCTGCCAGTGACCATGGGTCACGAGTTTTGTGGGAGGGTAAGCAAGGTCGGAAAGAACAGTCAGTTGAGAATTGGACAGCCTGTGATGGTGGATCCACGATTTTGGTGTTCAAACTGTCATTCTTGCAAGGCCACAGACACCAACATCTGCAAGAGTTGGGGTTTCCTGGGGCTACATTCATTCGACGGGGGTGGGTATTCCGAATACGTGGCAGTCAAGGAGGAGATGTGCTACGTGCTTCCAGACCACGTACCTCTGAGGGACGCTGCTTTGATAGAGCCTCTGGTAGTGGCCAATCATGCAGCAAGGAGTTCAGGATTCGAAACGTATGCAGGTAAATCGGTCCTAATATTGGGTGGAGGGCCTGTCGGGCTTGCGTTGATGGCGGTTCTGAGAGCCAAAGACGTGACACAGATGATAGTGAGCGAGCCGACGGCCAAGCGGCAACAACACACGAAGATATTCGTCGATACAGTCTTAGATCCTAAAGCTGTTAATGTCGGAGAGGAATGTCGCAGAGTGACTGATGACAGGGGCGTCGACATAGTTTTCGATTGTGCTGGCATAATGCCCGGGCTAAGGGATGGCATGGATGCATTGAGAAGAGGTGGCACTTACGTGAATGTGGCAGGATGGGAGAAAGACGTAAGGCGGCCGTTGCGACTTCGAAGGAAAGCCCAAGGCTGACAGGATTACAGTGCATCATTCCCATGGAGCATTTCATGCTCAAAGAAATCGTCTTCCGAGCCTCAATGAGCTACACGGAGAAGGACTTCAAGGAGATCGTAGACGCATGGATAGCCGGTAGGTCAGATATCTTCTGAAGTGGAACGAACTGACCTGTAGTGCTCAAAGGCAAATATAAGGGGTTCGAGAAGCTCGTGACCGCGCGCATTGCTCTGGATGAAGTTGTCGAGCGTGGGTTTGAGGAGCTGGTCAACAACAAGGATAATCATGTCAAAATCTTGGTCACGCCGAAGCCTGAACTTCTGAGAGCTGGATAGTCGCACCTTGGGTATTGTTCTTGTGAAATGACATGCACGGATGGACAATATCATGACAGTGAACGAATGATACTTGTGCCGATTGATCTTGGAAGATCCCTTCTTTCACCAGCCTTGACAAGATGTCACAGATCAGGCACAAAACCCCTTTCAATCACAACGGACCAAGTAGAATAACTACATGGGCGTTCAGTTCAGTGGTATGACTTCGAGTCGAAGATTCTGGTTTTGAGATGTGATCGTGTCGATGAACATGTGATTCTTATAAGGAACAACATTCCTGTCATTAATATGCTTCCGCCACCCATGGCCAAATTCTGCTGGCCACTAAGCTGTAACCCGTCCTGCTCAACCTGAATAGATCCGCTAAGGCCAGTGGTCGCTTTTCCGTTCATTTATATACATATGTGTTCAGACGTGTCTCAAAAACCAACGATAGTACCAATTCCAGCATCCAGATTCTGATGAAAGAAGTTTCGCGCAGATATACCCATTAAACGTTTGAAGCCATCATCTCCTTGGCTGTACCCTGCAAAAGCCGAGTCCCCTCGGTGCCAGCCATGTTTGCCCTTTCCATTAGTATCGTCAATTGGTCAATATCTTTTTCTAAAATTTCCGCGTTAATTTCCGCGCCTTTAATCCGCCGTGCTGTTGAGAGCTTGCTCTGGGTTCTGCCTTTCCGTTCCTGTATGGTCTTGAGCATGGCTATGACTTCATCTTCCAGATCCTCCAGATCGATTATATCCTTACTGTTGTTCAACCTTTTTCGATACGTTCTGAGCATTCGGCAGGCTTGTTCAGTCGCCATACCAATGCTGCCGAAATCAGACACTCCGCTCATACTTTGCCTTCTGCCTTGAACACTGGTCTGTAGTCGGAGATCTGATGGGATTGAGGGTGGACGTCGTAATCGTATATTGGTTGGTTTCTGCTTGTGTTTAGGTGGGATTTGTGAAGGGAATGAAAGTTGTGGTGGGGAGGGAGATCGTTCGAAAACACTGATCGATCCAGTGCCCGAGTCCCGGCTTGAGTCAGTCCGCGCCCTTTGCGGCTTTGGCCTTAGAGACACTCGGGGTGGGGGTGATGGCGACCGTCGCAGGTCTGTCGACGTCACTGGAGAGACCTTGTCAGCGGTCTCTGGCTTTCCTTGAGACTGTGAGGAGTTTTCTTCAATATCTTCAATGGTTGTCGAGAGTGCCAACCTAGATGTCTTCCGCTTTAACCGCACTGGTGACAAAGACCTAGGCGAGGAGGGTGACGGAGGCAAGTTGGAACGAGCCATTTCACCAAAATCAATTTTTGTCAACACCTTTCTCAAGGGAGGCAGCGAAGTCGGATTCTGTCTGGCTGTCGGAGATTCGGCGTCGTCTGGCACGGCTCCTAACGCGGAGCTGCGCTCAGGTGAGGTATCTACTGCTGAGGCAGGTTTTTTGGCCAGATTCCATATCATGATAGTACCATCCAAGCCAGTACTCACAATGGTCGTCGGTCCTGGAGAAACGGTCCCAACTTCTCCAAGACAAGCAATGTCACTGATCCCTTCAGTATGCCCGAATCTCGTCCCAATAGAGCGAGATTCCGTTCATTGTATACTCGGATCGACTTGTCCATCGAGCAGTAACCTATCACAACTCTTTCGCCTTGGTCCAGTCCTTTTGGGCCATGCGTGCTCGTTATAGAATTCAGAAAGACGGTATCGTCATTCTCGGAGTCTCCTAGTTTGAAGGAATCCATCAGTGCTCCAGCGGTACAATCGACTTTGGTGATTCTACGATCCATCGTCGCGATCAACATTGAGTTGTCGGTCGACGGGGTAATTGAGAGTGGTGACGCTTTCAGTGTTAGAACTTTGGTCGAGAGATATGCAGGAATCTGCACTCCATCTTGGCAGCGTAAAACACGATCTCTTATAACAAGAGATCGATCGGAGGCACACGACAGCAGCCGATCACCGCTAGGCGAGAATTTGACCTCATTGACCGCTCCCACGTGATCGTCCATTGTCTGGAGCAACTCAAAACAGTCTTGAGATACCTGAAAGAGCTGTACCATACGGTCCCTGCTGCAGGTCGCCACCAGCGAGTCCGAATCATGGAGGGCGATACCACTTATCTCCGCACTGTGGGCTCGGATCGAGTGGACGACTCTCCATTCTGCGCTGTTGATAAGCTTCAAGATTCCATAGCGATCGCCTGCAATAAATCCAGTGAGGCATGACATAAATTGCATGCGATTTAATTCGTTTTCGTAATTGTCGTCATTGCCGCCAGGCTGCTCAAGGTTGAGATCCTGCTGCCGCAAAAGTTTCCCACTGATATCCCAGAACTTGACCTCACCGTTTTTCGACCACGTGATGAAGTCACCCAGGCCTGAGGCCATAGGTAAACCCAGAACGCCTTGTATTGCGCTATTATGCGCCGAAGATAACGACTGAGCATGGGACTCAGAATCCGCGGAACTTGGGTGCAAGTGGAGGCTCCCTTCACTATCAAGTGTCACAGTATGGGAATCAATTTTACCAATAGCTGTGACGTGTCGCGCCTCACGAGAAGGAAATCCGAGCGACCTTCGTACCGCGGAAGGCCGAGATGAAACACGTTTCGCACCTCCACTCACAACTGCCTTCAACGATTCGCTCTTGGCTTTGGTCAAAGCCTCATAGTCTTCATGTTGCACACCCAAGGTTGTTCCCACAAGCAACTCTTTCGTGGATTTCAGATAAGTGATCGAGGTGACTGCAACCTCCATCCTCCTCAGGATTCTTAATTCCAGCGTGCTCTGTAAGATATCCACAACACATATGTGGCCAGTTTCGGTCCCAACAACGAAGTGATTATCATCAACACTTGTAATACAAGTGAACGTTGAATCGACCATGTTTCCCAACAGGCAATTTCGGCCTTGTAACGGAGTCGGACCAGGACTTGCAGGATACACATCTGACCGCCTGAACCGAGGTTGTCGCGTAGGAGATTGCTTGGTAGAATCCGTTATCTGCCATAACTTGATGTGCCTTGTTCCAACTGTAACCAGTGTGCTGCCGCACCACGTCATGTCACATATACTCGTAGTACACTTGTTGACAGAGTGAAGGGTCAATTGACCGGACCGAGAGTTAAAAGCCCAGACAAATAGAAAGCCATCGTTATGATTGCCTAGAGTTGCAAGATGTTTCATGTCTGGACTGAAGGCCACGCAACGCACGCCGTTGGTGTGGTCACATACGATCGAGGTCGGTATCTCGAGGGAGGCATCCTCTGCAGCAGAGAACAAGAGCACCCTAGGGTGGTAGCCGGTCTCGCCCACGGCCAACCACCGCCCATCGCGGCTTAGAGTCACACATGACGCAGCCTTTATCCTCTCTCGTGCAGTCCAAGTCTGCGAGCCTGTGTCGTCCGGCCATTCACGACCGACAGCGCTCCTACCGAACCCATCCTCTGTTTTGCGAGGTGTAAATGTGCTGGTCCTCCTTTTAGACGGTGTGTGTGCGGGTGAATTATCGTAGTGAGAAGTGGAGGGATTGATTGAGGGTGCAGTCGGACGAGCCCTGAAGTATCTGTGGGAGACCATTCCTGCCTCGTCCACCTTGGCCAGTACAGCCACCGCTCCTGCGCAATACGAATAAGAATTGATCGCAGAGCAACATGATAGTCCGCTCGGGTTGATAGTCGTTGTCCCAATTACTTTCTGGAGTTGTAATGACACATCGGCTTGGACATGTCTTCGAGTGTTGATTTTGGGTGTGATGGGAGACGCAGGCGTGGTTCGAAGAGAAGGAGACGGGCTATGTATCCTGCTCCGAAGACTGTATGAATGAGCGGCCATTCTTCAGCAATAAAATCATCGGATTCGCTTCTGAGGCGGAAGGCGTGCCGTCGAAAATGCTGCGGGTATGTCCCGTCCGTCTTTGGTTACCGTCGCGTGCATCAGGACATACCGTAGAGCCTGCGCCGTGGAACGATGTTTTCGGTGGGAAGATTCTCAGGGAATGGTTTCCATCTTGATCGGTCAACTAAAGGACGTTCTTGGGGTGATGTCTAAAGGAGGGGTAAGTGGTCTATGTCCGAATGACGCCGTCGCCAGTGGTGATGATGAGCATTGATCGGTAGTCTGTACGTGTGTTTCGCTGTTTACACTTGTTGCCCGTTTGGGAAAGAGTGCGGGTAACGCCACAACAAGGCTGAAGGATGGCTGGGGATTGTGGCTAATGCGTGCCATCTTGGCAATGTTCGAGGTTTCCGTATCGCTTTGTCAGGCACGTGGTCTGGCCCCCGTACTTGGGTATTCAAGTACGAGTTCGACCAAGGTACAAGCGTACCTACTGTTTGTATAGTACACAATGAACTGCTAGAGTTGCTGAGGAATTAGGAGAGAGATCATGCATCGTGACGTCCGAGGCAGTGGTCAAGGTCAAGTTCAAAATTTTCATAATATCAGCCACTAAACACCGCTGAGTTCGACTCAAACCAGAAAACATCAGCTCGGCAGAGCTGTGCCGCATTACCAAGATTTCTCATGAGCTATAACTATGAACTATGCACAGAGTGTCGACAGACGCGTCCTTTGGTGGTCTGTGGGTGGCCCTGATTACAGTAAATGATTACCCGCGTCGGCACAGAAAAACGAAAGCGCTTGCGACTAAAATATATTTTTATCGGTGATCAGTTGAGTGAAACTCGGATCTGATCGCACTTTGTTACCCACATGCTCGTTTGGCTCTAGGCTCGGGTAGGAGAAGACAGAGTAGCATCATGCTGCATATATCCGCACAAACGATATCCATCACGAATGGTACCTCATTTACATCAGACGACTTTTCACCGTGGGCACTACGACGTTCTCAGGCGCTCCGCCGGTGCGACCCCTCAGTGCCCTCCCTGTAATCGGCACATCGCGGATCACGAAATCGAACGATCCAGATTTCGATATTTGAGGTGGAATGATGTCATGGCCGCGTGCACTCTTCGCTTGTTGTGATGCGTCGTAGGCGAGGTGTAAGAATGAATGGTCTCCACGGACATGGTGACTCGTAAGGTGGTTGACTGTGCGAGCCTGCTGATGCTGGTCTTACCAAAGCATCACTGAGTCAGCGAATCCCGTGAAGAACCCATGGGGCACGCTCCTTTGGGGGGAATGCATAGTCCGATGGCACTGTCCGGGGCTTGGCTGGAGGGTCGTTTCTGGATACGAGCGCCGAGTGCATTGCAATTATGCTTGCTCTCTTGTGGAATTCTCATTTCCTGTTCCCCGGTTCAAAAGCATCTTGGAAGTCATACACCCGGGCTAAGTCCAATATTACGGAGACGAGTACGGCGTGAATCTTGGTATCATGAGGGCATACAGAAAGCTAGACTCATAGATCTTGTCATTGTCGTCTAGCCTAGCAGCCAGTCTTTGGATTTTGGCCATTTGTAAATTCAGACGCACAAGACCACTGACCATCACTACATTAGTTGGGGGCCAAAATCGGCGAGTAGAATGATCAAGGACAGCATGGCCTCTTAGATGTCGTGCTTCATTTGCACACGTCGACATTTTTGATTCATCAAGGCGAGTGAGGACTAGCATTTTTCTGGGCTTCCGGGTTTCAGACAGCTGGCATAGCTGCACAGTGACGGAATATCAGAGCCTAGATGGGATCTATGCAGGCTGACTGATGTGCAAACCTTGGGAATGGTTTTGGTGGCCTGGTGGGGGGTGGTAGGTGTGGTAGGGGTGCCCATGCTGAGGAGCTTCGCAAATGCATGACAGGATCACGTGTGGGGGAAGCCCTGGCACTGACGGGAGACTCAGACACGCAAGTGCGGCGTTCAACTCATGGCGGGGATGTTGAGTCTTGACTGTTTGCACTAAGTCGTCAGATAGGGTGAATGAAAGGCTGGTCGTTGTCTGCAACATTCTGTTATCAATTCACTAGTCATATGTGCCGGCCGTGTACTGTGTTTCCTGATATGCCTGCCCAAACATGAAAGAGGCAATGCAAAGCTCCTTGGTTGAAGGTGTCATGTGTATCAGCGGTGAGACTTGGCAGCTAGGCACCTCATTAGGTAGGTCCGTATTTGGTCTGCCTTATTTCTTGGAATACATGTTACAGTTGTCAAGAATTTATTCCAGCCCGGGAGTCGTGGAAGGGAAACTGCGGCATTCAATGATCGACATCCGCCTATCTACTGTATTGGCACGACTGGTTCGTCGTGCTAGCCGGCGTTTTCCTTGCAGAATGTTTGCCATATGAGATGAACAACAATGCCTGGCGTCTCAACTTCAACCAATGCCCTGGCGATGATGACAAGGGTCTCGAACAAGAGGTTTGCGCGTGGGTAGAACTCTCCTCGAGACAGGCTTTCAAGTTGCAACAACATCCTCGAGCCAGCCTCGACCAGATTGTACGAGCCTGAACGAGGGGAACGGCTCTCAACACGAGATTCGGCTTCGTTTCCTTGTTTCGGGCCTTAGCTTCGACGAGGGCTTAAAGGACACTGATACCAACTTCGAAAGTGCCGTATTTCCCTAATTGTAAGCCTAATTGTAAGATGAATTATGTACACAACTGCCCGAAGCTACCGAGATAGATTTCTACAAGAATAATTCGGTTTTGTGCAAGGAGGCCGCATCAAGTTGCCGATCGTCCGCCAAAAAGTGAGCGCCGACGCAGGGTTCAAGTGCACAAAAGTGGGTGAACTTCGGTGCTTGCGGCGTCTTCCAAAGCCCGGGATGCCGTTACAAGATAGGCAGACTGGGAGTGCCCGGAGTCGCTACTAAAGGGCCTAAAGCGGTTCTTTCAACTTCGCCAGTGTCGAAATATTCACTAGGACGGCCTGGGACGGGTGAGATGCAATCTGATGCACGAGGAGTCAGATGTGGTGGAAAAAGACTGGGAAAGCTCGCTATTCAAGAATCAAAGAAGCCAGCCGGCCATATGGTAATGTCATTAATATTTGCCGACATCCGTGCCGGTACCACTCAGACCCCTACATACTTGTACTGTGACCAGGGGATGGGACAAGAGACCAAAGCACTCGTCCCAATCCATAGAACAGGGCTAGATTTCCCAGGCAATCCACCGTGAGTCTGCACGTGGGAATGACTAGAAACCATCCTTGTCCACCACGGACCAATCTCCTGTGGCTTTACTTTTCCGGCCCATGACAACCAAACCTCAGAGGGGAAGAGGGCATCACTGTTAAAAATTCATAATCGTGAAAGGTCTCCAAACCAGTAACAACCCGCTCCATTTATGCTGTGCGTAATGCGCGTTCGCTTAATTGCAGATGATGACATGTCAAACCAGCAACCAAACCGCCTCCCCGTAAAGGCCAATCTCTGGCTTCAGAATCCAAAAACGCCAGATCAACAAGTACAGCATGACGTATGAATCATGATCAACCCCCTACAATGAATCCTCGAAAGAATGTAGGGCAAATTCTGAATTCAGGTCGACTGCATTCTTGTCGAAATAGCCGTCGCGGCTGTTGTAGAGCATGTCATGCGCTGAAAAGGCATCGAACTTGTCGAACTTTTCCGGCATCAACATCTCGCTGAAGGACTGATCTTGACACGTCCTTAACGCGCTAAGCTCGGATGTGAGTTCTGCTATCCGGTTGTTGAGTTTGGTTACTTCGTCGGCTTGTCGCGTATATGATTGAAGTAGATCCTGGTGTTTCTCGTGAAGGTCTTCTAGTTGATGCTCGAGACCTTTGACGTGCTTCTCTTTGCGTTCGCGGAACGCTCGTTGAGAAGCTCGATTTTGCGCACGTCTCCTCTGTCGACTGTTAATACACACTCGAGTTCCTTCAGCGTAACAATGAGAGACTCACCAAATGCATGTTTGGGATAGTCTCCTTGTCCTTGATGGTGGTTGAAGTACTACCAGACCGCCGTCTCCTTCGATCTGCGGAGTCTAGAGTAGTCGATTGGTTGTACTCAACAGGCATTTTGGTGCTTTGACTTGTCGGATAGAAAGTGGCGGGGGTAGCGGCATACTGAAACATATCATATGACATTGTTGTGTTGTTGAACATTAATGAACCCATCTGCTTCGGCGTTGTCAGATGCAAATCGAAATGTGGTTATCCATTGAAACTTACATGAGGTGAGTCGGGACTTGAGCCCTCTGACGTGCTATCAAAGTATGGACCTGCTGTGAAGATTGATTGATCCGGTGATTGTGACGGCGAGCTCACATAACCAAAGTCCATGTTTAATGCGGGATTGGTGTTTAATATCATGCAACGACAGTCTGTTGATGGTATGGGAAGCTTTATAATAGTGTAGTCGAAGCAACTCCTTGGATCTTGACTCAGCGGTGTCTGGTGTGATCGGAAAGGAAAATCGGGTTTGGGTGAAATTTGGTGAATGTAAGATCTAATGGTTCCAAGCTGGTAAGATATAACTCGACCATCTCCTTCTGATTGCGGCTATTTGGGCATGGGCGCTAGCGAGAACGGGGTTTATCATTCTTCCATGGGCCATGGCAGTATCACAACGGAGACGACTCACAAGACGAAACCGACCAGCCTAGGACAGTCATCCACCACGTTCAGTCCAGGGGTCCTGGCACAGGCGTGCAAGTCGAGCAAAAGCAGCTAGTCCCAACGGGCACTCCATGCTCAACGATGAGCAATGATTGTCCGTCGGGAAAATGCGATGAGGGCGTCGGACCCATGTCCCGTTGACGTGCTGGGCGCTCAACAACCAATCGAGGCTCGGTCTCCGACTACCGGAAGAGGGATGGTAAAAGAAATTCCACGCCAACTGGTTTCAATTGGCTGTGTGGTCGAACCTTAAGACTCGATATACCAAAGTCAGCCCTTTCATGAGCATCTTAAGTTGATAGTGCTTTTGGCGAGGGACCAGCAATCATACAAGCCCCAAGTCTTAAGTGCGGTATTCTAACAAGATTGCAGGATCCTTTGGGTGAATAGCGAGGTGAACGGCCGGGCTACGCTCCTACTCACCGGTCATTTCCATATATCTGAAGAAGTCATCAAGATGTCACCAGTGCCCGAGTCAGAAAGGCACTTAGGCCTTGATAGTTCGGAAGTAGTCTTTTGGTATTGTTAGACTCCCAGTGACTAGTGGACTGTGGTGCGTTTGCAGTGCTGTATCTACCTCATTCACCTTGCAGGGCCGACATCCGCAGAAGAGCAAAGAATCCCTGCACGAATGCCAAGGAGAATTGCCGGTTTGAGTATTGCCTAACAAGGACTAGTCGCCTGCCCAATCCGGCAGGTGCCCTAAGAACAGCATTCGGAAAACATCAGCCAATCACATAGGGGTGGGTCTTGGCGCTATCCTTGCTCCTGCATCTGCCCTCGTATTTGTACATCCGCATGAGATGGCGCGGATGTCCAACCTACGACTGCCCAACACAGCGTGGTTCGATATCGAACACCAGATGATGCTCTCTCATTGGAGGCATTCCGCCAGTGCTGGGCGATCATAGCTTGCCCTAGATCATGATCCTGTCCGGGATGAACCAGGTTATAGAGCGAATCACGCTGTCAGGGAAAAGGCTTGTTATCAGCTAGCAGCGACACCACCATGAGATTGGTTGATTTGACCTTAGATATTTGAGATATTCCTTCCAAGTGCGGCTGGATCCTTACCCCTCTGGCCCCATCTGTATGGTCAACGGCATGCTAACCGTGGTACGCCGGAGAGTTCCGTTGCGTCGAACACCGTGCTTGATCATGTAATACAATTTCTGCTTACGGATCCCCTCTTGAGCAGTGATCAAGCCCCCTGATTGGTCGATAGTGCCCACTAAGGGTATAGTACTCCGCGTCAAAGTCAGCCGTTGCTCTGGTACTCTGGCCTGTGGTGTGGTACGGAGTACTCTGTGCTATAGCCCGGTTCACTTAACTGGCCCAACAGCACACTGACCGTACCGCACTACCTTGAAGCCCTTGACATCGCTTGAGTCTTCGACGGCACTTTCTCAAAGAGGCAGTTTGTGGCGTTTTTTGAGTTTGGTGTCTTCCTGCACCCACAGTCTTCGAAAGAGTTGGTTCGTGGCGTTTTGGCCGGGGTGTTATCGAGGGTAATCTGC
This sequence comes from Exophiala lecanii-corni, assembly GCA_003955835.1. Classification (NCBI taxonomy): domain Eukaryota; kingdom Fungi; phylum Ascomycota; class Eurotiomycetes; order Chaetothyriales; family Herpotrichiellaceae; genus Exophiala; species Exophiala lecanii-corni. The sequence goes on along the minus strand of CP034372.1, from coordinate 3,385,263 downwards.
CACACCCGGGCAATCAGACCTCTTCCAGTAACAGGTTAACATCTGTGCCATTCGTTCTCAAGCTCGCGAAAGCATTCCAGGCATGCACCCCTCGGCTGATCGCGAAGAGGCTTGACTCGGTCACGAATCACATATGACTTTTGCCTCTGACATCGCCGTCGCTTGGCCCAAAGCTCGAGGATCGCCCACCTCTAGCCCTGTCAGGTCATGGATCCGGTACCTTCGAATTGAGCCCTAACGGATGGCACGACGCATCCACCTCACTGTGCCCAGCCCTCCACCTTGCGAACGGTCTTCTAGAAGGGAGTATTCTTGGGTTGCGGCTTTGGATGGGCCGTGGCACGCCCTGGTCCTGTGACTCCTGTTCTACTCGTTGGCTCTCACATCGTGCCATCGTGCCAAGTAGAAACAAACGACTAAGCCAGCCGGCCAAGCATTCGTTGTCCGTGAAACAGCGGGCCATCAGGCCAACAAGCTCTCTCTTTATGATCTCTTGGCACCTTCCCAAAGAGGATACGACCAATTACTACTTATATGAATCTCGAAAGCGTTATTGTCGAGCGGTAGCCAGTGGTGATTAAAGCTGAGGCTGTTGGAATTGGAATTGCACTCCTCCATATGCTACGCCCAACCGGGGACTTGAGTCCTCGAACAGGAAACCGAAGCAAGAGCCAGAAATACGTGTCCAATCTGACACAGCAAACAAGGAGTACAGTTGTGTAGAGTTGCTGTCCCCTCCTTTAGACCCCCGTGTACGAAAAGGGTCGACTCGGAGTAAGGATGCGGTCCGCCTAGGGTTTAGCCGCCGTGTGATAAAGGCCCTTTCCAAACTCTGAGACTCAGATTCATATTGGGAATTCAAGCGATCGGCAGTACCTTTCAATGCACGCTAAGCCTGGACCAGCTTGACCGTGCATACCAATTCCAGTTTCCCATGAGCTTCAACATCTCCGGCCGTTGGCACCGGCCACCTCTTCATTGGGAGCCCGACTCCGTACCAACAAGGACACAACCAAGCTTCAACCGACCGCCAAAGCAGGAGCATCTTACTGAAGCGGGCGGTATGACCGCCCGACACTCGTCTACGGGCTTTGGTCCGAGATCGTCTGAAATCCCAGCTCCATCCCACAACCTAAACGTGGTAAAAGTCGTGGCCTGTGATGCTTAATTCTGTACCACAGCCCTAAGGACCATAAGGCACCCAAGGTGCTGCGTAATTGGCTCATAGTGGGCAGGGTCAGGAGTCGAAAATTACCAAGGGAGAGAATGTTGTAGCTTGCAGAGGTGCAAATGGCGGTCACCGACCATCTTTTCCACTATGACCTGGCTTCTCTTGCTTCAAACTTATCCCGTGACTAGGGCTATTATTTCCAAGTCGTGCAAGATTGTGTGCCCAGCATCTGCCAAACACATTTCATCTGGCCAGAACGGTCCATTTTTAGGCGAAGTCTTGGGTCATTCTGATCGACGCAATCATGCTTCCACATACATAATCTATGCAGCTTTCCCGCACGATGCCCGACAAACTTGGCAATCAATGGAAATGTCATCAAGGCATAACTGATCGGATGTGCGATGGGGTCCGAACCCCTAGGATTTGGTGAAATGAAATTCTTGGTTAGGAATGGTAGGTCCTGCCCCATGTTGTCTGTCACGACCGTCATGGCATAAGCAAAATCAGCATCAAGACTCTCCGTTTCTCGATCGTGTTCTGGTCAGATGAGATTCCGGCGTTGTGTAAGTGGTGTTTCCTGTGCCTCTTCGCTTGGAAGTTGTCTCAGTGATGCTTCGATATGGCACCAGCGCGTATCTGTTGACGCCCATTAACAACGAAGCCAATCGAAACCAGCCTTGGAGTCAGTATTGCTATGAGGAAGGTATGTCTTGTCATTTCCCGTCTCGTGGAGCCGAACCATTTGGCGGAGTTTATGCAGAGAAAGAGCTGCATTACCGCAGGAGCTTCCTCCTGAAACAAGCCCCGTTCATGTCCGAGCGCTGGTTATTCTCGCGTCAAGGTTCTTGAATCTCGAGTTCCAAGGCATGTATACGGAGGACAAGGGTTGGCCAGCTCCATATGGCTCTTCCAAGACGTACGAATCAAGAGCCAATTGAAGCACAGTTTTCTTTTCCAGGAGTGTGACATACGAAATCACCCGACGATCACGCCTCGGCAATCTCGGAGACAGTACCTTTGGGTTGGGAGCTTGCCAGAGGATGGTAGGGATGCACGGTAATGGCACATACAGTTAGAGCAGCAACCATGGCCTGACATTTTGTGACCCTCTCTTCCGTGGGGTTGGGTTTCGCTGAGTAAGAGCTGAGTCGGATATTCCTGAGTCTGAATCAGTCGTAGTTTGCTTTTCTTTACTGGATGTACTGTGCATGAAAGAGTATTAAGCCGCTCATAATTCACACGGGCTGAAGAAATTTCTGGATTTGGTCAGGATTGAACCTCTTAAACACCGATGAGGTAGCAGGTTTGACTGAGGGTTGCGCATACTTGGACCGTTTCCAGCGGCCGACACGAGGGCCATAATCCTGCTCCGTGAGACTCAAAAATGACACGAAACTCGATGCGAATCATGGGAAACAGTCATAAAGATCTTGTTAAACGAGACAGCAAAGGATGTGATGAATGTGACCAGCTGCGAAGTGGTCGACGAACCATACTTTAAGCGATGACACGCGCTCTCGTGACTTGAATACCCACAGCGCGCCAAACAGTCGTATTAACGCTGTTCGGGCGGTACATCGTGGCGTGACAGATCCTCGGAGGTGTGAGCGACCGGCGATGTTAATCACAAGAGAGATGGTCCGTCGCGAGAAGTCAATGATGTAGAGAAAAGCTTCAAGACCTGAAAACTTGTCAAGAGCAACCCCGGAAGGTGCGATGGGTGCTGAGGTGCTGGCGGTCTTGGCAAACTCCCCGTGGCTTTGACACTCGCACAGAGCTCGCACAAGCCAACAAATTCCTTGGTACGCCTCGACAGTGTACTCTGTACTTTGTGTCCAAATCAATGGCATGTCAGTCTCACTTCAACCTTGATCATAGCAGACCACAATAATTACCGAGTGCTCACATTGTGAATGCTCATCGTTTGTGGTCGTCGACAAGGAAACGCCGTAATCAAACATTGGCAGATCGTCTGAAACTTACATCCGCTGGGTTTCAGGAATTAGCGACGATGAACTGGAGCCCAAGCTCTCGGATTCTGGTCGAACGCTGGCCGTACAACGCCACGTGTGACAGATCCGACCGGGAACGATCTTTCCACGGGGCACCCGTCGGCAACACAGCGTTTAAAATAAGGGCTCATCCCCTCCGCACCTGAAATTTGAATGTTAGCGCGCCCCACATCTCGCATCCTTTAACCTTCCTGTCGCCAACTTTGCACCGCGACGACGACCTCATTTTTGCTCCGTTCGTAGTGTAACTAGGTTTATTCGATTTGTCTTATCGCCCTCTATCGAGCTATCCTATTTTCATTATAAGCTAAGCGCGTTTTATTAATAATCTCGGTAAATTTTAAGAAGTTACGGAATCTCGTATATTATAGATTTCGGGTAAGTCGACGACTAAGAAGTCGATTCTAAGCCGACAGTAATAACTTAAGGCTATTATATAGGTATAGCCTAAATATTAACCTCCTATTTAAGTAATTTATTAACCTTTTCTATTACGAGATACCTTACCGACCTCGCTATCGCTAATACGCCTATTTTTATCTCTTTTTTAGCCGGTCCTTAACCTTCTTCTCTATTATATAAATATTACCGCTAATCGATAGAGAAATCCTTAAAAGAGTTAGAATAGGATTATAATAACCGAAATAAGATACTAGCTTATTATAAAGCTAAGGATATCTCTATAACTATCTATAGGTATAAAAATAGCCTCTTTTTAGTCGATCTCGCATTATCTACTTCTTCTACTTAGTTAAGATTAATTTCTCGCGATTAAATAATATCTTTATATCTCTTTATTATTTTAGCCTCCTATAGATTATCCTCCTTAGTTTTAGCGAGTTACCGACGCGCTAGAAGCCTTCCGCAAGTACCTATAAGAGTTCCTCCTTCCTAGGAGTTATTTAGCTATTAACGAGTCGAGCCTTAAGTTCTACGGGCGTAGTAGGTATATCTTTCGCTTAAATTATAAACCTAATAAATTTAGCTTTATTATCTATATAATTATAAGTTATAGAGAAGTAATTTACGACTTTCTCGTCTCTTTACTGAAGGATAGGATAGAGGCTATTCCTCGCGATAGAATTATAGTTAATTTAGTAATAAGGTTAATAAGAGTAAGGAAATAAGGTATAATAGAAGCGATAGTAACTAAGGTTTATCTATTAATAATAAAGAGTATTATATATACTCTAGTTTATTAACTAACTTACTTATCTTATCGATCTTTGGGCCTTATATTCCTTTACTTTATAGATAATCTCTTTACTAACTCTTACTTAGTAAGAGCCCTATTATTACTTAATATCGCTATCTATAGAACGATAAGGCGTAACGCGCTAGGCCTAGACTCTCTCCTATACGCTATTATCTCTCTTAAGTCGAGAATCCTCGCCGACGACTTGATTACCTATCGAATCTATAATAATAAGGTCCTTACTATCGTTTAGAGAGACCCTAAACGATAGTACTTAATACTTTTCTATATAATAGCCTTTCCTCTATATTATAGAGAGTTAGCACTATAAAAAAGTCGCTTTATAATAGGCTAACTACTTAGGTTAGGCCTTATAAGGATTATAGTTAAGTAACCCTTATTTACGGTATAATATAACCTTTATATAGGCTACGTCGACGTCGCTAATTATCTCTATAAGATATATAGTGTTAGAAGGCCTAAATAAGCTAAATAGACGAAGATTTTTATCGATTAGATAATTAATACGGCCTCTATTAATGCCTTTTTAGCCTAGAAATAGGCTTACTCTATTATTAACGAGGGATACCGAGAACGAGAGTTTTTTATAAAAGACTTAATTTTAGGGCTTCTAGAGAGTCCTAATATTACGTATAGGCCGTTATAACGAGTAAAAAGTACTTATTATTACTAGAATCGCTATTAGGCGTCGACTTATAGGCCTCGATAGGTACTCGGTAAGATCGACTTAAATAGGCGTTAACTACTATCGCGTAGGATATTCGGCTACTATAAATTCTATAAGATTCCCCTATATATCGATAAAGGCTACTTTTAGGCCTTTTACTAGGCTAAAAACCTCCCTTAGTCAATACCTAAGTATATAGAAAGGAAATAGATATATTCCTAGGTATATTACGTATTATATAACTTTACAATACCACAAAATCTCTATATACTAAAAAAATAGAGTAAAATTTATATTATTCGGTAGAGAATTATAAGTACTATTAATAATATTAATTACATTATCTTAACTCTATTCCTTATAGAAAAATGGGTGAGAAACGAAATTATAGGATGCGAGATGTGGGGCGCGCTAATATTCAAATTTCAGGTGCGGAGGGGATGGGGCCCGTCGGCCCCGGAGAGGCCCGAAAAAGCGTACTTGTTTAGCCTTTCCAGGTGGTACAGAAAGTCTGAACAATTAATGCAACACGTGTGCTGTGCATATCACCAAGCCGAGAAATACAGATGCCTAGTCCTCTGATGGTTTCAATGAGAACCCTGGCCTTTGAAAACAGACTCTGGCATCGAGAGCTGGGGCTGGAGCGTTGTGCCTTCTGTATTCTCCTCGACCAGAGGCAACATACTGGCCTTAAGGAGTGCAGGTTGACGAGCGGCAGAGTTCTCCTTGCACGGGTTCATCTCGCCCTAGCATAGGCATTGGCTGGCTGTTTGAATTTGCATGGCAAATCCACTGAATCGACCGACGATGAACCAGATATCAGAAGTATCTGGCATGAGATCTTATTTGTCGATCCCGAATTTATTGCCAGCCAAACAGCTTACAGTGGTATGCTAGAAATCGACCGTGGCCTACTTGGTACAATTGCACCTTGCCACGCTTGCACAAGATGAGGTGTTGTAGTGCAGATCGAGATCGCCCCATCTTGGGGTTGACTAGTGGCGGCATTTCATGTTGCACAAAGACAAATATCACAAAGCGCTCGACCCAGGGGAAACATAGACATTGATCTCATGTAACACGCGGATCCGTCTTTCAATGCGGGATCATTGTCTATCGCGTGTTGGATCTGCACGAGCTTGATGATTAGGGGCACGAAATCCCAGCGATGACAGCCTTAGTATTGACATGTCGTGTCATGAACCGACGATCACCTACCGACTCGTCACCTTGACTGAGGAGACTTGTAGAACACATGTCGATGAATGTACGGAGCACTCTCTCGAGCTACAAGTCTATGCTGCACGGTCATGTTGTTATCCCTTGGGAGCGCCGATACGATTAGAGGGAATTTAGCATGGATAAGATCTATAGATGGAGTGAGAAAACATTTGCCCCTGAAGCTACCGGTAGTGGCGGCGTTGAAACATCAGAAGTTACTTGCATATTAGGCTTGTCTGGGTGGCCCGCTGTGCGTGTAAGCGGTAGCCCAAGCACCTACTGCATGCCTGTCAGGTGCCTGTAGGTGCCTGTGAGTCTGACCCTGGTGCCTGGGAGGCCTTGAGAACTCTCGGACTTGTGAAAACAACGCCATGCATTGGTCGACGTGGCCCGGGAAAGCGGGGGTGCAAAGCGACCCACCAGAGGCGGGCTGAAAGCCACGGTGAACCTTACAAGCTCGAGGTTTGTAGGCCATTTAGGTAAAGGTTCAAGGCTTAGCACCACCTAGACTAACCCCTAGGCCCCCTAACCCAACCTAACGAGACCCTAATGCCCCTAAACCGGTCTAAACCGTGGCTAACGTGGTCATCGTTTCCATTAATCCTTCACCAACGGTCCACTGACACAATCTCTATCGTTTCCTCAACTCCACCCGTCACCCTCGGATCTCGTTCGTACTGGTCCATGCCTCTTCGTCCACCGCCCCGGAAATCTCCCGGTCGTCTGCTGCGTTCCTCTCACAGGCTATACTGCTCGCGTACCTTTAGACCCATTTCCCCCGATCCATTCAGGGCCTTGGTTGCTGTCTTTGTGGGAGTGAGGTGCGATACCTCAGACCTTCCTCAAACCACACCTCCTCTTCCCTATCCTGCGCCTGGCGTATTTCAAACACTGTTGCATTGTGCTTCGTGCTTCAAAGCCCAACGACTACTCTCATACGCGTTGAGAACTATCACGTCCGGTGCCAGCCAATTCACAAAGTAAGTTGTCCGCCATTCCCATTCACCAGCGACTTTGGGGCAGCCATTGACCCCGTGTTGCGATAGGCCGTCCACAGCGCTTGCGACGACAGCACCAGGCGCCTTGGGACTTATCCTTGAATCAAAATCCTCTTCGGACCCCAACAGAGCATTTCGAGATCGGATGATGAACGAAGAGTAAACTGCAATAGCGAAAGGCGCCCAGAACAGTCTCCAGAACCTCCAGGATCCATCCATTTCCCTTGCAATTCCAACCTTGGGAGGCCCAGGCAGTATCCGAAGATGGGGTGCATGGGCTCGAAGATAGATCCTCAGGAGAAGCAAGCTTCACTACAGAATGCAAAGATTGATCGACAAATACGGGCAGACAGAAAAGCAGAGGCCCGGACTGTCAAAATTTTGCTTTTAGGTATTTCTTCGAGGCGAGACGGCCTCTCAGACTGTCCACAAGGCTAACTTGAGCACCATAGGCGCGGGTGAATCTGGAAAATCCACCATCATCAAGCAGATGCGAATAATCCACTCGAGTGGTTTTCAAGAGGACGAGCGTATACAGGTCAAGGCCGTCATTTATGCCAACTTACTGGTCGCCTTCCGAGTCATATACGAGATCATACAAGACGAAAAGATTCCTTTTGAGAAGGAAGAGAGTGAGGATTATGCGGACCTCTTGTACAATGTTGAGGCCGACGTAGATGCCACCGACGCTTTCAGGGACAAGAGGGTCAAAGACGCGATGATCACCTTATGGAAAGACACGGGAGTACAAAAGGCGGTTGCTAAAGGTCATGAATTCGCCCTGCATGACAATCTCAACTTCTATTTCAAAAATATAGATCGCCTATTTGAAGCCGATTGGATCCCTGATGATCAGGAGATGCTTCACGCGCGACTGCGAACCACGGGCATCACCGAGACCGTGTTTGAACTTCGAGAATTGACCTTCAGAATGATGGACGTTGGTGGACAGCGATCCGAACGCAAGAAATGGATCCACTGCTTTGAAGGCGTTCAATGCCTTCTTTTCATGGCATCCCTCTCAGGGTATGATCAGTGCTTGGTAGAGGATGTCAATGCCAATCAAATGCATGAAGCTCTCATGCTTTTTGAGTCGTTGGTCAATGGGGAGTGGTTTAAAGACAAGCCCATTATTCTCTTCTTGAACAAGATTGACCTCTTCAGAGCCAAGTTACCCATCTCCCCGCTATCGGCGCATTTCCCTGATTACCAAGGCAAAGATGACGACGAGGAAGCAGCCAAACAATTCTTTGCAAACCGATTTCAGTCAATCAATCGAAATAGTCGCCGCGAGATCTACATCCATTTCACGAATGCCACCGATACCAATCTCTTGAAAGCTACTATGGAGGATGTTCAGGATATCTTGATCCAGAAAAATCTCCAACGACTTGTTTTGTAATGATGAGCCCGCGACAAAATCGTCTATTTTCTTGCGACTACATAATTGGCGTGGTTGGGATGAATACTTCTTTCTGGAAGTGACAGAAATCATCAAAAAGATCCGGTCTCACGAGCAAGTTGGAAATTCGCATGAGATTTTCCTTGCATAATACGATTGGCGAGGGCAGGTCGACATGTATATGGATCAGTCAAGTTCTCAGCCTCGGCACTTTTCCATCAGCACCTCATCTCTCGCGCGGAAATTCGTCAGATAGCACCAGCAACAATAGACTGTGCTGTTGACGAAGGTGGCTTTGGGTGAAATTGTTTTATTAGGAGAGTTTGTGAGATTCTCCAACAAATCAGTCTCGGACTACGACCAGAACTCCAGTGTAGACTGGCCTTCCCTGGTTCCTACGAGTCATCGTCTTTCTTTGAGACCAGCTGTACATATTTTCCTTTCCGAAAAGTCAAGAATGATGTTTGATCAAAGAAGCCTGTGGTATAGGATTACTAGTGCTGGAGAGCATGATCGTCGAGAGCGGGATACAGGGTAGAAATGTCTCTCTCCACCACGCTGTGTGCGTTGTATGGGCGACTGGACCGGGACGAAGAAGAGAAAAAGTGATGAGGCGGCAGTGCAAGGCTTCAAACACACATCAAAAACCAACGACTTGGATTCCGCATAAGGTTTACTTGGGATACTGGGATAGGGGCGGCCAGGTCTTTCTTCTCTACATTCCCAAAAATTGGCCGAGGCCGCAATGCATCTTTAACTTCCACATTGTCGAAGTATCGACATTGTTTTAATGAGATCACCTTCGAACAGATTTTCCAAGTCGTCGTCGTCATGAACATGATGCTTCTTTGTTCGTCGTGACGGTCTCGACAGAGCACATACTGAGGACTCCGTCCAACGATCCATCCTCCTCGGCTTCATTGTTTCTCAAACATGGATGACAAGCGTCCAACTCGGTCTGATGTTTGTACACTATGTATGTACTGAGAAAACTCTGAAAGACACCCTGCATGAACCGGCACTGGTCTTACATTAGACTCCCAACAAGCCGAACCTTGGAACTCAGACTCTAAAAACTCAAATCGCCAAAATCGAGCACCGGCGCACGAGCCGTAGAAACTCTGTTTATAGAGTACAAAGTATCCGTACGGGAGTAGTTAGTTGATAGATAGAAACTTGTGTCATCGTTTTGTGCATAAAAATACCCGCCCCCTTTGTTTTCTCTCTCACGGCCGGCTTTCCCTTGGGCCTTCCACTGGCCGAGTGAGTGGGGCGTCGATCATTGAATGGACCCCGATGCTCACGATCGAGCGAGTAGATGGGCGCCGAGCGGGAGATATATCGAGTAGTTACCTTGTTCTAGCAGTCGAGACTTTCTTGCGTTGTCGTGGTTGTGGGCTTTGGCCGTCTACGGACGACAAGATACGTCGTCGCACCAGGTCGTCGGATGGGGAACAACGTTTGAACTATCTAGCACAGTTTCGCGCAAGCTTTGTTGGGGCAGGGCTGTTGTTGAATCATGCCGCTGCCTCCTGAAAAGAGAACATATGCACGTAATGCTTCATGAGGTCTTTACTCTCATTGTGAGCTTCAAACAAAGTATCATGGACATGGTTCACCTTGCCTTCACTCGCCCGCGTTGGGATTAGTCAGGTACCATAGTCACGCAGCGACCCTGACACCAGCAGTGGCAGCTGAACCCGTGCCCTCGAAGCGCCGAGTGCTGGCGCATGGCGAATGAATGGTACATCGCCTTTGGGTATACCTTAGGTATGTAGCTATCAACGGCTGGGGCAGGTGGAGGCAATGTCTGTACGGAGCACGCAGGGCCGATCGATCTAGGAGCGGTGCAGATCCGATCCGACGGAGCGACGCGGGTGGATGTCCGCCCGCTAGGCTCGTTTCAGGACTAAGACATGTAGGTACGGCGCTCCGGAGGGAGGGAGGATGATGTGGTTGTAGCGAGGTGTGTTGATTCGTGAATACACAAGCGTGGTGAAGCCATGGACTCTGCGTGGTTGAGAGGGTGGGTGCTGGGCAATTGGTTGCGATGGGAAAAGGGGCTCACGTGTGGGTCTGGGGTGGTAAGCGGAGATGGAATCTTACGAGTACAGAGAGGTATGTTGGGTGAATTGTGCTTTAGTGGTTGTATGGAGAGGCCGTGTCTCACGGATTAGAAGCTGTGTTGATTGTGTTATCGAGTCATTGTGTCGAACAGTCATCGAGTTGGTGGTGTGTATGTAGACACCTCATAGATTTCAGATTGCGAGTGTCAGGTGAGAATTTGAGAAGGTTTAACAGGTAGTTACTATGTAGGGACACTGAAACTCAGCTACTAGCCTACCAGCCTAGAGCATTTGACAAGAAGATCTAAAGCTGCTTTCGTGGCTGGGCATGGGCTGGTCGGCCATACTATCGTAGCAGGTTCGGGGGAATTGAGACTACAAAGTTTCATACTCAGAGTAGCGTTGGATAAAACGAGTGTGAAAAATCGTGGCTATCATTATAACGGCTTGTAGCATACAGAGCAGACGCGAATGTGGATATCCTGAGCTTCCTCCTTCTCTCTAACCACAATCAATTACTTTCTCCTAAGACAATCAAGCGGGCGTTCAAAGTGAAACGAAAAGGTTGCAATCGACAAAGGCAAGGCTGCATGAGACGGACCGTCAGGGTCTGGATACCCATATTTGGCAGCCTTATCAATTGAGGGTCTTGCAGATTCACTTGTGGTCCCCTCTAAACTTGTGCAGAAGATCACTTGCCAAGGAGGTGCTAGGTCTGCGACCCTCGTCCATGCGTGTACCTGCTGTAGCCTCGAGACCAAAAATACTATCTTTGCGAGTGACATCGCTGGCGACCGCAACGCTTCCCTTTCTCGAATTAGCTGTAGCTGATCCACCTCCAGCAATGGTGACAGAACCACGTCGGCTTCCGTTGGCAACGTTTTCGACAGCCTGGGCAGCAGCGGAAGCATTGGCGTCGGTATTCAACGAGGCGCGTCGGTCATCTTCCATTGCATTACTCGCCGCGCTGTGTCGTCTGTAGAAGCCCGAATGCCGGCGAAGGAATTCGTCGTAGCTGTTGTTTGCTTTGTAGCCTGCTCCGCCGGTCAAGGCATGTGGCATGGTGAAAGATCCCGACATGGTGACTGAATGTGCAAGCGATTGGTTGGCAGGGAAGGGGAGTTGGGGATCACGAAATTGAGGGCGGGGGAAATCTAAGGTGGGGCCTGGCTTAGTAGTAGTGCCTCTGCAAGCCAAGGGCCAGGATGTATGCCCAAATCAGGAAGTCCGTGTCAACAGGGCTGACGGTGAATTCTCACAAGTTGAAACCGGATGGTCGCTTCTGCAGGAAGGGTTTCTTAGTTGGACTCGATGCGCCGGTTGATTGATTGGACTTGCGCAGTCTAGTCGTAGACGAATGGGTTGGCCTGGGCTCTGACAGAATATGTATGGGTTGATGTGCCGCAAGGGCATATGCTGGTGCAGGGTAGTTGGAGATGTGTAGATAGGATCAGTGGGAGCTGAGTAAGAATCACTGACTGAGACAAGGGTATAAGACGACTGATAACTTCGAGATGGTCGAATTGAGGTAAAAAGGCAACATGTGCATTTCGTGGAAGTCTGGCGTGTTGATATACTCACCGTCGCCAAATGATGCCTCTGATGCTAAATGCCTCTTGATCAACTCATCATGAAAGCCATGCTCATGAGGGTCACCCAAGGCGATACCCTCACATCACAGGCCAGTCACCCCGCACTTTCTCATGCGACATACGAGCAGCAGCCCCTCTGGCAATGGTCATGGCCGAATCAACGGCCGAATCTGACGCAATAAAGGTTCAGACTATTACAACTCTAAGAGACAGCTGCAAGACAGTTGGCGGCTTGGTGAGCAGAGTATGAATTTCCGAACCAATCGTCAAAGACCGCACGGCCGTACAAAATGGTGTCCAGCAGCCGCACGGGGTCAGGCGGCCATCGAAGGTTTGAGGGATGACGGCGGCGAGAGATAAAATCATGTGAGGCTGATAGTTGCCCTCGAACCTCGGAACCTGTATGCGAGCAATTGGTAGCAGGTTTGCCTGGAAGGCTAGGAGCCTAGCGGAAGGCCGGAAAGACAAAGTTATGCAGACTTTCACGGACAAAGTCTGAAGTTTAGATAAAGAGCGAAAGAGAAGCACTCGGAGGTGAGTGGAGAAAGGCCAGTTGGAGCGTGTGACACGTGACATATTGCCAAGACTCTTCTCGCACTTGATCCACAAGCTCTCGTATTCCAAGATCGAGTTGGAGGAAGTATTGCTTTATCACGTGTCATATATCAGCCGTGAGAAAGATGGTCGAGATCTCGGCTTCGACAGCCGACGCAGCTGGGAGGGGAGGAGTAGCAACTGGTCGACTGTATGCATACGAGATTCCCTCCCTTTTGAAGTCAGCGCCCGAAGATCTACGCCCGGTATAAGTGCCAATTGCCCTTGACGCCGCTATAAAGGACACCATCCCCGTCCCCGGATTCTTTTCTTCCCTGCCGAGCTCCTAGGCTTTCGAGTCTTGTTTCACTGTGCTACATCGGCCTGTTGCTCTGGTGTGCGGTATACAAATATGATATTCTCCTACACGTTTCTTCTCAGCGACCGTTTTATGGCAGAGCAGATGCATAGGTTACCCTAACTACCTAAGTATTTTCGCGGAGCCAGGCAGCTCCCAGGTCAACGGGCAGAGTAGAAAAAATTGCACTGGCTCATGATATAAGGTAGGATGGCGACAGCACCGCGGCGTTGAAACAGCTTTGATGAGGCAGAAAGTCTTACCAAACAAGGATTTTCATTCTGAGATCCCTGCTGGCACGAAGCCTTGCGAACCGAGAATAACCTAAAGTCACGCGGCAGTGCCAAATACTTCCTCTCATCCATCTCGTACGCCGGAAGTGGGCTGGGAAGACTGTTTCTCTTCCCTCAGCACTGTGCTATTTCAATCTTTGTGTGGCTGCCCTATGTACTACTTGTGAGAACACGGTCTTGATTAAGGTGAATGGACCTATCTCTTCTACCTGGTCAAATCAGGGTAAAATTCACGGGCTGCTTGAAGTCTGTGCAAATTGACGCTCTTGCACTGAATGCGTATCGCCCCGAATCCCATCGGCGCCAAGTGGTCAACAGTTCGACAAACTTCGTCAACAACTCAGCTGCTACACTTCTGAGCACTGCGCAGAACCAACAATGCTGGTGGAATTACACGCAGCCACATTTAACAACTGCATCAACCCCTGGTCGAGGTATAACTGCTGGAACAACACAACGATTTTGGTGTGGCAGCATATGGACGGCCGGGGCATGTTGGATCCTACGAAGGTCGCTCAATGCGAATAAGAACGCGATTGTCGATGCTGCGTTGCAAGAGTGATTGTGTTAGATATTGCGAGCAGCCAAAGGTCAGAGCCAGAGAAGGCTGTGGCCGTGATGAGTGCTCTTCTTGAAACCCTCTAATTTCCTCGATGCGCCATGGCCAAGATAGTCAAGTCGAATATATTGGTCTCAAACGATTTGGAAGGATGCCGATACGAAGGGAATCCAAGCAAGGGAAACGATCACGAAGGCCTACTGAAGCTTGGGACTGCCTCGTGAAAGCATCGGGGGTCATCGATGGCGTTCGAAGGTAATCCGCCTTGAAGAAGTTCTAGGAAAACCCTCGTTAAACCATGCTAAAGTATCACGTGATGGTGGAAGTGAGGTGCCAGATCACATGTTCAATATCTGGAGGGAGTATCTGAGTCAACCCCCTAACAATTTAGCAATTGACTATCTCTGCTTTCGGTTAGTGGCAGACCGGAGGGCAGTGTTCGGCGCCTTGCTCTCACATGGATTGCGTCACCGTCATGAGCCTCGGAACAAGAGCAGCCACTGTAGCAAATCCAACTAAAGACCTCGTGGTTACCTCGTTACGCGAAGTGTGATTCCAAATAGTTCGATTTCGTTCCCGGAGCAAAACATCTGATCTCTTGCATATGCCCAACACTTCCACCTATCCCCATCTCTTTATGCACATCTCTCGGGCTTTGCGTCAGGCTGCTCCTTTCTGTCAATCTCAGTCCACCGTCTGCCGCATCTCAGTGACCTTATCACCCTCCTATAAAACCCCTCTCCAAATCCACCACTTTCACAGTGCCACAGTTCGCTTCGCTTCTACCCAGTCAGAATCACCGACTACACCCATCATGGCATCCGCCACTTCCTTCTTCGACTTTACCCCTAAAGACAAGAAGAGCAATGACTATCCGCTTGCTCAACACAAAGGCAAGGTTGTTCTGGCCGTAAACACCGCTTCCAAGTGCGGCTTTACTCCTCAGTTCAAGGGTCTGGAAACACTGTACAAAGACCTGCAACAGAAATACCCAGATCAATTCATCATCCTCGGCTTCCCTTGCAATCAATTTGGCGGTCAGGATCCTGGTTCAGATGATCAGATCCAAGAGTTTTGTCAGCTTAACTATGGTGTCTCATTTCCCGTCCTGGGCAAGACCAACGTCAATGGCGACAAGGCCGAACCGGTTTATGAGTGGCTGAAGAGCGAGAAGCCAGGTCTTCTCGGATTGAAGAGAATCAAGTGGAATTTCGAGAAGTTCTTGATTGATAGGGACGGCAAGGTCGTGCAGAGATATGCCAGCACAACCAAGCCCGAAAGCATTGAAAAGGACATTGTGGCTCTTATTGAGAAGAAATCAGGTTAGACCGAGCCTTGGTTCATATGCTTTGTGCGTCAGCATGGAACGCCAGAACTGACGTTGAGGCTCAAGTCATGGCTCATATTTAGTCATCGCCTCGAATCGAGTGGCGTCGTTGTTCCTCCCAATCGATACCCCGGATTATATAATCTATCAAATCGCATTTCCCACTTTTGTCTTCAACTTTGCCTTCCAAGTTCTTTTCATCTCTTCACGTCTTTCTTTTTGCAATACTTCCATACTATTAGGAGACGACCCTGGATCCTGGAGCCAAGTAAGAGGAGTTGCTTTTCAAAGATTTTAATTTCCCCAAGAGCCAGAGCCAGGCAAGGCTGATAATCCATGAAGGCGTCCCTCGCAGCGTTCCTGAGCGAATCATTACGTCTTGTTCTCCTAGGGTTTCTCATGTATCACAAGCTCGGCGATCTTGACCCAAACAAGTTACTGCGCCCAACGAGATCACATAATAATTATGACAAGTGTAAGTCTGGTTGGCACAAGTAGGAGGGATGGAAAAGGGGTATCTCCCCAAACACGGGCAAGCAACTACATTGGCTGGAGTTTCCGCCCCAAATGCGCCTCGTCTCCCAACACGAAGACGTGACAAGGCTGTCTACCAAGTTCCAGTCGAAACCGCGACCGTCGCCTGACCACGGCCTTGATGTCAAAGCCAGACTCGCAGAATTGCAATCTATTGAAAGCCACTGTTTCAACTGGCATCTTTTGTCCATCAACCATCCACGAATCAACCATCATCTAGCCCGCTTTTCATGTACCTGGTCTGGGCGAACATGGCTTCGACTCACGATTACAAGGAACTTGCCTGCTTGCTTCCCCAGCCTTTCCTATCGCTATACTTGTACCCCCTGCTTCGATGAATAAGTCCAAGCGCCTAAAGTGAATCGACATCGACTTCATGACTAGAATGCTGGACGCATACAGTCGTGACGAGGTGATCACGACCAAGAGAGTTTGGCAACGCGCCATGAAAATCCAGCGGCCTCTGCCTTGCAGTCCAAGGTTGTTGCAAATGGGTGCTGCCCTCGGAATTGTCCTTTGATTCCAAGTGACCTAACGGTCAGACTATCCGAACAAGAACCTGGCAGCTACGGATCGTTTCCTCTTTTCCTTGACACCTCTTGGAGGTAGTACAAATCTGAACAAGGTGAGCGTGACCCATGAAGAGGTCGACTCCATGCAAGCTGCAGACCACCTTCTTCGCAGCTAAACCCTGCCCTGAACCGTGGTACTCAACTGCTAGCTTTCAGCCTCATCCCCTTATATAGACAACCTCTCACCCATAACATGCCATTACCGACCGAGACTCTAACATTCTCCCGTCATTTCACGCCCACTTGTTCGCGTCTTTGGATTCCCCTACTTCCGTGCAAAGATCTATCCCTTCCAAATACACAGACATCACCCACATAATGGCTTCGTCTGCACAAGGCAAAGGCGCTCCTCTGCCGACTTGGTTTCCAATCCTGCGTATTGCTCAGGGTGGCCTCAGCCTGCTCATCCTCATCCTGAGCGCGGTGGCTGCCCACAAATACCTCGGCGGGCTGGACCCGACATACCTGGTAAGCGACAACTTCACCACCACTGTCCTCCTTTGAACCCTCGTCTACGAATCTGACCCATATAACACTAGGTCACGCCATTCCCATCGTTCGGCTTCACATGGTTCGCATTCGCATGGACCGTCGTATACATCCCGCTATCGATCTTTGTGATCCCGAAATTGCGACCGGCACTGCGCCCGCTGGTCATGCTGTTGACGCTAGATGGCTTCAGCACGCTCTGGTGGCTTGTGGCTTTTGCCTTGTTGGCCGAAGATAGCCGCAAGCTCGGCATCTTGCTCGACGGTGTGGCACTCGCTTACGGCAGTGACTCCGAGGTCTATGACCAGTCCAAACTCATGGTCGACCTCACTAGGGCTTGTGCTGGTCTGGGTGCAGGTGAATTGTAAGTTACACTGCCTCTCCCTCTTTTTTCTTCTTCTCGCCGGTCTCGAAGTCCTGGTTGTATTCATTTGTGGGAGGTTTCCTCTCTTACTTAGAGGGCGCGAGTCGCCCAACCTGTAGGGATGGGAAGGAGGTTCATGGGACTTGGGTCTTCACCTGCTAACACGGAATCAGCGTCTTATTTGCCGTCGGTCTGGGCTTTGTCATTGCTACTGTCTTGCGCAAGGACAAGTCTCGTGATGCTGAATTTGCCCTTCCCAACGCCGCTGTCGTTGATGTCTATGAATATCCAAAGAATGTCACCATGCAATCAAACACAGGAGGCAATCCGATTCCGCCTCCTCCTGGTGTCGAATTGTCGGCTGGTCGCTATCCATGATCGAGGACTTGTCTTGAGGGCGGAGATGGGATATGTACATGCCATCGGGAGCGAAAAAATGGTGAGCAGGGAAAGATGAAATGTGTTGAGACAGAAAAGCGGAACTGCAAAGTCATCTGATAAGCGAGGAGGAGATCATTTATCCAACTTAGGGCCTTTGGCATTGATACAAGCTATGTATGCGGCATATGATGACTCGTAGGACCACAATTGCTGCCTTGTTCATCCCGTTCGTATTTCAGATCATGGGCTGAGTTAGGCTGTAGCCATGGTATACATAATGCGTGGTATATAACTCGACCAATCGAAGTGCCCTCGTCACAATATTCCTGTGCTCACGCAAACCATCCCACGGGCCTCCGGTAGTACTCCGGCTCAAGGCATTTAGATCATCAATCGTTCGACACGGTTCTTCAACTCGCGGATCTGAGGTGTGAGATCGCTCGACTCGTTGGTGGTGATGCTGGCGGCAATGACAGGGCGGGAGACACCGCATGCGCGACCAAGGGCAGCTTTGCTGGGACTGTAAGAGAATGAAATGTGTCAGCAAAGGTCGATTCAGCATCAGAGTAGAAATTGTAGCTTGGAAACAGAGATGGCACTTACACATAAACGTACGGAACGTTCTTGTCTTCACACAGAAGAGGGATGTGAAGCAAGATGGCTAGAGGGCTGGTGTCGGCGGCTAGGACGACAAGCTCGGAGGTTCCTCTGTTCAGGCTGTATATATGAATCGAAAGGTTAGTTTGCTTCCTTGTTGATCGCAGGTTTGCGCAGATCGGGGGTCGGAGGACAGTCTTACGTTTTGGTAGCTTCGTTTGCTCCCTTCTTCAGCTGTCGGTAATGACTGGCTTGTTGGGTGATGTCGAGAATCTTTTGTGCCAGAGCTTCATCGGCAACTGGCCAGGCGGCGCTTGGGTTGTCGGCCATTGTGTTGTGTGGAGGATTTTGGGAAAGAAAATAACTGTGTGGGGTATCTCAACGCAAATGAAATCTAAGATGGTCGGTAGGTTGGCAGTATGGAGTCTTGCAAAGGGTTCCTTGCGTTGGCTCGCCCTTTGGAGTGATGCGGTTGTAAAGGGTGGTGGTGTTGAGAATGAAGATGAGGCTATTGTCGACAGGCGCACGGAAAAAAAGATAGAACCCAGGCGAGTCAAAAAGTTTTAGCGGAGGTCGGCTGAGTTTCCCTCAGGTCACGATAGTGGGCCCGATGCGGTTAGCGAGTGCTACTAAGTTGCGATTGCCAAGGCGACTTGAGCAGGTCGGGGGCGTAGGTGCAGGCACGTCGTGGCAGGTGCAGGTTGAAGCTCAATCTCTCGCCCAAGAAAAGGAAGAAGAAAGGACAGCAGCCAACCAGCCAACCAACCAGCTGACAGGCCCAAATCTACTCCTGCTAACTAGTCTTCCTCGTAACTAGCAGCATCATCAACTCAATCCATTCCATCCCATCTCCCAGATCTCGTTTATCCACCACTTCATCCCCCATCGATCTCTTCATCCTTTCTCTCTTCCATTTCCATTCCGACAACCCTTTTATTCTCTTCTAGAGCTTCACGACCAGTCGTCGACCAACAGTCAAGATGCCTACAGATCTTTGGTAAGTTTGCCTCCCATGAGTTGTTGTAGGCAACCTCGATCTTTTCAGTCCGATCTGCTTCAACAGCTGTCCTCAGCTATCTATCACGATGCTCCAAGGTCACCTTCTAATATCTTCGACATATGCTGACATGTTTTCTTCGTTAGCCCCGTCTATGCGGTATGCTCTCCCGTTCCTATCAATCCTCTCAATTCAATCGCCCCTGCGCCTGCTCTCCGAAGCTGTCAATCTTAGAAGATCCAAATGTACTGATAACACCTCCCTATAGCCCTTCTTCGGCGCCATGGGTTGCACCTCCGCCATCGTCTTCACATGCTTTGGCGCAGCCTATGGAACCGCCAAATCTGGCGTCGGTATCTCTGCCATGGGTGTTCTTCGACCTGATCTCATCGTCAAGAGTATGCTTGCCTCCTGCCCACACCTTGGTGTTTTCCCCTTGAGTCCTAACAGAGTTTGACAGACATTGTCCCCGTTATTATGGCTGGTATCATCGGTATCTACGGTCTCGTCGTTTCCGTCTTGATCTCCGACAACCTGTCCCAAAACGAAGCCCTCTTCACCGGTTTCATCCAGCTTGGTGCCGGTCTTTCTGTCGGCCTGTCAGGTCTCGCTGCAGGTTTCGCCATCGGCATTGTTGGTGATGCTGGTGTCCGTGGTACCGCCCAGCAACCTCGTCTCTTCGTCGGAATGATTCTCATCCTCATTTTCGCCGAAGTCCTGGGTCTCTACGGCTTGATCGTTGCTCTGTTGATGAACTCAAAGGCCCAGGATGGTGTCGTTTGCAACTAAAGTGTTACCTTCAAGATCATATTCGTTGGAGGATGGCAAATTACACGAGACGGCTACGAATCAGCGTCGTGCAGCACCTCGAAGGAACTACGATTTTTTAAGGAAGCTATAATTTGGAACAGACGGCAAATATGGAACGACAATACAATCGGCACTCGCAGCGACACAAATGGAGACACGCCGGTTACGAATACAAAGTGGAAAATAAACAGAACCCAACCACCCCCTTTGCCCCAGCTGTCACGTTCTACTATGGCAAAGGCTTGTATGATTTGAGGACTTGGGATGCAAAGCGCGGCACTGGGGGTGATGTTTGCATGTTGCAGTCGGTGGGAGGGATGTTTGAAGCTCTGCGATGCGAAGCCAGGCAATGCATGAGGTTTTGACATGTACAATTGTGGTACAGATAGATAATGCTTTTCTCGAAACAGTACCCTACTTCTCTCTTCGTCGATGTTTTGCCTCCTCTCATACTGATTCTAATCGCTCGAAGACGAGGCACAGATCCAGGGGAGAGCAGCTACGCTCACCATCACGATTCCAGTGTGGGTGATAGTTCTGCCGCACTGAATATCCACAGCACGGTTGGGGTTCGGGCCAAAATTCAAACTCCGACTGAGTAGAGTATTTCCCCGCTTAATCCCAAGTATCATAAGTTGGGCAAGTACGGAGTACAGTAGTAGGTAGTAGTGAAACAAGCAGCCTCGGCCACTGCATTCACCAGAGACGCGAGGTCGGAAACAAGCGAGCGTAGCTTTCCTCTTGGTATGCACGTGAGTGAACGATGGTCATGCATTCGGGCGTGCTGCCCGACTAATCAGATTCGCAGGTTAGCTTGGCCACTTAGCTTCACTCCAGTCGGAAGAGGTTAAGAGACATACGGATCCTGTTCAGTAGACAGCAGGTAATGAGGCGGTTTGACATGGATTTACGCATAAGGATCTACGTATTTGTCATATGGACTACATCACCAGCCAGCAGCAGCAGCATTGGTAGACACGCTATATACCCACACTATGTACCGAGTCGCATGCTATGGCCTACTTGCTCGAAATCGTTTGGATCTAACACATGCATTGTCTAGTGGCAGCTGATAGGCTACACTCTTCATATAGCTAACGTAGGCAGGTACAGGCCTCACGTGTACGATGCCAGGTGTCTTGTCCGTGGAGGTACGGACACAGCTTTACTTGATCTTCGTCAGCCTTTGAGATCTACTGGGGGACCTAGGTGTACGTAGCTAGGTACAGTAGGTAGGTGGCATGGTCAGATACACGTACCTGGTGCACTTAGTCCTAGCGATGAACTCATGTGGGATGACGGGTCACGGGCGAAAACACGGGTATGTTGCCCATCGGCCGTTGGATGAGCTATCGTGTACAGAGAGTGGGATTGTGTGGTGGACAGGTAGCTCGTTGAAATATATAATTTCTTCGTGACAGGGGATCTTACAGGGTCAAATTTCGACGTTTGAGATTAAGAAGCTATGAGCCTATGACAACTATACGGGTAGATAATCTTGTGATATCGTACTTGTCATTTACCGAACCGAAATTCGTCGAGTGAGTATTCTGTTCTGCTCATAGAAAGATCACTTTGCTCGCCGAAAAGATCTGTCTGTACGCAAGTATTCAAACGCCGAAAAGAGCGAGGATTCTTGAATATGGTTAGATTTGTTTATAATGCACCCCAACAATGCAGACTGCAATCCATGACCAAGCTCTAAAAATCACAAGCATGGGCAATTAAGCATTCGTTGGAAGAGTGTATGCTGGGGGAGACTATCCTCCATTTACTCCGCTTAAGCGCCATAGCAATGCATTATGGAAGGAGAAAGCGATAGCAACGCCCATCTTTCTTCGGGCGATTTCGCCACTGGTGAATACGTAAGGGAATCAGCATTCAGATCTTTCCTTGTCGCATCTTCAAGTTTCGCGTACGACGTGTCAATTTCTTGAACTTGTGCTTCTTCATCTTCAGCCTCCTTTGTCTCTTCACGCTGATGGCCATCATAGTAGGCGTCCTGCTCCGGTTTGGGATCTTGTAGAGACCCGGACCTCGACGGCGGCCCATTGATGGTAGAATTGAAGGATCTTGGATCTCATGCACGTCGTCTGGATTCTCGACCTCGTGAGCTCGCAAAGGATTCTCCATGTCGGCCAATCGTGCTTCATGGCTTGTGAAGAAATCTCCAGTTTGTAATGCCGAGCCTTTGGGGACATTGAGCACGACTTGTTGGATATATGGATCATACTCTTGGTCTTGGTGAATCTCAATCTCTAGAGCTTGAGCATGCCTTTCTACATCGACCGTGTCTTCTGCTTCTGATGGTTGAGTACTCTGATCGTTGAAAGGGACAGGAGCAGGAGGGGTGTTGTATGGACGGAAGCGTCGTGCAAATTCTTGCAAAGCCAACTTTACATTTCCCCTTGAATATTGATGGACTGGGGTTGCCATCCAGATGCTGTGTTTGGTTTGTGTCGGTATTGGCATTTCCTGAGACCAGAGCTTTTATCATGTGTGCCTTGTGCTCAGCATTCTGGGCCGCTCGCCTATCAGACATCTGCTCATCAAGATTTTCCAGGGCCGATGAAAGGGTCAAGATGACCTCCTGAGAAGGGTTATGTGATCGTTTCGGTTTCGGTTGAAACATCCTGTCAATCATATCCATGGAGACCTCCGGTGTGACGGGTCCAGATATCGAGATGGGTCGGTGGGTGCCAAAGAAAGCGGCAACATAAACATCTAGAAATCGGGTGAGCTTCATGCGCAGACTGGGAGATTATAGGCCCCTACTTACCCTTTGGGTTCAGGTGTTGTAAGCTCGGCACGCTTGGTAACGTAGAGGTCCAGTTGTAGTATTGGGAGTCGGTCTTGCTATCGGCCTTGTCTTTGGCGACCCTTCGCTTGGACAATCTGGAATCGGCCGCAGAGCGCTTAGATTCAGCGGCGGGAGTTCCGACCTGCTTGACAGCTGTCGGAATGGGCGTGGAGCCATTGTTCGGAGGCACAGGAGGTTTAGAAGAAGAGTGCCGTCTTTGATGAGCATGAGAGGTAAATGATGCCACGGAGGAAGTCGTTGGGCGGGTAGAAACAGGTGAGGCCGAGGTTGTGCAGGTACGCGCCACTCGGCGCAACGAGTGATTGAGCATCGGTGGCGGGATCAAGAGATTAACGGCGCAATGAAGATAAGGGGTCGGGAGGAGATTGATGCCAACAAAGGGCGAGAGTGAGGAGGGAGACAAGGTCGTTGACGTGAAGTGTGAGAATGACCAAGAATCCCAAGATGCGATATCAGGTGCAGATGTCGGAGGCTAAGGGCTTTTGCCACTAAGCCTGAATGGGGCTGGAATGGGTGGCGGTACCTCAGACAATCAGACTGGGATGTGGCGTGGACGTCGACGTGGGACACTCAAGCTGCCCTTTAGGGGCTTCCGGGGGTGGTTTGATGCCTAAAGAGCCTACGGAGTTGGTAGTGGACGAACCCCAGGTACCTTGATCACGTGCTCTACGTGAATATCTAATGCCTGAGGTGGAACAATGCCAAGACTCACATGCCGATTTCCACCGAGTCACGACTCACACAACAAAGACAAAGTCTCGTACGCAAAACCCGCCGACTTCGCTATCTGATCCAAAGCGCCGATTCTTGGTTGCCGTCAAAACCGCTTCTTCGTGATAAGCGAACGACAGAGCTGCCAGTCTATGTTACGCTAGTAACGAAGCAGGTGTTTCTCCCCAGTGCAACGATGAATGTGATCAAACATACTCCACCCTCACAATCCCCTGTGACCAGTATACCTTGATGGCATCTACCGCCTTATATCAGCGAATAAAGAAGCAAAGTAGGAGAACTCACTAGAAACCTTTATCAAGATGACTCGGACCGAGATCATCATCCACCCGTCCAACAGGTTTCATAAGAGGTACCGGGATATGTCGCCATACTTTCAGTTCCGCAATGTTTACCCGCACTCCTTCCTCGTGCGGGGAATGTTCCGTACAAGGTGCATAGCGACTTGACAAGCTTAGACTCTTGGGGTACTTCTTTTCAACGTCTCCTCAAACATGATTCAGGTTTCTAGGATTTGCAAACCCAGATCCCCATTCCCGAGCAGCTTCTTGAGACGACGCATCTCATCCTCGCCCGTCATGCCTTACATCAAGCGTGTCACCTTGTTCAAGATCCCAAAGGAGGAAGATGTGAAATCCCTTCTTGCGGAGTATGAAGTCCTACGCTCCACAGCAACAAAGGTATTATTTCCAGCTCTGGCACAGGTCGATGATTTGTCGATGCGATGACTCACAGCCCAGTGTGGAAAAGTTTTCTAACCATCTACTTGCAGGACGGTGCACCATACATCATCTCAAATGAGGCAAATCGGGTTGCCAATCATACCGAAGAACGGGCTCAGGGATATTCAGTCATCTCCATCACGACCTTCAAATCTTTGGAAGACTACGAGTACTACGACAAGGAATGCAAGGCCCACGCAAAACTGCGCGATTATGCGGCGACGATCCGGACTGGCTTTGCCACATTACAGTTTGAAAGTGATTTAGGCCAGAGGAAGGACTAGGTATCTGGAGCTCTTTCAGACACAAGCTCTGCAGACCTATGCAGATCGTCCTATAGTAAAAAGAATGTGGGGTTTCACCTTAGCATTTCCTCAAACTAAACTTGCAAATTTTGTTCATGAACCAAATTCTCGGCGTTGAAGTTGTACATTTAGGAAACCCCACAGTCGAGCCATCCATGCTTTCGCAGCATCAAGCTTTTCGTCTTTAGTGTTAAGGTCCTCGTGAAACGCAAAACTACTGGATCCGTCTCTGCTGTAGAGGTCCTCACTAGCCTGAGGACCTACTGAATTCTGTCTATAAGTATTGCTCGTGTCCCCAGCCTAGATCCTCACCACAACAGCAACAGCAACAGCAACAGCAACAGCAACAGCAACAGCAACAGCAACAGCAACAGCAACAGCAACAGCAACAGCAACAGCAACAGCAACAGCAACAGCAACAGCAACAGCAACAGCAACAGCAACAGCAACAGCAACAGCAACAGCAACAGCAACAGCAACAGCAACAGCAACAGCAACAGCAACAGCAACAGCAACAGCAACAGCAACAGCAACAGCAACAGCAACAGCAACAGCAACAGCAACAGCAACAGCAACAGCAACAGCAACAGCAACAGCAACAGCAACAGCAACAGCAACAGCAACAGCAACAGCAACAGCAACAGCAACAGCAACAGCAACAGCAACAGCAACCACACTACTCTTTCAACTTCAACATGCAGTTCACTACTATCCTCGCTCTTGGCAGCCTTGTCAGCTTCTCTTTCTCTGCCCCGATAGATACTACATCAGTCATTACCTCCAGCGTGGCCAACAACGACAACGAGCACCATCAAGGTGCTGCCACTATTCCACACAAGGTTGCCATCTCTGATGCACCTGAAATCCCAACAGACCACAACGAAGACCCCGCATTCGCCGCTTATCTCTCAGGCATTCTCAACATGCCAGGCCCAGTCATCGATGTCTTGCCAGCCGCAAATCCCTCAGAAAGTGGGTTTGTCAAACCAGACAGCAACCCAACCATTCAGCCTCGTCAGACCTTCTTTGATATCGGTCCTCACATTGCCGCTGCACTACAGGAGTTCTTCCCCTTCATCTTCGGTTACGAACCTCTTTCCACCATCTCTGGCCAGTGGTAAACCGTCCTTCTCCTTAGCCTTTCATGGCAAGGTCTGAACCAAACTCACCTGTGGTTCACAAGGTTCTACAAATTGTAGAAGTGCTTCTCTTAGATGTTAGATAACCCCACTGTATCCATAGTCACAAATCATATTTCATCATCCACACTCTAGATTCTATCTTGTACTTTCTATTCTTGTCCACCTTGATATACTGCAACCTTAATAGCCAGTTTTTGTTATCGCCGGTGAGTTACCGACCAGTCTAAATGCCGTGACGCTCGCCGATTCATCTTTTGGCCCAACCTTTTAGGCTCCGCATGACTGCAAGTCGTAGTTACGATGTGAGTGTGTCTCGCTCGTCCGCGCGGATCATCAGTCACCACCTCCAAACCGTAATCAAAACTCCATCATTATCCTTCTCTCGACAGTCAGCACTGCACCAAGTTCATCCTGCAACACCTTCTCGATCCCATCCAGGACGTCCACAACAATCTCATCCGTATGAAAGCTTTTGTTCCAGTGGATCTCCAGATTAAGTTTGTCACGAAAAGTCCACAGTCCAAGCACAGCCCCCGGCCCTAGCGAATCAGCAAAGACCAGAACATCGTCGATCTCCACATCGCCATGTTTCCTGTGCAGGATCTCTCGATCAAGAACCCCGTGACTCGTGAACCATGGCATACTGGCTGGTGCGGCGTGCATACTCCCTAGATGCTTGAGCAATTGCTCGCTGGTGTCACGTGCGTCCTCGTGGAGCCACGACTCCTGATCTGCAAGTGCGTACTGCGATTTGAGACTGCGGGCAACAGACAGGAAATCTTGACCTGCAGCTGCGGTCAGCATCAGCATCTGTGCAGAGGACCAGGCGCCTTGGGTTCGGTACGGTGACGATTTCGGGAGACGCGTGCGGACTTGTGCAGGCATCAGGCATGCGTAGTTCTTGTGTCGACTTTCCGGACTTGCTATTGACCACAAGGTCGACAGATATGCAGAGTGAATTGCTGAGGTTACGGAGATAGCGTGGGATTTGCACCTTTTCACTAGATCGTCGGTCGATGACGAGCTGTATGTCCTTCGGGCGAGCCTGGTGTTTGATGGCAGCGTGGCAAGGTCATGCTGCATGGGGAAATCGAGCTGTGGGAGATGGGCGTTGAAGTTGTCGAAGTGCTGTTGGACACGAGACTTTGATATACTAGTCGACACAGTATTCGGCATCAAGACATCCTCGAGACTCGGGTGAGGAACTGCACTTCGCTCCCCGTTTCGTGGTTGTCAAGAGCATCTCTCGTAGTGCTTCCATCCATCAGATCAGCTGCATATTCGAGGATCTGATCTATGATCTTGAATGCTCCGGCAGCTTCAGTCCTCCAATGACTAATAAACAAGATCAAGGAACCCTTGAACTCCTCACCATCACCAGACTGCGGCACCAAGTACAACACAGGTAGAGTGTCACGGTTTTCCTGCATTTCTTTCACGACATTTTCAATCTGACGACCGGGAGTCGCGACAAGAAACGTTCGTGCCAACCACTGCTCCAGTTCTGACTTGGTAGTCACCTCGTACTGTTTAAACTCATCACAGAACGTTGTCGCAATATCTGGCGATTTGAGTAGACGCAAGGCCTTCCATGCTTCGCGGATAACAAGAACCACCTTCTCGGTGGGTTGTGATGAATGGAAGTTAGCGAAGGCGTGAATCCGGATCAATTCGCGTATCGTTGGTTGTTTTATTGCTGCGATCATGCCGGCTTCATTGGCATTGAGCAGTCGTTGATAGACGCCCGACTGCAGACCTGTCTCGACATATGTCGTAGTCGACATTGATGCCGCCTTGATACGAGGAAGATCTTCTTGCAATCGCTTTTGTATAGTCGATTGGCCCGTGGCTTCGAGTCAAGGCTCTGTATTTGGTCGAACGCGACACACCGAGCACATCTCTGAGCTTTCCTCGACTTCAAGATCATCCGCACTCCCGGCGTATTCGGCTATAATGGGAGAAATCCAAGAGACTTGCCCCGCATCCCCTCCGCACCTGAAATTTGAATGTTAGCGCGCCCCACATCTCGCATCCTGTAATTTCGTTTCTCACCCATTTTTCTATGAGGAATAGAGTTGAGATGATATAATTAATATTATTAATAGTACTTGTAATTCTCTACCGAATAATATAAATTTTGCTCTATTTTTTTAGTATATAGAGATTTTGTGGTGTTATAAAGTTATATAATATATAATATACCTAGGAATATATCTATTTCCTTTCTATATACTTAGGTATTAACTAAGGGAGGTTTTTAGCCTAGTAAAAGGCCTAAAAGTAGCCTTTATCGATATATAGGGAGATCTTATAGAATTCGTAGTAGCCGAATATTCTACGCGATAGTAGTTAATGCCTATTTGAGTTAATCTTACCGAGTACCTATCGAGGCCTATAAGTCGACGCCTAATAGCGATTCTAGTAATAGTAAGTACTTTTTGCTCATTATAACGGCCTATACGTAATATTAGGACTCTCTAGAAGCCCTAAAATTAAGTCTTTTATAAAAAACTCTCGTTCTCGGTATTTCTCGTCGATAATAGAGTAAGCCTATTTCTAGGCTAAAAAGGTATTAATAGAGGCCGTGTTAATTATCTAATCGATAAAAACCTTCGTCTATTTAGCTTATTTAGGCCTCCTAACGCTATATATCTTACGGAGATAATTAGCGACGTCGACGTAGCCTATATAAAGGTTATATTATACCGTAAATAAGGGTTACTTAACTATAATCCTTATAAGGCCTAACCTAAGTAGTTAGTCTATTATAAAGCGACTTTTTCGTAGTACTAACTCTCTATAATATAGAGGAAAGGCTATTATATAGAAAAGTACTAAGTACTATTATTTAGGGTCTCTCTAGATAATAGTAAGGACCTTATTATTATAGATTCGATAGGTAATCGAGTCGTCGGCGAAGATTCTCGACTTAGGAGAGGTAATAGCGCGTAGGAGAGGGTCTAGGCCTAGCGTATTACGCCTTATCGTTCTATAGATAGCGATATTAAGTAATAATAGGGCTCTTACTAAGTAAGAGTTAATAAAAAGGTTATCTATAAAGCAAAGGAATATAAGGCCCTAAGATCGATAAGATAAGTAAGTTAGTCAATAAACTAGGGTATATATAATACTCTTTATTATTAATAGGTAAACCTTAGTTACTATCGCTCCTATTATACCTTATTTCCTTACTCTTATTAACCTTATTACTAAATTAACTATAATTCTATCGCGAGAAATAGCCTCTATCCTATCCTTTAGTAAGGAGATAAGGAAGTTATAAATTACTCCTCTATAACTTATAATTATATAGATAATAAAGCTAGATTTATTAGATTTATAATTTAAGCGAAAGATATACCTACTACGCCTATAGAACTTAAGGCTTAACTCGTTAATAGCTAAATAACTCCTAGGAAGGAGGAACTCTTATAGGTACTTACGGAAGGCTTCTAGCGCGTCGGTAACTCGCTAAAACTAAGGAGGATAATCTATAGGAGGCTAAGATAATAAAGAGATATAAAGATATCGTTTAATCGCGAGGAATTAATCTCGACTAAGTAGAAGAGGTAGATAATACGAGATTAACTAAAAAGAGGCTATTTTTATGCCTATAGATAGTTATAGAGATATCCTTAGCTTTATAATAAGCTAGTATCTTATTTCGGTTATTATAATTCTATTCTAACTCTTTTAAGGATTTCTCTATCGATTAGCGGTAATATTTATATAATAGAGAAGGAGGTTAAGGACCGGCTAAAAAAGAGATAAAAATAGGCGCATTAGCGATAGCGAGGTCGGTAAGGTATCTCGTAATAGGAAAGGTCGATAAATTACTTAAATAGGAGGTTAATATTTAGGCTATGCCTATATAATAGCCTTAAGTTATTACTGTCGGCTTAGAATCAACTTCTTAGTCGTTAACTTGCCCGAAATCTATAATATACGAGATTCCGTAACTTCTTAAAATTTACCGAGATTATTAATAAAACGCGCTTAGCTTATAATGAAAATAGGATAGCTCGATAGAGGGCGATGAGATAAATCGAATAAACCTAGTTACACTACGAACGGAGCAAAAATGAGGTCGTCGTCGCGGTGCAAAGTTGGCGACAGGAAGGTCAAAGGATGCGAGATGTGGGGCGCGCTAACATTCAAATTTCAGGTGCGGAGGGGATACGTATACGGCCGTCGTGGGGGTGAGATCCGATCTCCAAATATACCCCGCCAGTTTTGTGACGATGTTGTACACAGAATATAAAACTCATTGCGTCGCTCTATATCGTTTAGCGAGTGCAATCTGAGTCGAGCAGAAGCATCGTATTCTTAAAAGGTCACCTTCTAGTAAAAGCTCACGCAACTCAATTTCACAAAATCGCAGTCATGATATACGAACTCCGCATATACACCACGCTCCCAGGCCGTCTCCCAAATTTGTTAGCCAGATTTGAGAACCACACATTGAAAATCTGGGAAAACCATGGCATCAAGCAACTGGGATTCTGGTACATTGTTTCCCGTCTTTATATATCCTTCGATTCGATCGAGATCATGTGACTGACAGTGTATTCTCCTTCTAGGACGACGCTTGTAGGGCCTGACTCCAATGACCTGACCTACATGCTAGCGTGGGAGTCTCTGGCAGACCGTGAGCAGAAATGGAATGCTTTTCTCAGTGATCCAGAGTGGGTCCAAGCTAGGGCAGCGAGCGAAAGTGATGGGCCGATCAACGCAAAGGTGGCGAGCAGCTTCCTGGTGCCGACCAAATTCTCGGCCGCTCAGTGAGGACCATGAATCTATAAAGACTAGGATGAGTGCCTCTTTGGTGCTATGTGAGCAAGTAGGTTTGCATGTATACAACTTGGTAGGCAAATTTGCCGAAACCTTTCTCTCAAGTTACCTTCGGAATCATCTTCGAAGCGACATGATCTGTGGTGAAATGTATGTATGGGCGGGCTTTATTCATCATGCGGGTAACACACTTTGTTTAGTCGTTAGATTGCACAGTGGTCCGCGTGAATTAGCCGTTCAATGCGGAAATCTTCGCAGAATGGCTGCGACCTCCCACCAGTCACCACAGTCGTAGAAGCAGCCAACCGCCGCCAGCGGTGACGGCTTTCCACAGTCTTTTCTCGTTGCTCTCCTAGATCGACGGTTGCCGAGACCGGCCTCCTTACCCGCGAAATGTCTTTCTTTGTTGGCCATGTTGCGTATTCGCTGACTCGAGACCTGAAGGCCGATCTCTTTGACGGGGACTTGCAGTCGACTTTTCGTGGCTCACAGTACTTGCCCCGAGAGGTTGCCAACAGGAGTTGACACTTCCGGATTCTGCTTGTAGCTGATCCACAGTCTCATTTCGTGGAGATGTCCTTAGTGTCGGCTTTCGTCCAGATGTGCTCGCTTCGGCCGGCTTTCACTTTAGCTCACAAGCAAGGGAAACCTGCATAGAGTGCTGCTGAAATGAAACCTCGTTGGCGAAAGCACGTAGTAAGTCTTCTTGCGATGCGATATTAGGGGCATCGCCAGCGCTCCGAGTAAATGAACCTTGGGGTCCTCTATTGAATGTGGACCTAGTGCAAATTTTTTCTGGGGCTCACGTGCGACAGTCCAGAATGTGGCGCTTGAGGAAAGCTAACTTAGTAGGCGAAAGAGACCACGATCGAGGCGAGCTCCGAGTCAGTGATGCCGCAGACTCCTGATCGAGAGAAGAAAAGAGTAGATATCATACCAACTTACGTAGCGCAACACACCCGGTGTGATTCATGCATATGTCCCGATGCGGATCTTGGAACAAAGCACTGAGCTGATTGACAAGTCGTAATCTCCTGGACGCCATTGCATATCAATGCTTCTTCTGTCGAGGTTTTACGATCGGTTGATGGACACGAGCGGTAACACTGCTAAGTGCCTGAAGTTAGCCCATTCGTTCGAAAGGGTGTTTCTACCCCGTTGGTAGAGTTTGAGCCTCTTTTTTCGTAGAATTAAGATAGGCAGGGATTGGCCTCACCCGAAGTCTATGAAAAATTGAATAACCAAAACGGTGGCATCGCAAAACGCCTCTCCCCTTTCTAGACCACCAGGGGAGATGCCAAGACTCAATTGACCTATCAGAGCTTGCAACTGGAGATCCACCTCGCCTTATATTGGATGCCAAGACTCTCAGCATAACCATATTTCTAGCCGCCTCATCGAAGGAAGACCCCCAAGTTATGAATGGCAAAGGGGCAAGATTGCCATGTTGAGCCTACCATTTCGCCGTTGTCAAAGACACTTCTAGACGGATCACACTGTTAACCGATGACAGGAAGAGTCTTGGTAGGCGTTCCCGCGAACTGACAGAACCCTGTGCCTGGACACACTGAATGACCCGTCTGCTGTCAGATCGAGGCCGTTTTCATTCACTCTTCACACCCTCGCCGCCGGATTTGGTACAAAAATAGTTGTGGGTAATGTCGAGAAGGACACTATGCCTGATTGACATCGCGCAACCCTCTCAGTTAGTCTCACAGAAGTCGAGTCTGGGCCATGCGACAAAGCATGGCATCCATCGGCTGCTTCTCAATCAAACGTCAACATCTGAGCTAGTTGTGGACGTTCGATTAAGGTTTGGGTAGAGTACCGACCTCGTGTCCATTCAGGCAAAGGCGCAATCTCCACAGATCCAGATACTGATTTCCTCTGCTTGGATTCAGCCATCAATGCTTTGAGCTGAAGTCTCCACGCTCCCCGCATTGTCCTCTACTGACGTCGGAAGTTCCGTTCTAAGCAATTTTCCCAAGACTTTAAACAACGTGAGCAAGAGACTGCTGCTATTTTGAGTTCGCATTCATGATTCTTCTCCATCCGATATTTGAAAAGTCCCCTTGGTTTCAGGAAGCTTGCTGTGGCCGTCCAGCTACCAATTAGCTGATCTTTCCTTAACTGCTGGCTGTTTAATTTGGCTATTCCTATCCAGGCAAGGATATGTGCTCAAAGGAATGATCGGGTCCGCAAAAATAAGGAAATCAGAACTATCAACACCCCTTTATCTGGTTTCAGTTATTTCCCCAGGATGCAGAGAGCCTTTGTCGCAGTGGCTGCGTGGATGCTGCGCTTCTGGCTGCACCGGCGATGCACGGCATCAAAGTCACCTGTCCGTCACGAGCCTGA
The DNA here is from genome assembly GCA_003955835.1 of Exophiala lecanii-corni. NCBI lineage: Eukaryota > Fungi > Ascomycota > Eurotiomycetes > Chaetothyriales > Herpotrichiellaceae > Exophiala > Exophiala lecanii-corni. Next base: position 3,352,229 of record CP034372.1, on the reverse strand, counting down.
AGGCAGCCTCTCTGTGGGCGCCCTCGCGCAGACGGCTACATATAAACACTGTGCACCCACACAGGCTCAACGCCTCTCGTCAGTAATTCAGTTTCACACCTCACCCCAGTCATTCCTTTGAAAATGCTTTCCCTTGGCAGTGCTTCAGCACTTGCTGTCCTCTCTTTTACATCTTTGATCTCGGCTCAAAACACGCAAACCTGTCCTTACACGCCGGCATGGAACCTTTGCACCGGGTCCACTACACACGAGTGTGCCACAATCTTGACGCAGAAGGACTGGAAAGATAAGGATCAGGGCGAGGTCCAACTAAGACTCATCCGTTATCCCGCCAGAAATGCAGATGGAACGGTCAAGACCGATGTGAACTCCGTTGTGGTGAACCCAGGAGGTCCGGGATCAAGTGGCATTGGATATCTCCTTAGCGCTGGGGTAAATCTGAATAGGTATGCACTTTAAAGCAATTTGGAACTATCACATGGCTAACTGTAAGTTACAGACTCGGTGGAAACAATTACCACTACGTCTCCTTCGATCCTCGGTAAGTCAATTGAAAGATGTAATGTTCCTCGATCATAGAGGTAACAGTGAACCCACAGTGGTGTTGGGTTGAACATGCCATATCAATGCGCTAGTAGCGGTGGTATCGGTGACGATCGCAGCGACCCCGCCGTTTGGGACGCCGCTGCCACTTCGTTCACGACCGCAGCCCAAACATGCGACTCTCAGTGGGGTAACGAGGGCACTACCTCACAGATAGGCTCGCTCATTGGTACTACGCAAACAGCCCGTGATGTCGACTGGATATCCCAGAGAGTCAACTCAGACAAACTTATCAGATACTGGGGTAAGTATCCTGCCGATCGATAATGTCCGTAAACTAATTGGTAGGCTTCTCCTATGGGACTGTCCTAGGAGACACCATCGCCAAGATGTTCCCGACGCGAGTTGAAAGAATGATGTTGGATGGAAACATTAACCCCAATGACTATTATTTTGATTTGTACGTCCTTACGTCGTCACATGTGTTCCAATACTCACTATTATTAGTCCCGTTGAAGAGTCGAACGACATTGATCGAGGTTTTGAGAATTTCTTCTACTTGTGTGCTGAAGCTGGAGACGCCTGTGGTTGGAAGTCTCTTACAGGTGTGACAACAAAGGATACATTGTTGCAGAAATTCGGCGACTGGGTGGGCAAGGATCCTCTAGCTAAAAACCGTGCAAGAGCTGCGTCTTCGACCTTAACCGACAGGCAATCCTATATCGTACGAGACAGGATGTTTGATTGCCTCAGAGACCCTGACACGTGGATCAAATATGCCAAGGTACTTCAGTACTGGTACGAGAATCCTGACCAAATCAGAGCTCTGGACGACGACGAGTTGAAAGACTACGCTATTCCACAACCTTCAACAAGGGCGAAAAGGCAAATCCCTGCAAACAACGGAAATTATAATCCTGCCACATCCAAGGATGTCAAAACTCCCAACGCACTCAGCGCTATCAGTTGTCTTGACAGTCAATATCGGCCACCACGAAGTCCCGATGTGACTGGACCCAATTATCAAGATGCATATCGTCAGTACAGTCAACGGAGCATATGGGGCAGTGATATGTCGATCAACAACTATCTGAACTGTCCCCATGGGTTACGTTGCCCAAGGAAAGGTTCAACGCTGACACTAATCGATTCGCCGGTATAACTACTCTGAACCCAATCGCATTCATCCAAACACCGTATGATCCTGTTACACCCGAAGCCTCCGGAGATGCAGCAAAACGGGCGTTCACCAATTCATTCATATTGAAGAGCAATGGTACTGGTGTAAGTTAAATGTTTCTTTTTTTGGGCAAGAACCCCTGAGCTGACACGGTAAATGCAGCATTGCAGCAATGCTCATCAATCCAACAAGCTGAACACAGAGATCACCAACTATTGGACAGCAGAGTCAGGCAAAATAGTGCCGCCTGCAGTCACATTCTTTGTGCCAGATGACCCGAACCCTTTCATTGTGCAGCCTGCGGATGTCCCAAATGTCGAAGCAGGCACTACTACTCCTGATAGGCTACGCCGAAGAGCTTTCCCTGATTTATCTTACCTGTTCGCCAGTGGCCCCGAGCCTCGACCAAAGAGGAGAGATCTCACTCATGTGGCAGGCTCACCCCAGAAAAGACAACAAAGTGTTCCCGACGTGGTGCCTATTGAGGCTCCTGAAGACTGTGATGGATTTACAACAACTACTACCTCAATTTCTGCGACGTCAACTACCAGTCGAACAGCAACAACCGCGGGTACCGCAACCACAACCGGAACTACGACTGCTACAGGCACCACTAGAACGACTGGTACAACGACTGGTACAACGACTGGTACCACGACTGCATCAAGCACCACCACCGTCGCAGGCACCACAACGACCACAGGTACGATAGGCCCGATTGGTGCCACCACAACCACGGGCACCACTACTGTCAAAGGCTCAACAACGGCCACAGGTACGATAAACCCAACGGGTACCACTACAGTCGCAGGCACACCATCAACTACTGGCACTACAACGTATACTGGCAAGCCAATCTCTACCACCAGCAAGTCGTATACAGCAGGACCTCAAGAGGGTACAACTTCGAAGTATGGTGGTGCTCGTGAGTCTACCTGGACCACCAAGTCCAAGACAAGCACAATTACAGCCGTAACTACGACTTCCAAGTATGGTCAACCCACAACCGGCATTCAAGACCAATCAACTTGGCTCGACTGGACAACATCTGTACCCGGCACCATCATTACCAGCAGCACGACAAAGCGCACCACGACAACCGCCTGGGCTCCACGTCCTCCTGTCACCACCACGAAATCCCAGAGCTCTACCACAAAGACATTCCCGCCATGGACGTCGCAAACCGACTGCGTTCCCGTGACCAAGACTGTCTGCGGAAATGGTGCTGACTCGGCCAAGACCGGAGCTTGCACGGTCACTGTCGTGGCTGTTCCCACCAAGACTGTGTACGTCGACTACATCACCGATGTGTGCGAAACAGGCCTCACCAGCAAGGTTGTCACCATCACAGCGACATGCACAAAGGGCTGTGAGAGCAAACCCACCGGCATCCCTCAAGGATATACCACTTCACAAGTCTACTGCTCGGCCTGTGCCATCCCGTCGTCTGTCATCGTCACGGTCAAGGTCCCCGATGCTGGCTATGCCACCGGCAAGATCCCGGCTCCTGATGCCCCTGCCAAACCCACCGGTTCTTCGAACATATACACCGTCGGTGGCAACCCAGGTAAACCAGGTTCCGATGTCCCCGTCGCCCCTGTCACCGGTAATCCCGCCCAGCCAACAGGATGGGCCCCCGCACCCTCCGGCACGGTCGCACAACCCCCTGTCGTCACTGGCGCCAACGGTGTCAACAGCTGGTCAGACTGGAATACTCCTTCAGTTGAAACACCTGCAACTGGCACGGCCACCGGCGCAAATGATGCCTGGCAGAGCTGGGACAGCGTCGCGGCGTCAGGAACAGCGACCGGCCCCAAGGTCGCCAAGTATACTGGCGGTGCTGTCGCCAACGGCGTTGCTCGTGGCGGGTTCCTTGCAGCCGTTTTTGCTGCTGCTGTCTTCGTCATGTAGATACCTTGACAAGAGACGCAACATAGGTACAGACAGTCCTCCACGTGGCCTGGTCATAGATAGGAGCACTTTGGCAGGGTCCACAAGCAACTGGCCCTGGCCGCTGCATCATGTGGGCACCTTACGTAATGAGTCGAATCATATCCACTCCTTTGGCTTGCATAGCATGCATTCGACCATGAGAACTTCATCCACTAATTCATTAAATTTTCTTTCCTTCTGTACACTACCATGTCGAGAGACCGAATAAATCTGATTATCTGATTAGCACTCATTGTCCAGCGGCCCATGGAACATATCCGTATCGGAAAGCCATGCCATCAAGCAGTTACTTACGTCTGAGCGCCAGGTAAATACATCAGTCCATCCATCACCAAGAAGAAATTTGCTCCCACCCACACGCTCCAGAACTCTCACGAACTTGGCTTTGTGGCTTTGTGCTATGATCTATCCGTATATGCAGCCCTTTGCACCATTCCACAAAGGCTCTACAAGCCCTCTCAATCTAGCATACTCCTTCTCAGTATTAGTATATCACATGTGAGAAACAGCAAACCACCCACTACGGTGTCGTACTCACTTCATCTCAAGAGGTTGAGCAGGCATCCGCTACAATTTGACTGCGAAACTGTTGGTTCGTACTTGACGAGACGTCCGCTTCACGCATGAAAAGGGACCCGATGATGGGTCTCGAGAATTCGAGAACGAGGTTTACCATTCCCAGTGCCCTCGATATTTTAAGCCTGGGAACGTGAACGTGATCTGTTACTCCTGGTTTGGACTATCGATTTCAACGCCAAGGACTCCTGGATAGACTACAGGTATCTCTGGTGATAGTAATGAGACTGTTAATACATTGGGATACTGGAATAGGCGAATTTCTGCATCTCACGGTATGTTTGATTTCGCTTCAAGGAACTGATGCGATAGGCAGTTGTGAGTTTTGCTCAAGGCTTTTTTGACTAGAAACTCTGCTGGTGCTTGAGCCACCCACATGTCAACCTTGTCAACATCTGGGTGTAAGCCAAAGATTGCGGGCATCTTCCTTCTCTTGAAAATGTTGACCGACTCCTCGGGTGTCTAAGGGATATATTGAGAGACATCGTACGGCTCTGGGACGGAGGGAAGGCCAATGGAAACCCCAACATTCGCGGCGAATCTGGTCAAGATATTGCCTAAGAGGAATGGGTAATAATATGATTAGCGAATGATTTCTGTAAATTGCGTTGCTTTGGGGGAATCAAGTTGTATTCAAACATACCTGGCGGCGAATAGTTACACACGGTGAAATAAGGGGGAATGCCAGAAGCTCCGGCCAGACCTGTAGCGCTGCAGTCTTGAGTGTAACAACCGACACTGGCGGTGCCCTTCCAGACAATCTGGGTGAAATGACCCCATAGATGCAAGTCATTGATATTTGGTTCGCTCCCGTAAGCGGTGTATGCTGCGACTTCGCCGTTGTACATGCTTTGGGTGATGAATCGTCGCATTTGTGCTGGGTCGGCGGTGAAGCCTGCGCCGATGTTCTGTCCGTAACCGCCGCCGTCAACGGTTCTGTGAGAGGGTAAGAAGGTCTGTTAGTTTCATGTTCGTGATCTGACGAAGGGGCTCAAGAAACGGTAGGCCACACATACGTAACATGACCATAGACACAGGTCTGGGCAATCTTCCTGGCTGTATCAGCTAGACTGGGAGACCAGTTCAGGAAAGCAGCCGAATGGTTGTAGCGATGTGCATTGTGATTTTGCAGTAGAGCCGTAATGTATGCTGAGCTTGTCACGACCGGGTCGGAGCCTGATCCGGCAGAGGTGGTGGAGCTGGTCCCTACAACACTGCTGCTGGTGGTCGGTTGAGATGGGGGAGTAGATATTGAGGAAGTGCTAGTGACGAAAACACCACCTGGAACTAGTGGTGTCTGGGTCGTTGAAGTCGACGAGCTTGTGAACCTGCTCGTGGAAGTGGTCGAGGTAGTAGTGGTCGACGTCGTTGTGGTCGTTCGAGTTGAAAAGGTTAGCGCCGGGTCGACAAAGAACGACGAGGATGAAGTCGAGCCGGATGGACAGGGACAAGTGGTGGTAGTCGTAAACTCCCAATGTGTCACAGTTGAGGTCGCAGTGTAGACATAGCTGATCTCCGACAGGGTAGTCGTACTACTGCTCTGTGCCGCCGCTAAGGCGACGAAAAGGTAGATGGCAGATGTCCGCATAATCGCCAACAGGAAACGAAACGACCAAAAATACAACCACCGGATTTCAAGAGCACGGTAAGGAACGACTTGGGTGAGTGGCCTACGCGAGAAGAGAGTCTGGGAACACGCGAGATGAAGCCAGTGTTGTATGTTGCAGGCTTCGTGTCCATTTTGCGCGTTCAGCATTCCTGAGCATCAACAATTCCACCCCTTGACTCACATTCCACACGTGCCAGGTAACCCCGATGGCACCTCGTGAAGACAGCCTGAATTTTTGCAAATACCTTTGAAACGCAAGATAATATTTCATGAATACTGATGGTGCCTCATACCACAGAGTGCGACATCTGGTTGATACTCTCGAGGGATCATGGCTGAGAACACTCCACGGAATTGCATAGAAAATCTGATTGACACTGTTTTTAGACGTGATATCACTTACTAGTTCAGCTCTGTTGGTCCATTGGTCTGTCGATGCCACCAATGCGTCTCCGTGGTGTTGAAAGTCAACATACATGGATTGGTGATGGGCAGTGCCTGAGAACAGCCCCGTAGTACCTGACCAACGGCAATCGTGGGGAGGACTGTTGACTTTGTTACCGGAGTTTGTGACTCAACATGTGCCGACTTAATGCCTGCTGCTCCGCCGATGGGTCCAAAAACTCCAAGATATCGGCCCAGCTATTGATTCAAGCCGTCGTGTTGATCGCAGGTGCTTTAGAAAGCCATGGATTGTCAAGACTGGTCTCCGGCGTCATTGTCCTCATGTCGACAGCATATACGGAGCGGCCGAAGGCTCACTGCGAACTGGCACGCCAACAGTCGATCATGTCGTTGGCTGACAAGCAATTCGTGGTCAGTCGGTGTCGATGTCCGTGACTCTTACCGTGAGTCTCCAACTGCCAAATCCATCTCCGTTGACGGCAACGCCGACGTCAACCAGGGGTGTAGAGGGGAAATTGGAATATGCCCTTGCAGAACGAAAAGCTTGTTTCGATATCCTCAGACTCGGAACATGTGGTAGTATTCCACAGAAGCATGGTCATGGAAAACACGGGCATGCAACATGACAGGCTTGTGTGGCAAGGGGGCAAAGAACCCGTGAGGCCTCATCTCTGCATCAGTCAGCGGATATCCAACAGGCAGCGGGTCATCATGACGCTAGTCCCGAAACATGTCTAGTGCAGCGCGATCAAGCTTGAGTTTCTATTTTGAGCACCAGCCGCGATGGTGTGGAGGACTGCCGAGGAATCTCACTTCACAACTGCAGAGTAAGCGCGTGCAAATGTCTGGTCGGAGATGTGAATGAGAGATGGGCTTGTCGGAAGCTTGCAGTCATTGAAATGAACGGTGAGCCAAATTACCGTTGAGTACTGCTGGGCGATGTGCGAAGAACTGGAAAATCTGCCTTGTGCCACTACAGAAGTGAGCCTTACTCGGAGTGGACGTTGCGGAGAGTTTGTGGCGAATCAAAACAGAGACTTGAGCCACCCCGCATTAAAGATGATCCATATCCGGAGGCTGAGCATCTCAACCTGAAAGCCTCGTTTGATAGCTTCCCGTGGCATTTACATTCCCACGTGTCAATTTGTTGGTCGGTTCTTGAGCATGTAAGCATCAACTAGACTTTGATGTTGTTCTTCACCGATGTTCGGTCGGTGGTCAGTAGTCAGTAGTCACACAAGCCCGTCGTGCGCGGAACGGCTCGATGACCGCATACCGGGTCCTCTGCATGAACTGCTATCGTTCACAGGGTCTTTGGTCTTTTCTTAGAACGTGGAACAGAGATACCAAGCCGGGCCCTTGCAGTAACACCGTCTGCGTTCCAGTGCTGACTATTCGGTACACATGTCTCTGTGCTACAGGACTGGACAATAGGCATTGACCTTTGTGGAAATACTAGATTCAATGAGAGGGAGGTATCATGTCCACTCTGCTTTGACAGACCTGGAGTGTTTGCCAGGGCCATTGGTTGGTCTGAGCAAGAATCTCAGTGAACACTTTCCACACCGTTTACAAACGCAGAGCAGATCCCGTAGGATAGCTACTCGCTGTTTGGCAGTATTGAGTTCTGTGACTCCTGCGGTGGATGGTGGATTTAGGCTGCGACTGCGCCTTGTAGTGTGAACAAGTTGAAAAGAAGACCACGAAGATTGGCTGGTCGTGATTACAAGCATTTCTAGCTCTATGCTCTAAGCTTAAGTGGGACTAGCTGCGGTGAGCCTAAAGATCAGGCTAAACCGTGTATAGGCAGACGTGGATCCACTTATCAGCACTAAATCCTCTGTTCGGCAATCCTTGCTCTGCCTCACTGACCTTCCACCTATCCCAAACCTCAGCTCCGCCAACTACTGCACGACCCAAGAACGCCGGGCCCTGCAGAAGATGAATTTAGCACAGCATCCGTCGAATGACACCCATGGCTCCCACGAGTCTTTTGTCCCTTCACTGCCCACTCAGGACTGTAACACAACGCCTCCGGAGCCATTACTGTCATCTGTTTGGTTCAACAGACCCAACGGACGTATTCGTTTTAGGACTGGTTGCGGTTTTTATCTCATGGATCAAGGATTGTGGATTGTGGATCTTGGCGAGCCTGCTAGAGATCCCTTGTGGCGTGCCTGAGGGCGAGCGAGGGAAGGAAGAGAAAGAAGAGAAAGGAAAGGGGAAAAAGGGAAAGGTCCTGCAAAAGTCCAAAGGTCCATTTTCCCTTGTCCGAGCCTCAGGATCCGTTTTGCTTTGCCTGTCGCCGTCAGCCCTACGGCGTCCCAACGAACGGTCCACCGTCTAGTCCCAAGATCGATTGCATCAGCCCCCAAATTTATCACATCGGCCGCATTCTCCCACTAGTCCAGGAAAAACCGATTCCTCGCAAAACACTCACACTCACTCTCACTCTCTGTGACTCTTCTGTCCCAAACTCGTGGTTTTGGGTGGAGAATTGCAGAAGTGGATCCCGTTTCCCTTCTTCCCATGCCGACCCGCCGTTGCGTTGCGCAATGTTCTATTGTGTATTTTCCACCTGCAACGCCTCACATGAAAGATATATACCCCCATCCTGCCTCAGTCATCCCATTCATTATTCCCTATTCCATCAACACACACAATCAACTATATTCATTCCTTCATCCGTCTTTCTATTTTTGCATTTCCTTGCTTTAATTCACGAATTTCCTAGTCACACCGTCTGAGCATTTCCATTATCCCCAAGCAAGTCTTAATTCACCCACCACCACAACACAGTCATCTTCGATACAGACAATCAACAGCCAGCAATTCAGCAACACCATCTTTCCTAAGGTACAGACATATATTTCTTTATATCTCTTATTTCCTTATCTCTATTTTCCTTTGTCATCGATCTCTATCCTACAAGTTTTCTTTTTTCTGTCATCAACTCCAAATCAGGCCGGATCCCATCTCATCCGACCGACAACACACCCATTCCCCACAGTCACCATTAAGTCTCTTCTTTTTTATTTCCTTTCAGTCGTCGATATCGCCATGGGTCGTGGTGGCTATAACACTCCTGCAGGCACTGCTCCTCAGAAAGGCCGCGGCGGTTACAACAAGCAGGGACGTGGAGGTTACAATCGCACTCCCGTCGTCCAAGGCCGTGGAGGCTACAACAGACAACAACAGCAGGCTGTTCAAGGCCGAGGCGGATACAACTAAACGATCCAAATCCTTCTTACCAAACCATTTAGACGCCACTGGGACCACTCCGACATCGACGTTCGAAACTGTGTTTCGAAAGCCCAAGCAACTTCATTTCCAAGTCAAACCGTTCGACAGCGACCCAGGTTCGGTCGTGCGCAAGCTTGAACATTTCTGAAATTTACGGATCTCCTCTCGATGAGGGTCGCATTCGAATCATTTCCCAACGCAAAATCTGTACCAACAAAAAACGTCAGCATCATTTTATCCATTCTGAGAATTTAGCGGCATTCTATCGGAGTTTTTTTCCAAGATCAAAAAAATAATGGGATCATTCAACAGCACTCTAAAGACAGAGTTACAGTCGTTTTGTGCAGGGTCACACAGGACCGCCATCGACACGCGTTAGCATAGCGAGGAGTTTGACAGCATTTTCAGGATTTTACCACCCTCTCGGGGAGTGGATGGCGGACAACTTTGAGTTTCTCTTTTGGCGTATGGACAAGAGAATATCCGTGAATGGACTCTCTTTGGGCGGCATTTTGGGAGGTTGCATTTTTGTGTTTATTTTTTTTGTTTTTGTTCCATATCCGAAATAGTCGGATCGTGTGTGCTACGGGCTGTGCCCCTAGCACGAAGAATCACGGTGGTCGCACGACCGCGGGTCCGACATGTACCAGAATAGTCCAAGTATCGAGGAATGGGCCTAGAGAAAACGGCCCCTTTCTGAGAATCCAAATCAATGCAATCCTAATATTGAATTGCAACAATTATTTATCTCGTTTCTTTTTTGGGGTATCCAGTTCGCCTAACTCTTCTTGGAACTCAATACCGAGCTGCATCGTAAAAGCAGCCAGGGTGAACGATAGATGTAGCGATTGCAACCAGTCTTGTCGAAAAAGTCGTAGAAGTGGAGGCCCCAAAACGCGCATAGAATCGGGAAAAGTTATGAAAATAAAAAGAAACTTACTTCTCAAATACGACGCCAAGTACGTCCTCGACATCGCCTCCTTCTCCACGGCCCGTAATCCGCGCGAGGCACTGCGCCGCGAACCGTAGATGCTCCGCAGCCGTGACAATATCGACATCACCAGGACCATCGGTGCCCCAGGTTCTGCGTGGTCGTGGACATCTCTCGGTCCCACGAGATCGTCATGTCGGTCGACGTGGTAAAGCGTCTCGGATGATGGACCCAGAGCCTGGCCTTGGCGGGATCTGCTTGATCGAGAAATTCATCAAGAAAATCGCGGCATTCCCGCAAATACGCGCTTTGCCGGTGTGTCACGGACAGAGACGCCGTCCAGTAGGCCTGCGCTTCTGCCGGTGTCATGGTGCTGGAAGTATCCCCAGCGATGGCGGTTGTTAACGTGGAGAATGTGTTGGTGAGAGACGATAAGAACGACTGAATTCCACCAGGGTCGGGATCTGTGGTGGTGGTTGCGTTGGACGCTGCGTTTCGGCATGAGATGAGAGAGATCCTGTCCATTGGAATGCTGGGGAAGAATGCTTGAATGTCTGTCTGGAGACGACGGAGCTCTGCTTGATTGTGATCTACCATGTCAATCTTGTTCAGGGCGACAAGAATAGTCTTGCCTGCAGCATGGCATTCTTGAACGGCGTCGAGCACTTGCGGGTTCACTGAGAAGGTGAGCAAATAGTCTTGTCCGCGCTCGACTGACAGAAGTACCACCACGACATCTGAGTGTAACGCTCGCTCGCGCGCACGACGTATGCCCTCTTGCTCGATAAAACCGACTTGATGCTGGATACTCGTGTCAACTCCGGATGCAGTCGCGCGCAAACCAGCCATATCACCGAGCCTGCACAGCCAACCACCGATATCAACAGTCACATCAACGATATCTCGGGTAGTCCCCTCTTCTGCACTAACGATGGCGGCTTCTCGACCAACGATCCGATTGAGCAGCGAGCTCTTACCCGCATTCGGCGCTCCTAGAAGAGCGATGCTGATACCATTCCGCAGCAATTCGCCCTTGGATGCATTCCGAAGATGTAAATCGATCTCTCTTCTCAAGGCCAGAACTTGGACCGTCACAGACCTCATAAACTCGACTGGCGATTCGTCGAAGTGCTGGTCTTCAGAGAAGTCAATCAGCGCTTCCAATTCCCCGCGGGCATACAGCAACATTTGACGCCATTCCTCATACCGCTTGGCCAAACCACTGTCAGCACCACTGATGGCCAGTCGACGTTGTTGTTCCGTCTCCGCAGCCAGAGTCTCGCCGAGAGCTTCTGCCTGCGTCAGATCAAGACGCCCGTTGTAGAAAGCTCTTTTCGTGAATTCTCCGGGTTCTGCGGGGCGTAGTAGTGTTGTCCTTGACGCAACCGTATCTCTTGCTGGACCACATTTGGATATTGCTTCTAGCACGGATCGGACAATAGCAGGCCCGCCGTGAACGTGTAGTTCGAGAATATCTTCGCCGGTGACAGTGTGAGGGGCTGGAAAATAGAGGACGAGAGCGCCATGGTCGAGGGTTCGGTCTTTGAGAGACGATGACGTGTCGTTCTCCGGGCTGTAGAGTCTGCGTAGAGTCGCTGTGCGCGGTTTGGGTGGAGACTTGCCAGGGCAAAGTCTCTGGTAGATTTCAATGCATGATGGACCGGAAATGCGAATCACTGCAATCGCAGCGCGCCCAGGAGCCGTGGACAGAGCATAGATTGTGTCTGTAGAGACACTGGCTCGCGCTTCATGCCGCCAATCTAGCGGTAGGAGAGTCGAGGTTGAGAATGCATGTCGATGCTGGAGGGAACAAGATTTTTGGGTGGTGCTTTGCGCATAGGAGAACTTGGGGCGTAACGAAGTTCTAGGATACGAAGCAATCCACGAGAGAAACTTCAGGCTGCTTACGCTCCGACGACATGTCATTTAAGAATTATTAGATAGACATGAAACCCAGAGGTTGGGTGCGAGTGTATAAACACTTGAGTTTGACCAATGCCGAATTAGAGATGTCATGACCTAAGTGACTGTCACGTGACGACTCTCTATAAGCCGATTAATCAGTTCCTCCTGGACAAGATATTCGGACAACGTCTAGCTTTGGGGGATAATAGGATAAACCGGGTCATGATAATTTTATTACATAGACTACAGAGACTCCTTCCTGCAAGTAAAATGCAAATTGGCATCAACTCCTTATGACAACCTTCAAGATCTTGATATCTGGACTCGGCCAAAACAGTACATGGATCTGGATGAAAACCGTAGCCCCTCGCATCCGAGAAAACGAGGGCAACAAATGGACGACGGCAAAGTACTAGATCAAGCACTAGTTTCTGTGAGACGTTAGCATTCGCACCTGTTGGAATTTTTGCAACGTACAATAGACCCAAAGTCAAATCACCGTGGATCTTAGCCTTAAGCTGAACTTCAATATCCAGGTTGAGATCGAGTCTCAATCTCAGTTGTTCGTTCTCCCCTTCGTCCTTCTCCTCAGCCTCCTGGCCACCTTTGCCTTGGGCTTGCTTGCCTTTCTTCTTGTTGCTCAATAAGCCGCCTAATGCCTCATGTGGTGCGCTGAGTGCTTTTCCGGCCGTGTCGTTAACAGTGTTGCCAATTCCGTCTGTCACACCGTTGAGAGTCTCTCCAACTTCGTCTACGGCGCCTAGAGGGCCACCACCACCTAGAAGGCCGCCATCTTGATCTTGCGATTGGGCTTGCGACTGAGCTTGGGCTTTTCCTCGATTGCGATTCCGGTTCCGTTTGCCTTTCTGTGACACGTCGCTTCGATAGGCGCTATCGGTGTCACTAGGAGGTTGGCTCGAGCCTCGACCGCGGGCTCGACTTGCTTGTCGCGACTTTGAGCGAGAAGCTTGAGTAGATTGTTGGTCCGACATTTTGGAAGGTGTGGATGGGGCTTCGGCTTCACCGTTGACGTCGACGTCGGCTTCTTCTTTAGCTGGGGTTCCGTTGGCGCCCTTTTGACCCAACTTCTTCGGCTTCCTTTTTTCTTCTGATTTTTTCGAGGATGCTGAGGCTCCTAAACTTCCAGCAGCAGAGGCAGAACCGGCGGCGTCGAGATTTCCGCCGAGATTTGTTTCTTCTGTAGTCTTTGATTCTTGTTCAGACATTGCGAAAGAATCAGAAGAGGGGACTTTGAAAGGTGTGGGAGGGGAATGTTAAGATGAGTAGTATGCAAAACAGAAGAGAATCGACGTAAGAATACCGGGTCTAATTGTGGTCGAGTCTTGACAGAAAGTAGGCATGACTGCAGGGCATCAAGTACATGTCCACAACGACGTCAGATGAAGATCGAAATGGTCCTGGTTGCAACATGATTTTCGTCGTGTGCAAGGTCAACACGCACGCAATGACGTCGAATCCTGCTGCTTTTGACGGTGTACCATGTGTGAGAGCGCCACAGGTCGTGTACCTTGGCTTTGATGGCAGGGGAGAAGATGGAGAAATGATCCTTAATCCTGTTTTAGGGGTGTTTTATGATGCACGATGGCATCGATCGAATAGTGTGGCTGACGAGGAACAAGGATAAGGTCAGGCTCGTGTGTAACATCCTAGGAGCTAGAGAGACGCAACGGTCATCGGCACGAATGGTGCGTTATGGTGGGCTCCTTTGGGCGTGGTAGTCGGCAGGGATAACTCATCGGGACTACAAAAGACGTCAGTGGATTGTGGAGAGAGGATGGTAAACATGTCCTTGGTTGTCAACCCTTGTCAACGGCATCCAAGAGGCATCCACTTCATACCCATCATGACCAAGTCTGTCCATAGAGATTTTCAACTCTTGACTGTTAGGTACAGTGCTATGCAAAAAGTATTTGCACACTTGCCGCTTTAATTTGCCCAATAGGCCAATCACAAGCTTCAAAACAAGATTTGAGCCAATCAAAGTAGCAGGCTATTTTAAGGGTGTGCAAATACTTTTTGCATAGCACTGTAGCTGTATAAGCGGGACACCACCAGGGTACCCAGTATTGACGAACTCCGAGTGCCGAAAACCCCATATCTAATGAGTGTCTGTTGGAGGAGAATTTAGAATGACGATTGGGAAATGGCATGACTCGTTCTAAGCGAAGATGCCAGCGTGCCAGTGCCCATATTCCCACGTCGCTAAGCAGGAGATCGGGAGGAGATTGAGAGTTGATCTCGATTCAGAGTTCAGCTCAAAGTGTCGTCATTGGCGGAACAGGAAACCGGAAGTCATTGTAAACTTTGGGCCGACCAGCCGAAGGAGGTACGAGCCTAAGAAAAGCACGGAGGCCAGTGGCATCTCTACACATTAGCCTTTAGGTGCCTGCCAGTGCCTAGGAGAGTGGGAGTTTAGGGGCCTCAGAGCCCGAAGGCCACGTATTCAGTGGTACCAAAGTCGAACAGACACGGAATCTGGGAAACTCTGACGCCACAACGGCCGCCCTTGGCAGCACCCAAGAGAGGAGAAATCTGGGGCTAAAGTGTCGCTTAAGGGGTAATTTCTTGGCCTAGGCGTGCTAAACTCTACTTAAAACCAGACTAGAGCTCAAAGGTCCCAAAAGCATGCTCTTAATTCGGTACTGAAGCCACGCCTAGGCCTCCACTTACTCCACACCCTCTCCCGTTAGAGATACGGAATTTCCATCTGTCAAAAGATGGGCATGCCAGGATTCTTCCAACTTCACACATTGATTATGGGGTCCTCGTGGGCACACCCTGACACTCTTTTTCTCCTACCGAGTACCTAGACGAACCCCCGTGCCCCCTTTGGTGCCCCTAGTCTTTAACCAGAAGGGTGATCCCTACCACGTTGTCCGTGTCATTTGAAGGCTCCACATTTGACATCGTCGATGATGGCCCATGGACAATCGACAATGGCAAGTTCCTGATCTCATATCTCGCCGCTTTGAAAACATGCACATCGCATACGCCATCGTCTCCATCATCCGCAGGCATGGCAGGGTAAGCTAGGAGCAGATTGCCCTTGAAACAGGTCTTTTTCATCAACACACAGCTCACATCCTGGTCGCGATGATGTCGTTATACATACAGTACACTCCAGACATTCAATCACCACTACTATACGCCATTCCCTTCTCCCCCGCCTCATGCTTTTTCCGTTCCACGTTCACAAACTGTACAATTGCTGTTCATTATTGTGCGGCACAAGAATCAAATTCCCTCGATCCTCTTGACTCTTCTACCTTCTCCCCGCTCAGCTTGAACCCTTCTTTTTGCTCGGCTCATCCCATCGACAATCACTTTCGTCCATCACAATAAAACAAAATGGCAGACGACGAACCAACACAGACTCCCACACCGGAAAAGACCCAGGCAACAAGAAAAAGGGTGGCCGACCACAACCGCAACGCAGCAACTCAGACGTGTCAAGCACAACAGTTGACGACGACGATCAGGGCTACGAGTCGCGGTCGAGGTCACAATCTCGTCGACGACGTCGCCAGAACCAACGTCAACGCCAATCACAAGCCAAGGCCTCTGCCGGCAATGCATCGGCCCAGTCAATGGCAGCCATCGGTGAAGAGGACGAGCCCCAGCAGCAGCAACAGAGACAACTGGCACGACGGAACCAGCAAATGCAGCGCGAAGAAGAACAAAACCTGCCACCTAAGCAGTACGTCGACAAAGAACACCCACAGTGGCTGAAGAACCCTTCCGCCCAGGACATCACCGAGACGCAACCCTTCGAATACATCAAACCACCTTCGCAATCCATGATGGGCCCCGTGTCGTACGCACGGATGCTGCGCGGTGAAATCCCCTGGGTGGGACCACCACCCTCGCAACCACTCGAGACGGCGCAGCCGTACGACTCCAAGGACTCGAGCGGGCGAGACCCCATGGACCAAGACGGACTCAAGCTGCGGATAGAATTGAATCTCGACATTGAGATCGAGTTGAAGGCGCACATCCACGGTGACCTGACGCTGGCTTTATTGTAAGTATATTAGCTCCTCCCCATCCATTCTTCCCCCTTTGTCCGGAGGGTTGTGATTAATCTTCTGTCGCCTTTTTCCTCCCCAAAAGGACAAACAGTTGAAACAAAATCCGCCAACCCTCCGGGCAACTTTTTGGAAATATCCGTCCTAAAGGCTAACCGAAGGAACTGATCGTCAGGGCTTGATCTGGCTCTTCCCAAGGTCAAACTCCCAAAGGTCAAACTGCCGAAGGTGAAACTGCCTAAAGTTAAGCTGCCCAAGCTGCCGACCCCGGGGCTATGACCGACAATGGTGGATCGACGTCCGCGAGAGGAGGGATAATGAGTTAGAAGAGCATCGATAAGAACAATATTGGGTTGTGGATGGGTGGATGGACGAGCGAGAGAGAAAGTTGCGTGTGTTGATGTCACGATATCTTAATCAGAATTGTAAACACAGGCGTTTTGTGTGCAAAGGGGAGAAAGCATCTAGGAATGGTTGTCTTCATCAATCGTCATGAGATGGAAAAACTTGTAACCCTAAATTTCATAAATCATCATCTTCTTTTTCATGTCTCACATTGTCCTATCCATGAGAATCTCTTCAGCATTTGCAATCACTGTTCCATTCTTCACATTATTCACTCCGCTGAGGTGCCTGGAGGGTCAATTGTGTTGTTCACCTTGTCCGTAACCCTTTTTCCATCGAAAAGTCGGGCTCTTGGGCGACGAGGCCTCGGGTTCATCATGGATAGCACTGTCATACTGACCAAACTCACCTCTGGCACGCTTGACGACTCGCTCAATCCCATCAAGACCCAACTTGAGCACGTCCAACTTGGGCCCATAACTGATGCGCACGAAATGGTGGCATGGACTGTCGAATAGATCTCTCCGCTTGGCCGGGTTGAGATCGAAGAAAATGCCTGGTACCACGATTACTTTCTCCTGTAGCAGGGCGTCGAAGAAGGCTAAGCCGTTGGATAGGTCGATTACGCTTTTCTTGGGTAGCGGCGGGTGCAGTGTCGTCAGGTCCAGCCAGATGTAGAAGGTACTGTCCGGCACGGATTGATCGCCTTGGGTGAATCCAATCTCGTTCAGGCGCTTCAGCACATAGTCGCGCTTCATCTTGAAATGGGTCTGCAATGCTTTCATTTCTTCTTTGACCTTTGGCGGGTCGAGCATGGGCACTGCGGCTTCCTGGAAGGGTACGTTGGTGCCACCGTCTAAGTAGCTACCACAGGAGCCTAGAGCGTTGATGAAGTCCTTGGGTCCCACGATCCACGCTACACGCCATCCGGGAAGTCGGAATCGTTTGGTTAGTCCGTCGATCAGGATAACATCATCTCTGTTAACATCGATGACGTTGCTTGCCGCAGACACGGTGCTACCATCACAATCGCTGCTGTAGTTGTATCCTGCGTAGAACTCGTCGAAGATTAGAGTGGCTCGGTCACGACAGATGTCTTGAATGAGAGCTAATTCTTCAGGATCAAGGGCGTGTCCTGTGGGGTTTCTGGGATTTGATGTCAAAATGACCGAAGTGCCACGAGCTAGTTCTTCGGCGATCTTGTCGGCATGGATATGATATCCGTCTTGCGCTGATAAAGGACTTGGGATTGCAACAAAGTTCTTGAACAAGCTCAACATCTGTTGATTGGCGAAAGATTAGTTCGTGGGCAGATCTGCACTGGTCAAAATCTACGCACCTCGTTATAGGCGGTGTAGTCAGGAATGAAGAAGCCCAAGTATGCATTTCCCAGCACAGCGGCTATCCTGATCAGCCCAGCTCTTCCACCTGGTACGACACAGACATTTTCCCAAGAGTATTGGCTGTCTTTTCCCTTGCGGTAGTTCTCATTATACAGGTTGGCTATTGCCGCTCTGAGAGTCTTGATACCCGCAGTAGGGCCATATTCTCTACCGTTCAGAGTGAGTTCGATCGAGGTGGGTCGAGGAAAACAGCCTTCGATGTCATCGTCGACTTCTGGCGCACCCTGGCCTAGATTGGCCCATTTCTGAGGTTCTTCGAGGAAGCCATGTTTCGAGGCTTGTTCGGTACACCTATAAGGAGCAGTCAGAAAAATGGTCTGTCACTAGGACAGGGAAGATAACCGATATCCCATACCATATGACACCAGTACTTCCTCTGGTAGTGTCTAGGCCAGCGTGAGGACGGGAATGGGAAGGGTGAGCTCTGAGGGATTGATGTGGGGTCGAAGCCTCCTCGTCCTCTGGATGGATGGAGAATCGACGACCATCAGCACTCTTCTGCAAAGCGGATCTCAAGGACGAGACGCGTCTGCCCGAGAAACTCATGCTGGTCAACTGCAGCTGTTTGTGTCTTAGTTGGAAGGCCTGGAGGCAGAGGGCCGAGGAGTAATTGCTTGGCTGTCGGGAAGAACAGGATCAGGCTTGAGTTTTAAGGGAGGGAGGGGGCAGGGGAGGGTTCGACTGTTCTTTACCTAAGAAGATCTCGTTAGGCGCATGGAGGGGCACTTAAGGGGGATTGGTCGTAGGAGGCTCCTAGAGCGGGGTAAGTGCTTAAGTAGTTTGTATCTCCTGGGCTTACAATGACGGCGAGTATGATGTCTCTGTTTCAGTCACAATGCCTGTACCACCAGGTAGCGGACAGACCAGAGAGGCAGAGAGTGAGCAAGGGGTGCGTTGAAAAGAGGTTGTTCCTATATAACACTAATTACCTAGGTAGGCACTTGAGAATGTTCCTGGAGAGACGCAAGGAGGTGTCCAAATAGGAACCAAGTGACTAAGGACCAGTCCACTTAGTTGCCCTCCTCATGTCCATCTCTTGTTGGTCATCACACAAAGTACAACGAAACAGATTTTGGCACAAGCACGTCCAGCCCATTAAAGATAGCACGTGGTGATAAATCAAGAGCAAGAAGGATATCACCGACTGAAGTTTATCAGTCAAAATCGAGTCATACAACAGCACTAAGCAGTTACTGAAATTTATGAGCAGTGTAACTAGGTTCAGGTACATGGTAGTTAGTTAAGTGGCAGGAGCATCCCGTCTTCGTTGTTTCCTTTTTCCCATTTTTCACGTGCTTCTCCAATCGACAACTTCCAACGGTCCAAATCAATCGATATTTTACTCAAGAGTCAACCCAATGACAAGATGTAGAAATCATACTTGATTGGGCAAACCTCATCATATTCCATCACAGGGCGCTACATTCTTCACAATATAACTCATTCTGAAAGCTAGAGAGCCCATATGTGAATCATATTGGACGTCTGACGATATCTTTCCCCGCAATTCGTTATCTAAGACGCTCATCACAAGGCGTCGATGTATACCCTGTCCAAAGTTACAAAATATTCATATATCTACGGTCAATGAATTATCTACCGGCCAATGCTGTTGGCCCTCTTTCTTTTCAACCAATTCCTTGCCTGTATATATGTAGTCTGAACTCTGTTCTAACATAACATCCGAGGAATACCTGGAGTCGGGAATATTTATCGTCTACAAAACGACAACTTATATAAGCCCCCCATCCTCAAATCTTCGCTGACGTGAGGAGATGATCACAAACTAATCAACTCAAAACAACTGGTCATCCATCGTCAAAAGGGCCATCCTCGCATAACTCGGAATCATCATGGGATCCATAGAACCCAGCAGTGCCAGTACGGCCCAAGAACTCGGCCTCGCCTTAGAAGAAGCACATAAACTCTACACCACCAAGAACCCTCAATCACAATCCCACCATACACAAGCCTGTCAATTCCTCCCTGGTGGCAACACACGCACGGTGCTACA
Organism: Exophiala lecanii-corni; assembly: GCA_003955835.1. NCBI lineage: Eukaryota > Fungi > Ascomycota > Eurotiomycetes > Chaetothyriales > Herpotrichiellaceae > Exophiala > Exophiala lecanii-corni. Next base: position 3,332,076 of record CP034372.1, on the reverse strand, counting down.
CACAACCCCCTTCCCACTAACCATTGCCTCGGGCTCAGGTCCAACGCTGACAACACTCGACAACGACACCTACATCGACTTCCTCGGCGAATACACCGCCGGCATCTACGGGCACAACCACCCAGTGATCCATACAGCCATCAAATCTGCTCTCTCGTCCGGGTGGAACTACGGCGGACACAATGCGTACGAGAGCGCGCTGGCCGAGGTCGTCGTCAAGCGGTTCGCGCCGACTCTCGAACTCGTGCGCTTCGTCAATTCCGGCACCGAGGCCAACATGATGGCCATCGCCACCGCGCTCGCCTACACAGGCAAGTCCAAAATCCTGCTCTTCACCAAGGGATATCACGGCTCGACCATCTCCGGCCGCACGCCGTCGACCAAGAAATCCATCAACCTGCCCCACGACTTCGTGGTCGGCACGTACAACGACGTCAGCGGCACCGAGGCTCTCGTCAACGACGCCGCAACGCAAGGCCACCTGGCCGCGATCCTGGTCGAGCCCATGCTGGGGTCTGGCGGGTGCTACCAAGCGACGGCCGAGTTCCTGAGCACATTGCGCCGGCTCGCGACGCAGAACAACGCGCTGTTGATCTTCGACGAGGTCATGACGTCGCGACTGGGTTACAGCGGACTCGGGGCCACGACGGGCGTCACCCCGGATCTGATGACGCTGGGCAAATGGGTCGGCGGCGGCATGTCGTTCGGCCTGTTCGGCGGCCGCCGCGACATTATGCAGCTGTACGACCCGCGCTCCGGCAGCCTCGAGCACCCGGGCACATTCAACAATAATGTCTTCACCATGCGTGCGGGGCTGGCCGGGTGCGCGCTCCTTACGAAGGAGGTCATCAATGCGCTGAACGAGCGGGGCGAGGACATGAAGCGGCGCATCGAGACGGTGCTGCACGAGTCTGGCGTGAGTGCCGTCGGCGGCAGCGGCGTTGTGGTGCCGACCAGCCCGATCCTCGACGACAGGATGCACGAGGCTGCGCATCCCCACCGCCCGCCCAAGATGTTCGTCAAGGGCGTCGGCAGTCTCATGGTGATCCACTTTGCCGGGCCTGACCGCGATGTCCTGCAGGGGCTGTACTACCATTGGATGTTGCAGCGTGGCGTGTATTTGGCCCAGAGAGGGTTTATCGCGCTGAACATTCTCATCACCGATGACCATGTCGCGACGTTTGTACAGGCGTTGAAGTCGTTTGTCGACAAGTGGCGGAGTGCCTTGACGTGGTAGGCGTGTAGAGAGGGGTGGGTTGAAGTTATGACCGGAGAGGTAGAATACAGTATACTGGAACTCATTTTGACCCGTTTGTGGTAGGGCTCATGAAAAGATTGTACAGAGTTGAACGCTGGCCGTTGATTGCCAACAAGGCGGATTTATTTTATCTTGCAGAGAAAGAGTAAAGACGATCCTGGTGAGAACTTGGGTACGCAGTAATAATGAATCGAGTTGTGATTGTAGCAGATTATACAGCGAGATTCCTCTATGTTGGACTATTGTACATCTACCTCTTGGGACTTGGGCACGCTCTGACTCCCAAGCTTCGGACCAAGGATACATACAGGTTGATTCCGTTTGCAAGGCTTTCCAAACCGCTCATGTGTACGAGGTGCCGGATGTGATGTGCTGTACAAACACGCTCACCAGTCAGGCTGGTGAGTCGCGTTTGATGCCTCGCCTCTATGCCTGACAGTATACAAACCAACTCCTCTTCTTCCTGTAGTTCTAGTCCTCTTACCCTCATCGAAGAGATCGTAATTCCCAGTCTATACCCTTCAAGTCAGGTCAAAGTCGACCCAAATAATACCAGCACAGGACCGTCTCAAGGTACAGCCATCACCCTATTCTGTACAGAGCCCGTCATCCCAACCGCATACCAGGGATAGATTCCCACGCTCCCCAGTGAACTACTGCTGACTGTTTGGTTCTCAAGACAGTGTCTTCGGACGATCTTGACAATATATTTTCTCCACACCGATCACGGCCTCGATCGTAACCTCCTTTTCGGTCAGGCATATCATGCCTTCTCTATGGCCAAGAACGGAGGCTGAGAAGTATGAAACTCGAGTTTTCGTATTGCTCAGTATTATCTTGGCCTTTTTCTGGTATGTAATCTGGGAGGGGGATTCGCGGATCACAATGAGGAACCGGCGGAACAATGCGAAAGTCCGGAATGTGATTATAGCCGGGAAAGAGACAGGGGTTCGGAACGAAACAGGAGGTGATGCTCGGAAATGTCGTGTCGTTCCCATCACCGCAAAGGAAGGGTGCGCATGATAGCATTGTTGTCGTGCCATCAGAGGGTTGTCATTCAGGACTTCTCATGTCATCGTATGGTCCATCTTCTTGCGATTGGGAATGATCCCAGGATGCGCTGGTCGGGAGCCTATCACAGAAGTAGGTCGACCCGAGCAACCTAGTCAGAATATTTGAAAAGATCCTTGGTGTGCTTAGTCTTGCGAAGATTCCGCCAGGGTCTCTTGTACCGTCCATCCAGTATAGCATTCACAAGACCGAAATATGATCTTATCAAAACTGATGGATAGAATCAACACCCCACAACTTGAATTCTCGAAGTTTGATGTCATTTCCGGTAAAGCGTGAATTGAAACATCGCCGTGACCGATCCTCGTGTGTGCTCATATTAAACCGTCCCAATCTTGTGACTACCCGACGAGGCTGCAAGGAAGGCCACTTCAGACATAGCAATGCTGGTAGCCGTGCAGTAGCTGCGTATCGAGAGATGAGATTCGGAGAATGCACTGGTCCCAAACCAGTTGCGTTCTGTGGAATTGAGCCACGGTGTCCCTGATGCCGACGATCTGGGGATTTCCAGGAAGACGTTGCCGTGTCCATCCAGTTTTCTCAAGAAGCGGTAAAGATGCCTCCAGAGGATTCACTTCCCCAGAACCAGCCGCCTTTCTTCTCCTCGTGTCCTGGACCACCTGCAGCAACAGGAGCCACTGCAGGCACAGTCACGACGTCGGATGTCTTCAATTTGGCGGCATCTTGAGCTTTTTTCTGCTCCAGCTCGATGCGTTCTTTCTCCTCCTGCTTGCGCATCATTGCAATGACCTCGACCCTCCTCTTCTCGACGGCGGCCAACTCGGCTTCCTTCTGCTTCCTCCGCTCCAATACGCCAGCAAACCATTCTTCTCGTGCAGCATCGGCTTCAGCTTTCGTGGCGTGTGCGATCATGCAGCTGTTCATGGCGAAGTGTTGGGCACGGCATGTCCATGTCACGGTGAAGGTGCGACCGGCGGCGCAGGCGGCGAAGTCTGGAGAGTGCAAATGACATATGTTAGATTTTAGGAGTGGTGTGATGACGGGGGGAAGTTGTCAGAGATTGCGTGAAGCATTGTATTCATACCTTTGATTTCTTGGGCACATTTTGCACGGACTCGTTTGTGGTATATATCTCGGACTTGAGCTTCCTGTGACGCGGAGAGAGGGAGAGGGTTGAATAGGTTGTGCTGTGATGGTGAGGGTGATGTGGTGGTGGTCTGAGGTAGTGGTTCGGGGATGATGTGAGGAGCCATGTCCATAGCTCGGAGACGAGTAAGAGTGAGGGCAAATTGATGTTGAAGAAATGCCTAAGGGTTTCAGGAGGAGTTCATGGTCGTAAAGGAGTTCTGAGCTGTTGTGATATCGAGAATGTTAGTTGGGTTGAGAGCTTCGTTTACAAGTTGTAACCAGTGGAGGTGGTGAATGTGCTCATGTTCTGTTCCGTTGGAGCCAAAAGTCGAAAAGTGGAGAAAGTCGAACTTCGCTGCGGAGATAAAATCTTCCAGTCTCCGAATCAACAAACATCGAACAACATTTCTTGTCTCTACAGCCTCAACTGACGCTTGCCTCTACATACCATTGCACGCTTCCCTCACAGACGATACATCTCGTTGAATCGCCTTCACTCTTTCACATCCAGCATGTCGTCCATGCGCAACGCCGTTACACGGCGGCCCCACAAAGAGCGCTCCCAAATCTCATCACGGCAAAAATGGGGACTTTTGGAAAAACACAAAGACTACACCCTGCGTGCACAGGACTACAACACCAAGAAAAAGAAGATTGCACAATTGTCACAAAAGGCCCGCGAGAAGAACCCCGATGAGTTCGCCTTTGGCATGATCAGCCAGGGCAAAGCTGGGCTAGGGAAACATAAAAGTGAAGTGGGACCAAATGGAGAGAAGTCAGCGAGCATGAGTGTCGATGCGGTCAAGTTGTTGAAGACGCAGGATGCGGGGTATTTGAAGACTTTGGCTGCGAGGGCAGGAGGGAGATAGAGAGAGTGAGCGAAGAGGTGAGGATGGATGAGGTTATGCTTAATGGCGAGATCGGCGGGAGGAGGAAGATCCTCGAGGATGTGGTACTGAAGGAGGAGAGCCTGGGAATGTCACCCAGTGGGAAGAAGAGGAGGTCGAATGGTGAAACTGTCGATGTTGTTTCTCAGCAGGTTATATATCCTAAGCTGCCAGATCTCGATCCCGTTGAACCTATCGAGCCGGACATTGCGGATGAAGATGTTCAGCCTTCCAAACCCAAATCGAAAAAAGCCCTCGCCGCAGAGCAGGACGCCGCAGCACGACTCCGAGACCAGAGGAAGAAACGCAAGCGTCTACAAGAGATGCGAGCGGCCAAGTTAGATGCTCTGAAGAAACGTCAACGAGAAATTCTAGCAGCAGCTGATCAGTTGGAATTGCAACGAGCTAAAATGGCCAATACGATCGGTGGTGTCAACAAGAATGGCGTCAAGTTCAAGATAAGGGAGCGAAAGAGGTGACACGGGAGGTCTTACAAACTGCTGCTACGAACATTACGACTAGATGATGAAGGATTCGAAATGACATGATTTAATTTGTGCCATAATCCGGTGATGAAGCATATCTGAGTCTAATCTCTTCGATGAAATCTTCCTGCGGGTCTAGGAATTGTTTCGGCGCATTTCAGACACCTGCTGCAACTGCATTCGTGATGACATTCGTGAAATCTGGCTTTTTGCCCAACAACCAGCCGAACCCGTCGACTTGCTCTTTTCGAAACTTGGCAGAGGCTTTTAAGAAGGGGAAGAATCCCCAATGGCCGTGAGGAAGACCGGGGTACACGTCGACCTTTGTTTTAATTCCATAGTCCTCCCGCAGGACTCGTTCATAAATAAAGGCCTCATCTCTCAATGGGTCCAAGCCATCGATTTGGAAAAAGGCCGGTGGAAGGTCTTTGTGACCTTTGGGGTGGTTGAATACTGCATATAAGACACCGTCTTTGTTGTCGGGCAAATATCCCCTCATGAACATGTCAATAGCGGCGACGGGCAGGACTGGTGCATTTCGATTTTGTTCGTAGGACAGAAAGTACTCTTTGTACTTGTCAGGAACCTCGGAATCGGGCAGAACTGCAGGGATTGCCAGGTATTGACCCGTGAGAGGAGGAGACAGATTTTCATCACGAGCCAGATGTGAAAGGACAGCTGTGAGGTTCCCACCGGCCGAGGTACCACCAATCACGAATCCAAGTGACGGGTCGGCTCCCCAGGATTTGGCATTGGCGGCAGCCCATCTCAGAGCAGCCCATGCATCCTTGGGAGCATAGGGGAATTTATATTCAGGGGCCAAGCGGTAGGAAGCTGAAATGGCGACAACACCGAATGCTTGAACGAGGTTCCGGGCCGTCTGTTCCTCGCCTTCGGGAGCACCGACGCAAAATCCGCCGCCGTGATATAAGACGACCAAAGGACTACCTTCCTTTGGAGGGTTGGCTGGTTGATACAGCTTGGCTCTCAGTTTGGTGCCATCGTCGGCAGGATATTGCAGTTCACTCTGCTTGATCTCTGCTGGTGGCTCGCCCAAGGCCTTCATGGCGTCTTCGTTACGCTTGGCAACGAGTTGCTTGAAGTCGTCGAGATTGTCATAATTCGGGATTGGAAGGTTGGCTTTTTCAAGAAACTGGAATCCATCAATTAGAGGTTGAAATTTCGGTTTGAAGAATGACGCTTTGTGCATGAATGGGAACCAACCTCTTTGAGTTCTGGATCGATCTGCCCTAGAGACAGGAGGTAGTCCTTGTCTAGAAATTGGGACTGGGCCATTTCGTGAAGCGGTAAGCAGAATGGACAGAGGGAATGCGAAAAGATGGCGCAATATAGACGAGTGGGACAGAAGTCAGAACTTGATCAAGAAAGTCGAAAAGAGCAAGGTTGTATCGAGGTATATATTGACCAGCGCCTCTGCCAATAGCCGTGTCTGTGATGGGGCGTTTTCATCCCATCAGTCTCATTCGGGGCCTCGCGGGGCAAATTCGTCAGCGAGCCATGGATGGAGGTGATTGCATAAAAACTCGAAGCCTATGTAGTATGAGGGTTGCGAGTTTTGCAACGACCTCGGCAGTTAATTGCTCGGGGTAGTGGGGGATTTCTCCACAGTCAGAGCGGGACAGTCTTGATTTTGTCAGCGTGAGTCGATCCTATCAAGCAGATTATGAGAGGAATGGCAGTGTTTTTCTGGTATGTGAAATAGGACTATATCGCGACTGTTGGCAGTCTGACCTAAGACGGTAACATGCAGAGACGCCATTTGGCTTTGCGAACGACTGATGTAGTTGGTAACTACAGTACTGACGTGGAAGGCTCGCGGGGCACAGAAGGACCTGACCAATCGTGTCAGACACCAATAGGAGGATCTATGTAAATATCACTTCACTGCATGGCAGTCAGGCCTGCCACTTGACGGTTTGTCGTTAAATAACTAGTGCAACCCGGTGCATACCTCAAGAGGCACGAAGGCCAAGTATGGATATCAATCTGGTCATGCCACGCACGATGAAGCATATGTTCTCCGTACTCGGTCTAGCATGCGTGATGGGGCCTCACAGCCTCGTGTGCCAAGTCACATGTTCGGCAGGGGCAAACCATGGTTTCGGGAGATTAAGTGAGCGAATCTGGCAGGCTATGTTCACAAAGACTTGGGATATCGTGCTACTGACAATTTATGTGAGGAGAGGCATGGGATGATGGCACAAGACTTTGAGTTTGTGGTCAAAAGCCACCCAAGTCGTGTTCGAGATCAAGTGGCGTGAAACGTGTACCACGTCTTCAGAGAAGCTTTAGGTTTTAAGGAGTAGTTATAGCTTCGATGTTGTCATAAGGGTCCCTGGTATTTCCTGAATGACATGATTCGTTGCAAGCAGGGCTGGTTTGCAAGTGGACTTGATGAGTGTTTTGCAGCTGAAGAGTGTACGGAGTATGGGTGATGTTTTGGACGGATGGCTGTAGCTCGCAGGACTCAAACAGACAACATGTTACAAGGCGATGTGCCATGTGGGAGGACGGTATGTAGGGTGTACTCCGTAGGGAACAATTTTGAAAGCAGCACTAGGACATGTTGAGTATCAAGTTCAGCGTCGAGCTCTCGGGACGTCGGGGAAGATGAATATGTGCAGTAGTGTAGCGAGAAGTGGAGGATGTTGGCGTCGCAGAAGCTTCTTGGTGAGAGCCGAAGTGGAAAATCGATAGAGGTTGGGTGTTTGACGTGACCAAATTGGGAAGAGCGTCTGCGCCTTCGCCCTGGCCTTGGCCATCGCACTTGCCCTGGCACTCCTGGAGATCGCGACGAAGTCAGAAGGAACGGACCCTGGTACCTCCCGAGGTGCGTGCCTTCCTTGGGATCCAGTAAGGACACGGATTAGCCAAGCAGTGCCAGGGTCAAAGTATCTTTTCCGTTGGACCCAAGCCCAGAGGATACCTGGTCGAGGCGTGGCAGCTTCAGCCGGTAACAAAAAAGAGGCTAAAAGCCCAGAAGATCAAGGTGCAAGGTGCAAGGTGCAAGGTTCGGGAATATTGAAGCTTCTAGTGGGCGTCGAGATTCCCTGAGCAAATCTCCCCGAGCCCGAGTCCCGAGTCAGAGGAGTTGATCCTTAAAGGGTCTCTGTATCCGCTCTTTTTCAAGGTTGCCTGTAGGGAAAATGTACAGTACAATCGTGTTTGGGACTGTACCCTTTTGCGTGTGTATCTGATAAGAATTGATTTGTTAGTCCTGCTCAGGTGTTGTCGTTGATATTGAATCCACCCATGCTACGGAGTTGGTTCTTCGCCGCTAATTACCACCTGGCCAAGTCTACGGAGTATCGATGGGTACTATGTAGGTGCTAGGCATCTACTAGGTACCAACAGTACCCAAAAGTCCCTGGAGACCTACTCCGTAGTCACCTAGTGCCCAAGGGGCCACGGAGGCTCACTAGAGCTTGTCGTGGGCTTCCCGTACCTGATACAACAAGGAGAAGTGGGAAGAATTCGACCAATAGAAATTCTGTGTGGGAATGGAGGAAATTTCAAATGACCCACAATCCTTAACCCAAAATCCACAATCCACAATCCACATCCACGGAAGGTGCACGGAAGGTACAGGCAGGCAGGCAGGCAGGCAGGCAGGCAGTAGGCACTCCCGTTCTTTCCTTCCCAAGACAAGAGTTGTTCTCAACTCACCGCCATAACAGCTCCTCCTCTTCTTCTGCCTCTGCCCTGCCGCCCTTGTGCTCAACGGAGTAATTGATCGGTAGGTACCGAGAACAGTACGGATTACGGATTACGGAGTACTTCATGCCTACCGAGTCCCTAGAGAACTGCTAGGCTAGCTTGTACCTACCACACCTGCCTAGTAGGCTCTCAGTGGTACTCTTACGTGAACCGTACTAACTAACTACCAGGTAGTTAGTGTCATTTTGTGCAAGTAACTCTAGCTACATGTATTAGGAACCTACCTCTACATACAAATGGTGCTTGTAGCTTATGTACCTGGTACCTGGTACCTGGTACACAGTCCACCCACCACCTGACTGTTACATTGGAACTTGGGATTCTATATTCTGCGGAATGTCGTTGGCTACTTGATGTTTCGACCTCCTTCTTCCTCATCACAGTTCCTCCTTCTCCTCCTACTTGTGCCTACACTTGTGCCTACACGTGTGTCTACAGTCGACAAAGCACAGACAGAGTATAGAGTATAGAGCACTGAGTTCTCACTCTGTACCGCTTCGCCACATCCCACTCTGCGCTCTGCACTCGGGCCCAAAGAACAAAGGCGTGACTTTGACCACTCTGACGACTGTCTGCGCCCCCACCTCTCATTTTCCTTTTCTTCGCGCCCTGACTTCAATTCGCACCTTGTCCGCCTCTCGTCCTTTTCCACCATCTCTTCCTCCATTCCATTGATTGGCTCCCTTTCCACTTCTTCCACCAACCATTGCTTCGAATCTCAATCTTCAACCACCACTCGAACCTCAAGCAATCAAATCATTCCTTCCTGTCCAACAATAGCACTATCACTGGGAGCTTCGTACCATCCCGCCATCACTCCCTCTGCCATCTTCGCCATTCCTTTCGTTATCGCTATCAATCTGTGGAACCCGGGGAAACCGCAGTCAACATTCAACACCACTCACTCACTCACTCGCTCACGCTCCTAACCACCGAACAACCACCAAACAACCCTCACACTCTCCCCACGTCCACGTCCACGTCCACAGAACAACTCTTCGATCTTGTACGCCATCTCTCCCTCCCTCCCTTACTTACCATCCTGTCGCATTTCCATTCTCTGACTGATTGTCTCAGACTCCCCTATCACCACTCACCAACGCTCTCTACACCTCAATCCCCGCCACCCGCCTCCATCCCGCCGTACCCCTTAAACCCGACAAAACGCCTCTCAAAACTCCTCCTGCGATCTATCCACGCTTGTTGCGCCTTCGCACCATATCCGGCATCCTGCATCCTGCATCCCTCGTACATTAGTCGCGTTATATCTTATCCTGGTACCTCTCACAATATACATCCAAGAAATCAATCATCTTATCACGCCTTTTACATGCAACACCTACTCGTTGCATCCTCGTCGCGTTCTGCTACTGCCCTGTTCGTCGACTCACGTTCCTCACCAACATCATGGTGGCTAGCCCGCCAGGCCACAATGCCGATCATGGGCCAATCCTGGACAAGAATAACATCATAAACGTAAGAGATGGCGAATCTTTATACCAAATGTGCATCAAACTACGCCGTCGTTTGTCGGGCGTTCCTGGCTTTCGCCCATATATTGATGAGATGGAAGAGCGCGAAGCCGAAGGTCTCACCGATCCTGTTTCCTCCTTGTGGCAATGTTTTCGATCCGGTCATCCGCTCCTCACCATTTTCAATGCCTCGAATCCCGAAGATGGCGACGTCGTCCTTCCACCAACCCGCCCCGAGAAAGTTGGGAAAGCTGCCGCCGCTCTCTTCCTCAAGTGTTGCATGCAACAGATGAATATTGCCAGTCAAGACACTTTCATGCTGACCGAATTGTTTTCCGACAATACCACTGGTTTCGTCAAGGTCACTAAGACTGTCAACAAGGTTCTTGATATCTTGGAAATGAGCGGCAAATTACCCGAGCCAAATGATAGCGAGGACTCGCGTGAAGGTACAGACAGCGGTGGCAGCACTAATGAGCAATCTCCCAAAACCATGACCAGGCGAATGTACATTTTGAGGGAACTCGTCGAGACTGAGCGTCAGTATGTTCATCACTTGCAGAATCTCCAAGCTCTGAAGAAGGAACTGGAAGAAGTCGGCGCTTTAAAAGGCGATGCCATCCACAACATTTTCCTCAATTTGAATAACCTCCTGGATTTTGCTCAGCGCTTCTTGATTCGTGTCGAGCAGCAGAATGAAATCCCCGCTGAACAACAAAACTGGGGTCGGCTTTTTGTTCACTACAAGGACCCTTTTCGACAATATGAACCCTTCATCGCAAACCAGAGAAGGTGTGAACAGACATGTCAACAAGAATGGGAAACGATGATCGCCGCCACTAGTACACCCTTGACCAAGCAAATGCTGGCCAACCCTACAATCCTTAATGGATTCTTGCTCAAACCCTTCCAGCGTTTGACCAAATACCCCCTTCTTCTCAAGGTAAGTTTGATTGTCCGATCAGTGTTTTACCAGTACTAAATTTTTAGGATCTCCAACACCAAACGGAAGACCCTGCTCTGAAAAGTGATCTCAGCAGTGCCATCGCCATCATTCAGGATGTCCTCATGCAAGCTGACGCCTCCATTGACAAAGAAACCAGAGACGATGCTCTCCAAGATCTACAGGAACGGATAGACGACTGGAAGCAATTACAGATCTCCACCTTGGGTGAGCTCTTATTGCTCGGCACATTCAACGTCATGAAGGACAGTGCTCGATCCGACGAAAAGGAATATCACATCTATCTTTTTAGCCGCATCCTCATCATGTGCAAAGACGTCAATGCAAACAAGCCAAAAAATCGACTTGCCAACAACAAGGCATCTCTGAGTCTCCGAGGAAAACCCAAGATGAATTTGAAAGGCCGCATCTACTTCACCAATGTCACTACAATTACTCCTTCATCGAGCCCGGGCAACTACGCTTTGCAAATCTCTTGGAGAGGCGAACCTTCAATTGAGACATTCATTATCAAGTTCAAAAATGATGAAACCCTTCGGAAATGGCATAATATGATCGAAACCCAACGCTCCGCTTGCATGTTGGAGGCACGGAATCGAGGAACTTCCGACACACAACTGCTCTCTCTCCAGGGAATGACCATCGAGAATCCGTATCTTCAGGAGGATGACGAAGAATATAGCAGGATTTCCGGCACAACTTACGGAGGTACAGATATTACCGGCTATTCGGAATTCAGCATGAGCAGGAATGCTTCTAGTACAAGCCTTCGATCTCGGTCAGCCACGAATGGAAGTGGTGGCTCAGGTCAGCGCATGCGCGCTCCCACATCGGAAATTGGAGGACTTTCCCTCAACACTCGGGGACTTCCTATGCAGTCTCCAAATGACTATCCCACCGGCTCATACTTCTCTCCAACTGACCGAGATTCTGCTGGTATCACACCTTCATTGTCTTCACGATCTAGCTCGCAGTCTGCCTTTGGAGCATACAATCGTGGAACGACACCCGTTGGTGGTGCCATGTATCGTCCTGAGGAATCTCATCGGAACACTGCACCTGCTATGGCACGAAATCCAAACGGACAAACATCGGGAAACCCCTATCTCATGAACGGCCGTAGTCGTGGCCCACCCAGTGCGGGTGGAATGCCCCCTCCTCGTATGCGGTCCGCTAGCAGTCCAGATGTGCACCCTATGGTACAGCAAAGTCGAAAATATGTGTCTGGTGAGCATGCACCATCCGTGCCGCCAATCCCGGCCCATGTGAAACAGATGAGTGGCCCCAATCGGAGTCAAAACAACTCTCCTATAAACCGCCCACCATCACGAGGTGGTACCCCTCATCAAACATATGGCCTACCGTCAAGTCAGCGACCCGCCATGCATGGTGGTTATACATACGATCCTTCTTACGGAGGTCAAGATCCGAGGAAACAGGGGCACCAAAGCTCACTTTCCCAGAGTCGGCCATTCTCCCCGCCCGTATCGTCACCCGCTAGTGATGGAGATGGCTACCTGCCAAGCCAACTTAAAGCAAAGGTTTGCTTCGATGAAAATTATGTTTCAATGATCATTGCCACCAACATCCAATTTCGATCGTTGGCAGAAAGAATTGACGCAAAATTGGCACGTTTCACTGGACATTCTATTTCATCCGGTTCAGTGCGACTACGGTATAAAGACGAGGATGGAGATTTCGTTTTGATTGACAGTGATGAAGCAGTTCACGAAGCTTTGCTGGATTGGCGCGAGAATCAGGCTTCAAATTCAAATGCACAAAACGCGGAACTGTTACTTTTTGCGCATGCTGTGGTCAATGAGCCGCAAGCCGTGGCTTAGGAACCCGACCGTATGGTACGCCTGCATAGCATGGGAGGCTTGGGTCCAACAAAGACACGACTCAAAAATACGTCTGACCCTGGATGGTGGTGCGGAAACGACATCACGTATAAAACTCACGGAGCATGTCTTATAAGCTGTTGTAAGCTTGTTATCTATTGCACCAAGATCAATCGAAAACGAACGTCCGAAATGATACTAACGAAGTGATGGTTAATGAAGTTGGATATTGGGATCACCTTCAACCCCTGAAGATTGGGGAGTGGTGATGTTGTGCATGAGCATGAGCAACGGTCTGGTTTGTGCATGGAATTCGGAGTAGGAAGGGGAACTGGAAATTGAAAGGGGACTAGATATTAGTACCTACGGAGTCAAGGTCTGATATCATGGAGCAAGGAACAGGAGTTGCAAGAAGGTGGATATCCACGAGGCGTTTTTGCTCTACCAACTCAAATCTTCTTGCACAGTCTTTGTGTCTCTGGCGTTTTTGAAATGCATGCTGTCACTTTGCTCGATGACTCTGCTGTATTCTGGCGTGCAACACCAACCTCTGGATACCTTTTGTTCGCACTTTCGATTCTTCTACATACTATTTTGGATAAACCACTGGCAGGCAATGTAGAACTTGAGCAATGGTTAACCACTCCTTTTCCTATTCCTGGGGTATACCGAAAGAGCGTATATCTATGGGGATTACCATAAAAGTACTGTTTCAGCATCCTAGTATGCTGAAAGAGCTCCCAGTGCTCGCTCACACACGCTCCCACGCGCTCACATACACAAGTATAGAAACGTCACGAACACACTTTGGATCCAGGACCCCAGCTAGCCGCCCCCTTTCCTCTCTCTCTCTCTCTCTCTCTCTCTCTCTCCCTTCCTTCCTTCCTTCCATCATTCCTCGCTCTATGCCTCCTCTGCGCATGCCACCCCACCTTGCACCATGCCCGCCAACACCGCCCAGTTGCTCGCGACCCTCGTCCGCCCTGCGCTCCGAGGCGTGGTTTCTATATCAAAGCAGGGGTTCTTAGTACTAGATCTGACAGTACATCGTACATCAGTATCCGCATAGCTCGATGTCTAGATCTAGATCTGATCTCTAGATAGAGATCTATGATCAATATATGAATACGAGACGAGACGAGACGAGACGAGACGATATGAGACGACTACAGTCAGTCTCCAACACGAGAGTCCATCAAGCACAGACAATACCACACTACCACAATCCACCTAGCACCAACCGAGGAAGAAATCTCAGAAACCGCTCTTCACACCACTATCTACGGTGACACACGGGACCATGGTACTAGCACTTGCACTCAAGGTTTTGGACTTTGATTGCACACAGCAGTGTGTCATGGCGTCGAGGCTTCTGACGAGCTTGTGCTGTGTACGGAATGTATGCCACGTGTAGGAACTAGATAGATACCCAGAGGCGCGATCGACAATCGCCTGGCGCTCGGGTGTGACGGCTGTGTGCTGTGGGATGTCTGACTCCGGGCGGACTCTGACAGGTCGGAGCATGCCTGCATGCATGCATGCCGACGGCGGCGGCGGATTCACGCCGTTGCGTTTATCTCGTCATATTGTCATGTCATGTCATGTTATTCTTAAATATGTATGGGGTTGAGGAACGAAGCACGAGGCAGCAAGGAAAATGCGCCTAGGAGGTTCATGGTCTAAGAAAAACTGAACTAATACCTGGGTTGCAACATCTACACAGCTACTACTAGTCGGTGAATACGAGAGACTCGGGACTTGATACTGGAAACACAACGTACTGTTATACCATTTTGAATTTTGATTCACGTTATGCTATGGATATACTATGGACTTCCACCTAGGGTAGCTCAAGGACAGCTTTTCTGTACCTCAAACATTTTCACATAGCCAATTTTTAGCTTCATAGTCTGGCTTTGCTAGCACTTCCAGACGAGGCCAAGTCAAATCTATCTAGATTTGCGACCTTGTCCCATGCGGCAATAAAGTCTTTGGTGAACTTCTCGGCACCGTCCGCGCTTGCATAGACTTCGGCAATGGCACGTAGTTCGGCGTGAGAACCAAAGACAAGATCATTGCGAGTGGCGGTCCACTTCTTCTCACCCGTCTTACGATCAAAGCCTTCAAAGAGTTCGCTATCGCTGCCAGTGGCCTTCCAAGCAGTGTTGGTATCAAGGAGGTTTACGAAGAAGTCGTTGGACAATTGACCAGGACGCTTGGTAAGAATGCCGTGAGATGAGCCGTCATAATTCTGGTTGAGTGAGCGAAGACCACCAACCAAAACAGTGAGTTCTGGTGCAGAGAGGTTAAGAAGGTGAGCACGGTCGACAAGGAATTGCTCGGTGAGAACACGTGGGGTACCCTTGCCGTAGTTTCGGAAACCATCAGCGAAAGGCTCAAGATGTTCGAAAGACTGAGCATCAGTTTGCTCCTGTGAAGCGTCGGCACGACCAGGTGTGAATGGAACAGAGGCGCCTGAAGCCTTCTCCAAGGCGGCAACACCAGCCAGAACAATGAGATCTGCCAAAGAGACCTTCTTGCTGCTCTTCTGTTGCACACCTTCGAGGGCAGTGAGGACTTCCTTGAGTTGAGGTGGGTTGTTCACCTTCCAGTCTTTTTGAGGAGCAAGTCGGATGCGAGCACCATTGGCACCACCTCTCTTGTCACTTCCACGGAAAGAAGAGGCGGAAGCCCAAGCGGTTTGAATAAATTTGCCGGGCTCGATGCCGGTAGCCAAGATCTCCTTCTTCAAGGCGGCAATGTCGTTGCTGTCAATGGTGGTGTTGGCAGCTGGAATAGGGTCTTCCCAAAGGAGCTCCTCTGAGGGGATCTCAGGTCCGAGCCAGCGGGATCGAGGGCCTAGATCACGGTGCAACAGCTTGAACCAGGCACGAGCAAAAGCGTCGGCATATTGATCTGGGTTCTCGAGGAATCGACGAGAGATCTTCTCGTATTCAGGATCGAAGCGAAGGGAAAGATCAGTGGTCAACATGGTAGGCTTGTGTTTCTTGTTGGCATCATAAGCGTCAGGGATGAAAGCATCGGCACCCTTTGCAACCCATTGGTTGGCACCAGCAGGAGACTTGGTAAGTTCCCATTCGTATTTGAAGAGGTATTCAAGGTAGTTGCTGCTCCACTTGGTGGGAGTCTTTGTCCAGATAACTTCCAAACCACTGGTGATGGTGTCGGGGCCCTTGCCGGAGCCATATTTGTTTTGCCAGCCGAATCCTTGTTGTTCTAGACCAGCGGCCTCGGGTTCCTCGCCAACATTGTCAGAAGGTGCAGCACCGTGAGTCTTGCCGAATGAGTGACCACCAGCAATCAATGCAACGGTCTCTTCATCATTCATAGCCATACGGCCAAAAGTGGTGCGAATGTCGCGGGCGGCGGCAACGGGGTCAGGGTTGCCATCTGGACCCTCAGGGTTGACGTAGATCAAACCCATATGAGCAGCAGCCACTGGTTGTTCCAACTCACGGTTGTGGATGTCCTTGTACTCGTTCTTTGATTCATCGCCATCAACAACACCATGTCCACTTACACCCGGCTTGCCATTGGAGTAACGAACCTCGTTACCTAGCCAAGTGGTCTCACCACCCCAGTAGACAGACTCGTCGGCTTCCCAAGTGTCGGGACGACCACCTGCAAAACCAAATGTCTTGAAACCCATTGACTCGAGGGCAACATTTCCAGCGAGGAGGTAGAGATCAGCCCAAGAGATCTTGTTTCCATATTTTTGTTTGATAGGCCAAAGTAGACGACGAGCTTTATCAAGACTGACATTGTCGGGCCAACTGTTAAGAGGAGCAAATCTTTGCTGACCACCACCGCCACCACCTCGGCCGTCAGAAACTCGATATGTACCAGCACTGTGCCAGGCCAGTCTGATGAACAGACCGCCATAGTGACCAAAGTCAGCAGGCCACCAATCTTGAGAGTCGGTCATCAAGGCATTCAGGTCTTTCTTGAGCCCATCATAGTCCAAGCTCTTGAATGCCGCAGCATAGTCGAAGTCTTCAGAGTTAGGGTTGCTAACGGAGGTGTGTTGACGAAGGATGTTCAACTTCAGGGAATTTGGCCACCAATCTTTGTTTCTGGTACCGCCACCGCCAGTGTTGACCAGCTTGTAATCGGAGTGCACGGGGCATTTACTCATGGTGCCGATCGATATGGGGAAAGGGGTTTGTCCGTTTGAGATATCGAGGTCGAGACAGAAATGTAGAGAATGTCAGTAGGTGACAGGATCAGGTGAGGAGAAGGGAAAAAGAACAAACGGGAAGGAAGTACCCCGCGGCACATTATATACGTTCGAGATTCACAGGGAAGGGACCCTCTGGGTACCTCGCTGTTCTCGAATGATGGATTGCTCATTGCCCGTCGATACAAGAAAGGCTATTGAGGAGCCCCTCTGGGCCCTCCGGGTCCTCTGGAGAACAACCAATCGCTGTGAAGCAATTATCATCCTTTCCATGTCTCGTTGAAAGTCAGGGTCGCGCCATCTGCGCCAATGTGAGCACAGGTGGCACCATAACGCATCATTCTACGGATTTATGCGTAGGCGAAGTTCCCCACATTGACAAACTGGCGAGTGAGGGGCAGCTTCGGCGGGGACTACCGATTTTGGTCATGATTCGACACAGCACACTAAGCCGCTCGAGGTAGATGAGAGCGAGCTCGCCTTGATCGTTCCTTATTTGGAGTAAATCTCCTCAGCGGTCGACCAATGTCAGTCTTCCAGTTTCGCACCTCTTCCCTTTCGTGAAGTTTCCATTAATCGACATACTTACTAGCTAGCTTTCACCATTCTCCTGGTCGAATCATCTCGCCCGTTCCGAAACGAGGCCACCTGGAGAATTATGAATACCAGTATTTACTGTGTTCCTTCAGACTACAACTCCGTATAATATCAAGGCACTCTCATCACGTGTTAGCTTGATAGGTATCAGGCCAGTTTTGTCTTCCACGCCTCGGTACGGAGGATTTCGCAGCAAAACGGTGCAATTGTTTCTCGTCGGCCGCGGTCCTGAAAAGGTCCGGATTCCGGGGTGCCTGAAACGTTTCTCTTGGAGGCCACAGAGGAGCTTTATAACTTGCACACTACATTCCAACGACAATTCATGGTTGGACAATCACTTCGTTTGTATAGAGTTTGTTTACACCTCCTCACGCCACCGTTACACACCGCATCATGTCTCAAACAGCCATCCCAGCGGCACCTCCGACGGAGACTCGAAAGACCCCAGACCCCGCAGCTATGAAGGCTCGTGTCATCTCCCACATGAACGCGGATCATCAACTTAGCATCCGCGGGTTTCTGCAATACTATTCCAATGTCCCATCCCTGACCACCAAGTCCAGTCAGATGGAGGACATTAACAACGAGCATATGATTCTCACCTCTGGCTTCGGCCGCCACGTCATTCCGTTCACTCCACCTCTCAAGTCACTCGGCGAAGCACGCGAACGATTGGTTGCTATGCACAACGAGAGCTTCCAAGCCCTCGGTGTGTCTGACATTGTTGTCGATGCCTATTTTGGGCCAGATCAACTATGGGAGTGGATCGCGATTGCCTTCATAATACTGATCCTCGTGACTTTCCCATTCCGTAACTCGCTCCTTCCGGAGTCCAACTCGATCATCTATCAGATCTGGTCACTTGGAGGTCTGGCTCCTTCATTGGCTAAGCTCTGCTACACTCTCGCCCCATATGTGTGGTGGTTCATCATTGCTGCTCATGGTCTGGAATGCGTCTGGTTCGCCAAATCGCGACTACGAAAACATTGGGTTGAGGTGGGCAGTTCCACGTGGTTCCTATGGCAGCTAGACTGTGCACTCAGGGGGTATGGTGCCATCAAGAACTTCAATGAAGTCGTGGAGAAGAAGCAGCAGGCAAAAGGCGGCCGAGGAAAACATTAGAATGCAGCGTTGATAGACTCTTACACGCAGATATTCTCCTGTCGCTTCGTAGGGAATTACTCTGCAAGGATGCATGATAGGTGAAATCCCCACTCACAGCAACCGCCTTGTAGCATCAGCTTCACATCTGCGACACGCAAAAGGCGTATCTCCGATATGAAGGAACGGGGACATGAAGAAACGGTCGATTGCACATAGACATAAATACAACCAATCCGAAATAAAGGCGTCACAGTTCTTTCTCTACTACACCCCTAAAGAGCTAATCGTTGCCTCAATCTGCTTAAATCTCTACTTTCCTATAATTCACCTAAACATATAGAGTAAATCTTAACGGTCTCCAGCTCGTACGTGGATCTCTATGTACGGCGTTGCACGACATTCGGCAACCCGGAAAATTGACCATGAATATATTTGAAGAAAGGATCATATATCGACGCAGTTCGCTTTGAGACCTCCCCATTGACATAGTCAAGCTCGGGCACTGGCAAGATCTTGTCGACTGAGGCTTCGACGACTTCACCTGTCAAGGATGGGTCATCCAAAAACCTCAGATACCCAGCGACGACGGTGGAGATTGGAGTGAGGCTGCATCTTTTAGTGATCTGTAAGCTCGCTTGGCTGAGGTGACTTACTATTCAAAACCAATCGTCTCTCGCATATCCTGATTGATATGGATAGTAGGGACGACTCCAGGGCAGACTGTGTTGATCGTAATGTTTTCGTGCTTTTCATCGTATTTAGCAATATGTGCGTGTTGAAAAGCAGTATAGCCTTACCAGTTTCAGAACGGGCGCTGTGGTGCGCACAAAATGACAAACCTGTGTTTGTTAATAACAACTTCAGCGATGGGACATCGGACCATCTCACAGCAGCCTTTGCACCGCAATATTCAGGAAACGAGGCCAGTGGGTAGATCCCGCATATACTGGACGTGGCTATGATGAATCCACCAGGGGTGGGATTCTGTCGCATGAAATGGATGGACAGCTGTGTCCCATAAATAAGTCCCTTGAAGCAGATGTCGGTACTCGATAGGTCTGGTTCGGGAGGAACGCTTTGATACAAGGTAAGTTTTGGCTTGTCCGAGAACGAGGGGAATGGCTATACCTGGTCTGGCCACGACTTGCAAAGGTATAAATGGAACTATGATCAACTAGACCAGCGTTCGAGCAGAAGGCGTCGATTCGACCTCGCTTTTCAAATATCTTGGAAAACGAGTCCGCCAATTGTTGATATTTGGTAACATCGCACACGAGGAACTCGAATGGCTCGCCCAGTTCTGCTGATAATGTCTCGCCAAGGTGGGTTTGCCGCTCAATGTCTAGAGCAATAACTACCCAGCCTCTCGAGATGAGAGTACGGGTTAATTGTTCTCCAATGCCTGACTGTGTCCCGGAGAAGGGCCCAGTAAGTGACCAGCCTTGCAAACAAAACAGTAATGGAACATTTCGGCAAGACTCACAACTCCACCAGTCACAATAGCGACTTTGCTGCTCGTCGATGTCATATTGGTGGTTGCCGTGTTTCCCGAAAGTGCGATATTTGCGGTCAGAAATGCTTTGTTTTGTTTTGTCCAAGTGGCTTTGTAGCTTTAAGAAGTCTTCGCCCAGGTATTCTGGTGGCCAGCGAATGGAGACATTGCAATGTGCACGACTTGCCTGAGATAAATGTGCTTCATTTACACTTGACGGCTATCGACGCCCCACGAGTACAATCATCAAGTGGAGTCAAACTTGTGAGGAGGGACAACGCATAGTATGAGTTTGCAACGCTGTCTATGCAGATGGATGCTGTTCTGTGACATTTGGCCGTTGGTGGCATTTCAAGGTGCGTTAGCTGGAGGACTAATTTTGCTAGCCACTAATCAGCATCTTATTTTGGTTGAGAGGACATCACGATTCCGCTTTCCACGCGTCCGAGTCCATGTCTTTCCGGGAATAGTTGTACGGGAACTTAGTGATCAACCTGAACCCAAGATAGGCGGGGAAATATGCACATAAATCAGTGAGCAACGTCCTTTACTCATTCCTTGACGTGTCTTTGATCATGAAAGTATAGGTGCAGCTATTAGCCGGCTCTGAAGTTAAGCCGCTTCATTCGCTCATGACGACATTGCTTGCCTTTGTTGCCAGGGAATAAGAAAGCATCGTGGAGTCAGGTTTCGAGATTAACTGGAAAGAGCAGAGAGCCCCTTTTATGATGGCCGTGTCGAGAGGAAATATTGCCCCTTCGGTCGAGTGCCTTGGGCAATATCTTGGTCAGTTTCAGAGTAGAAGTTGCTTATGGAGGGTAGCCACGGGTGGTGACTAACGACGTCGTCATGTTCGCTCCACGAGACATGTGCATAATCGGTTGCTATTTTCCGCCGCCTTACGCAAACCACTCCACGTGCAGTCTGCGAGTACTTAAGTAGGTTTTAAGGGGCTCTTGTTACTAATGGAATAACACTTTGATACGGCAGGCGATACCCTGCTCCTGCCACAAAATGGACTTACCTTAGACCTGCGCGACACGCGTTTTTTCGGATTCTTGAGTCTATGAAACATCCAAAAGGAGCTTCGCACCCTGTCCGATTAGATTTAGCAGCAAAAGCCGCAGACGCCACATCAACAAGTCTTCACACTTGGCTCACAGGGTAAGCGCCGTGTAAGTTGTGACTTGCCACTATTGAGTGCTCGAGCGATGAACGTTTCCTTCGGCGCAGCCTCAAGCTGCATTGCTTCTCGTCCTCTGATCAACTTTTTGCCATATCGAGCCTGATGCCGTGGTTCGCACACTCACACTCCCTATGGCATGTCACGTCGAACATCCTGTGCAAGGCACCATCATTCCTTTCGCACTTAGTAAGTACTTCCTCATCTCCTGGTGAGAGAATCCACCACGGGTTCGTTCATTTGGCTAATCATCGGGCAGCATTGTAGCAATCCATCTAGAGCGCCATGCCGTCCTGGAAGATGACCGACAGCTCTGCCCAGCAGCGAAGTCAACTCGACTACACAGTCGCCTTTATCTGTCCCATGGGCGTTGAGCTGGCCGCTGTGGAGGGTATGCTCGACGAGTTCCACGACCCCCTACCCCCGACCCGTAATCAGAGCGCCTATACCCTTGGCCAGCTTGCTGGACATAATGTTGTGATCGCAGCAATGCCACAGGTTGGGAATAATGCAGCTGCTTCTGTGGCAACACAATTGCTGAACGATTTCACTTCCATTCGCTTCGCTCTGTTGATAGGCATCGGCGGAGGCATACCCGGAAAAGATGGGGAACATGATATCCGACTTGGAGATGTCGTAGTGAGCCAGTCGTCAGGTCCTTTTGGTGGGGTAGTACAGTATGATATGGGTAAGGTGACTTCCCAAGGTGAGTTTCAGAAAGGTGGAATGCTTTGCAAAGCGCCTCCACTACTGAGTGCCAGCGTGGAGCGTCTGAAGTCAAAGCATCATCGAGAAGGTAGTCGCATGGCGTCATATATCAACGATATGTTTCAGCGATATCCGAGGATGAAGGAACAGTACAGGTATCCAGGCACAAAACATGACCGACTCTTCAAGGCGACTTTCCGCCACGCTGGAGGCCCATCTTGCCAACGGTGTGACTTGTCATAGCTAGTCCTGCGGACAATACGATATGAGAAAGAGCCCGAAGTGCACTATGGCACAATCGCGTCCGGCAATGCAGTCATCAAGGACAGCATAACGCGTGACAAACTACAGCATGATTTCAATGCCATCTGCGTCGAGATGGAAGCAGCCGGTGTCATGGACACCGCTCTCCCATGCTTGGCCATTCGGGGAATCTGCGACTATGCAGACTCGCACAAAAACAATCGATGGCAGCCTTATGCGGCTGCCACAGCAGCTGCTTACGCAAAAGAATTGTTGGTGATAATCCCTGCCGCCGACATTCGTCAAGCGACGCCGCTTTTAATTGATGACGTGAATTCTCAGCCAGTTTTAGCGACCAACTCAATGTATGAGTAGAACTACTACGCCATGCATCATGATAGAGTGCTAACTGAAATGCAGGAGCATCACCGAGCTAGCTCTGCACATACCACCATTTCTCTCAGATTTTGCAAAGGTCATGAAATGTATACAAGACGTCCAGGACGAGTTTGCAATACCACCAACAATCATGTCTTCTGTGACGGCCCATTGTCATGGGATTCAGACTGCGATTGCCCGCCTCCAGAGAGTAGATATACAAAGAGCTGTCGCATGTAAGAATCAACATGATCGAATACTGCAAATATTGGAGGCTGTGATCATCGGCTGCAAAGGCACGCTGTCTTTGATTGAGGAGTATATCCTTGACTTTCGAGCCACAGCCGGGACTGAGTACTCAAATCAAGAAAATGTCGATGCCAAACTTGAGGCGGTTTGGAACGGCGATGATATTGAAGAGCTCCTTTCGCAACTGAGCGGATATCAATCTAGTTTGACGAGTTTGTTGGTCATTTCGGAGAGGTAAGTCGAGCTCCTTCGATCCACATGCAAAGCTCATGTAAAGGCAACAGTAATTCTGTCCACGAGATACGCTCCCTGCTCGTCAAACAGAAATTGGCACTCGACGATCTGATAGAGCGATCTCGAATATCCTGGAACAAAAAGCCGGCTTCCACCATGACCCGATCTGGATCACTCAGATTTAGTATCATCACGCACAGTGATGCCTTCTCAACTACAGGTATATATACCAACCAGGACCAGGATGAGGTTCCTGATCTCGCCCTGGCCTTTGACCACGAAATCATCAACTCTAGGGCTTACAGGCGGGTCATGTTTCGCAGGCCACACCGAAGACAAAAGTCCAACGAAACTGTCGTCCAGGCGCAGACAGAGGCTCCAGTTACGTCAGAATTTTTAGCCTTGGATTTAATCAACCAGGATGCGATCATGTCAAGCCCTGATGGTCAATTATCATGGCCTCTCTCGAGCGACGCTGAGTCTGAGGCAAACGTTCCAACAGACTCCCAGATTGGTCCTCCGATCGCCTCGAGGGATCCAGCTCAAGACCCGTTAACATTCAAGGGTGGTGTGGCTGAGGATCGACCGAAAGTAATTCGCAACTTTTCTCGAAGAGAATTGGACACCAGGAAGTCGAGACCTGCATCAATCATGTCCAACGTATTGACAGAGTCACAAGTATTGGAAGTTGAAAACCACGTAGCACCAAAGCCAAGCAAGACCCCGTTTGTCTCGACGATCTTTACGCCCCAAAGCGACATGAAACCCGAGTCTATAAAACCGTTATCAGCTGAGAGCCCTTCACAATTCTATAAAGTGATCCTTCTCGGCGCAGGGGCAGTCGGCAAGTCCCCTTTGGTCCTCCAGGTGAGTAGACTATGCGTGGCATGCGAAAAATGCTTACTTCAACAATAGTTCATCTCTCCGACGATCGTTCCCCTGTGCACGGAGGAGGATTTTGATCCAACCATTGAAGATAGTTATAGAGCAGAATGTGCAGTGGATGACAAGCCTGTCACCTTGGAAATCATTGATCACTCAGGACAAATGGAATATGCAGGTCTATGGGAAGATCACATTCGTACCTGTGATTGCATCATGCTCGTCTATAGCATTGCCTCACGCAGATCATATCAGGAAGTCCTATATTTCATTGAAGAGATCTCACGCCTGACCACGGCAGAGCGACTACCGATGATCTTGGTCGGAAATAAGTGTGATCTGCACCATGCACGAGAAGTCTCAATGCAAGAAGGTCAGGAGTTGGCTGATAATATTATGTGCCCGTTTTTCGAAACTTCTGCCAAGTCCAAGGTCAATGTGACTGAGGCATTTTCTGAGGCAGTCCGGGAGATAAGAAGAAGTCGTGAAAGTTACATTGACTGGATGATTAACAGTTTCGCCAGGGTGACGGGACAGCGCCAGAAGACTGAACGGAAGGCTGGCTAAGATCAAGAACGACCGACTCACAAGACGCTTGCGAGGCGCATGTAACGAATGTTGTGCGACACGGGCTGATCACACACGACTAAGAGCGAGGCAAGAAAGTCCCACACCAAACTTACTTCGCACTTCAATGGCGGTGTGCACCTTCGAGTTGTTCGACACTATGAGGAAACATTCTGCCTGAATAGTAATTCTTAAGCTGACGGCGCCAGTCATCCGCCAATTTTTGGGAGGCAACTCGCCATGGAAAAAGAATGACCAGATCCTGACTACTTGCAAAACATATGCCACATTTGGTTATATCCTTTTGATCGTGGGGTTTCACATGGAATGCATCACCTGAATTGAGAGACACAATGCTCAAGAAGACGCCCCATGGAGTTCTGCTTCCACTTGCGGCAAAATCGGATACGGACTGGCCAAATGGAATGGTAGACGATATGCAAAGACCAGTCAAGCTAGGATGAACGCGAGAGGCAGGTCGACTCTTGGCCTAGCCAACGAACATGTGTGAAAACGAAAATGGATGTGATAACTTTTAATGTGACTTTGATTACATAGTGTTTATAACGATGGTACAGGCCTTGCACAGCACGAAGTACAGTATGAAGCATCCAAGCTGGTTGGCAGTGAATGTGGACAGGCCTCATCTCCCTTTCGAGAATGTGAAGACTCACAGATAAACATGTAATATCATGTATGACAATCTTGATTGCAACTATCAATTCACTAAGCAGAGAACGCCAACCTGATGTTCTACAGATCAGAATCGTCTTCTGATTACTTCCACCCAAAGGTTTGATCCCTCAGCAACTTCGTCAACATCAATAATCGATGATCAAGATTAAAAGAATTCCTCCATCACCATGAGGTAACTGCTCCAATCAATCAACACCCAACCTCCACAATACGCAACCAACAACCAGGATATGCCAAAGCGAGATTCAAAAACTCCAACCCCTTAGTCACCTGCCATCACCATCACCGACCAACAAATCAAGCGGCGACATAATCCTTCGAACACTTACCACCACGCCTTTTCCGCGAGACGATCCAACCTCGATCATACAAGATATCGTCGATGCAGTAGACGGTGTCGATGAACAGTTTTGTCGGCAGCGCCGGCACGCCGTTGGGCTCGGTGATCTTGTAGAAGTACTCGATCGTCTCGAGCACGATCTGCATCAGCGTCATGCCCTCGAGCACGATCAGCTCTTCGCGTGTCAGCGTGCTGCGCGTCTCGTTCGAGAACAGCTTCGTCCAGATCTCGAAGTTCTCGTCGCGTTTCGTGTGGCTGTGGTTGGTTGTATGGGTCGAGGCGGAGTTGGAGGCGAGGTTGGGTGTGGTCACGTTGTCGGCGGTGTTGTGTATGGAGACTTTGTTGGTGGTCGTGGTGTTGGCGGTGGTGTGGTTTTGGTTGGTCAAATCATCCGAAGGTAGCGGAGGCGGAGGGTTGGGTCGTACGCGACCTTGGAAGACGGTTTCAAAAAGACTCTCCAGCTGGAGTTCGATGGGCAGGTTGTAACTGATGGCGGTACTCGTAAGGCTATCTCCGGCGGCTTGGTCGCGGGCTTGGAGTTGGAGGTCTACCTCAGATATGTCTGGTAGGGACACTTTCGGCAGGAGAGGGCTGGCGAGGCTAGCGCCGACAGCGAGCGAGACCAGCATCGTGTGGACGAGCATGTTGGCTGTGTGGATGGTATCACAATAATCGCAGCAGGACAAGGTCTGCTTGTGGTAAGAATGTGAGTGAGATAGAATGTGAGAGTGCAAGGACGACCAGGTGTTGCAGGAGAGTAAGGGTTAGTAGTCGATTCTTAGGCAACGAGGAAAGGAGACATATATAGATCGACAAAAATTCGAGGTCCTCACGGTGACTAAGGCAAGTTGAGTAGGCTTCCAGTTTGCAAACCCTGTTGTTAGTATAGTTCTTCTGCCGAAGGGACTGGTGCAGATCATTATCAAAAGTCCGATGGATCGATGTCTGATTGGTTGTGGAGGCAAAGATGTCGTGAGGTGGGTTCACCACACCAGCAAAGTCTTGCTCTTGAGACCTCCGGATCAAACCTCACTTCAGATGGGTCAGTCAATTTGTTGGATGCTGTCAGACCTACATTTCAAGGGGATCCAAAGTGGACGAAAGTCGGACAGGCGATCTCGAGCTCTCAAGCGGAACAACATGTCTTGAAATGAAGTTGTGTTGGATATCTGAATGCAACTTGAGATACATGCCCCACCCATAAACATACAAATATCAACCGATAGTCCTGCTATAGTGCTGCCTTCTTAAACGCCGATCTCAAAAGTTTGTCACACCCCAGACTAGATGCAACAAAGTCGAAATTTCCGAGTCGCAATACATTAGATGCGTCCCCATGAGTTTTCATCGACCACTCCCAGCGTCGGGTCTTCCTGTCGCTATCGCCTAGACCCAACACTGCGGCTGTGAGAAGGTCGTGTGACTGGAACGGGTGTCCTTGACTCGGATTTAGTCCTTGATCGGACACTAGTATCGCCCAGATAATCATCGGTGAAATCGCCTTCATTTCCAGTCTTGTCTTGGATTTCATCATCAATAATTCTGGAGTCTTCCAAATTTTCGGCCAGATCATCCACTTCGATGGATTCACGTATCGAATCTCCCAGTCCAGATTCTTCCAGACTATCTCTGGATAAGTAGCTGTCGCCCATCTCATTGCCAGATTCAACTTCAGCTTCGTCCTCTTCATCTTCGTCTTCATCTTCGTCGCTGTCTTGTTCCGAATCTGTGGGAACGAAATTGTCCAAGTCGGCGGGATCACTGCGCCAGTATGCAAAATCTGTGTACTTTTCTCCACCTTCCTTCACCAACGTCGAGATTGGAGGAAAGAAGTGGTCCACCAGTTCACGCATCGTGACATAGCTACTCCTGTACTTATTGAGATTCATCACATCAAGCGAGACCTCGGCGTTGGAATTTATAGTGAAGATTCGTGTCGATGGTATCTGTACTGTTCGATAACTCAAAGCATCGGTCAGTCTGTTCCCAAATCCTGCGCAAAATGGAGTCGACTTTCCTGGAAATAGATTGTAAATGTCGCGCAAGCAAGCCATTTTGAAGACTTCAGGCTTTCGAAGGTAGATTTCTCGACGTAGCGCGGCAATTGTACGGTCTGGACTCATGATGACCGGACCACGAGGCAATTTCCAACCTTCTTGAACAACGCCGTTCAAATAGGCTCGCGTGGTATCTGCTTGTCCCACAGAACGACTTGTCAAGTATAAGATATTGTACCCATTTGCGACAATATCAGAGTATAATTTTGCGACACCGACATGTGTCCAATCTCGGCCAACCATATTGAGGATATGACCGAGAGCATCGGATTTGGTGATTGTACCATCGATGTCTGAAATGACAATTGGCACATCCGAGGTCCAATAATACATATATGCTGTACATGTGGCACGGTTGACAGTAAAGGACATGGTATTCTCGCCCTTCTTGAGATCAAGCTCTTTCAACTGGTCACTGGTAAGACGTAATGTTTTGGCAAAGTTACGGTTGGCGTCACCGGACATGCGTGGTGGAGGTTGTATCTCTTCTGACTGAGCACGTTGATGTCCGGAAGGAGTAGGCTTTCCAGTCAGCTCAGGAGAAGCACTCCGATCACTATCACTATGATAACCAGGATCTGAGGCGGTGTCACTGGTCAACACAGCTCCGCCGTCGATGCCTTGTCCGATGGCTTTTCTGCTGGCAGCTTCACGCGCCTCTTCACTGCTGTATATCCAAAGGTTTCCCTTCTCATCAGTTCCAATTAGGGAGCCAATATCATAGTTGCCTTCCAATTCCTCAGACAGAAGCCTGCGAGCGACGGCTTCGGCACGCAGAGCGTCGTCTTCGCTTGTTTTATAGCCAGTCATATCAAGCATGAGATCACCAGCTTCGGTGACTTTTGATCTGATATTGGAAGAAGATAACTTCTTGGAAAGTGTCATTGCTCGGTTATAGGCTTCTTTAGGTTGCAGAGCTGGGGGACTCGATCCGGATCTTGTTGTATAAGTTCCATCCGCGTTCTTCCGAGGGGACACAAGCATCCCATCGTAACGAAAAGCACCGGCCACCAAGTCAAGATGTTCTCTGGTAGTGACGGGCAGGACTTCTTCCGAAGCAGATCGATCAAGCGGGGGTGGATTCAGTGTTGGTTCTCTTAAAGGATCTGGGATGAGATCTGAAGTTGACGCTGGCAACGATCCATAGATTCCGGAGTCGCTGATGTTAGTCCCCTCACGTCGGATCGAAGGGATTTGTCGATTTATGGAAAGCAAATCTGGAGTAGCACGACCTTTTTCAGCTTCAGTGATGTCGAGATAGGATGGCTCTAGAAGACCAGGCGAAGGCGGCCGGTCCGATGCAGTGATGGGTGGGCTACTGGCGGGCGAGACCAGTGGAGAAGTTTGCATTGCTTCGGGGATATCATTTGAGGTCTCGAAAACAAAAAAGGCCTCCCCTCCATCGCCGAGTTTCATAGCGTATGGTTGCTTCTTGCCATTGACTTTGAACTCGACTTTCTTCTCCGAAGGCCGTAATAATGAGAATTTTCCAAATCTAACGTGGAAAGGGGAGCAAGCGAGGGTGCCATCCTCCTGTTCTACAACAATAACATCAATTGCGCCAGAAAGAGTCGCCGGGTTGATTGAATTCCAAGTCTTGGAGACGCCGCTCCCTAGACTTCGGACGTATTGCATGATGAAAGGTGTGTTGGCACTTCCCTAGAGATGGAATTCTGTCCTATCCACGGGCATGGGATGATGGCGCTGTTAAGTCATGAGACAAAGAAAGTGAGTAAGAGCCGATGACGACACAGTGCAGTGATGAGACAAATGCCGAGGTTGTAAGATGCCAATGCAAAAAGCGCCGTGTGAGATCCAGGAGATGATGGCGGGAATGAGAAGAGCCTTATTTTGTACACATAAAGACGCTCAAAACAATAAGATCTATGTCTGTAGATGAAAGGCAGAAGGATGGTTTGACAGATTTGGGGAGGATGGGGACTGGGGAATGATGAGGATGAAGATGAAGTTGAGGGCCAACGTTGCAAGTTGCACATGTTGAAGACTCCGCTAGTCCGGAAACGGTAATTGACTTTTTGGCAAGATCCAGGACGCGTATTCGGCAAGTTAAGTTACGAAATACGGGGTGTCATTTTCGGGAAACCTTAACTAGTAGGTCAAGAAAGGGTTTTAAGGAATCTCGCCTATGAATGGGTGTATTCGGCGACATGTGAGGCTATTCAGATAAATCGCACCTTAGTTAGATACATCTTCCAGTTATATGCGAAATTAAAGTCCTAAGTGATTTGGCCATTGGGAATGGCTGATAGACCATCCAGCGACTCTAGCCTGTATAGCCTGTAAGATACCACACCTCCTGTTACGCTGTCAGCATGGTCATTTAAAACCTCCTCTACTTTCCCCATTCATAATTTGGACCGCTCGACATCATTTCTCTCTGATGGTTGTCCTTGTGGGTTCCCACAGATGCTCGTCTAGATCGTTTCTTCTTTGTTCTCTTTAAAGCTAATAGCGTGGACGCAATGGGGCTATCCTGGGAGGGAGGGTCTATCTGCATGCGACGAGACTTCTCAACATGCGAAGCCGACACGGTTTCGGCCCGTTGGAGCCCTGAAGCAAGTTGGACACGAGCAAGAGACATATACATGACTTGAGCAACATCATGACTCTGCACACCTTTCTGCACTTTGTTCCTGTCTACACCGCAGTGGCATAGACCCTACCACCGCACATTGCAGGGGCAGCGCCTGGTCCTGAATCTGGTTTGGCATCCCATCACCAATGCAAGGGCAGCACCTGGTCTTGAATTCGAGCCGGCATCCTGTCATCATTGCAGGGGACACCGTATCTGCGCAATTGAGCAATGATTGGGTCATAGTGCCACTTCCACAACTGGAGCCAGCTCTGGCGCCTTCGAGGCTGATTCGGGGACCACAACCCTGCGCACTCTTCTTCAACTCCTCCTTTGAACACTTTCTCCAGGTCACGAACAGGAGGATGATTGATATCGAAGGGCTCATCTATTATAGGTTTATCAGAGAAATGTGCATCCTCTGCCTCGTCCCTGTTGTCCGAGTCTCGACCTCCAAAAGACTGCCATATTTCGACTTCAATTTGGACGCGCGTACCGTCGCAGTCCAGTTCCACCCGGACTCGCAAATCGATGGCGCAGCGACCACAGCTCAACAGATCCAGGCTCCTCGTCCGATCGCCGTAACAGCCTACCCGGAGCCAGAACGCATATAAAATGACCGCAGGGACTCTGTCTGGAGTATGAGTACAGCCGATTCTGGAGGTGAATCTATAGATTGCAGGTAAGAGTCTATTAGAGAAAATTTGACTTAGGTCGACTCGCAAATTCAGAGGGCTCGACGGTTGAGCTAGTAATGATACGGATAGCTTATGAACACTATGAAGTAACAGCTTCCCTCTGACAATGCGAGCATCAATCATCTTGTTAATACACACGTCCTCGGCAAAGAGCGCAACGACATTCGACTTGCAGGTGTGATTTAGTTCTTCGAGCTGCGGACCGTATCGCGAGCTTTTGGCAAATCCTCTCAGGAACGCGTCGACCATATTACGATAGATCAGGACGGGTTCATGAGTATAGCACCAAGATGCGCCGCGCTTCAACAACGCTTGGTCATGGCGGTTATGACGGTTAGGGCATAGATACCGCGATGATTTCTCCCAACGGTACAGAATATTGCAGCTGCAGCATACCATCATCTCGGGTAAGTCCTCCTCTAGAAGCCGAAGGAAGCGTGCTTTTTCTGTATCGTTGTCTCGCCATTTTGGATCAAATTGGTCGAAGAGAGCTTCGTGGTGCCATTTTGAGGTCAGGCTCAAACAGGCGACAGAGCTCGTTGGCAAAAAGGAGACGATACACAGCAGAACTTCGGCTGGCAACCTCTCCAAGGCTGAGGTTCGTCCGACGAGCACTTGCACAGCTGGTGGACTATGGCACACGATTGTTGGCGACCCTCGCAGTCGTGGTGAGATCCGATTTTTGGGTGAAGGGGGTGTATTCGTGCTGCTGTCCAAAGCGTTGCACGTACAAAAGGTAAGCGGGATGTCGCTCTACATGTCCCTAGGAATTTTCCTAATGTCCTCGTCCTGGCAGGCAACGCGGCGACAGTCTTTGGGGTAAGAGGAGGAAGAACCAAGAAGAGAGCGTTTTTGGTAAGGATCTTGATTCCGTTGAGGAGAGAAGTTCTATCCACGCGCACAACCGCTGGAGTGAGTGAGAAATCACCACCCAGAGATGGGTGTTGGCGTCCAAGCCGTGTCGCGTGAAGTGTACGTCTTCCAACTTTTCGATGAGTGGCTGGGGTTGAGAGAGGGGCTTGTGAATGATCCATAGGGACACCATCATCAACCAAATGGGCAGGAATGCCGAGAAACTCTGTGTGCACAACTTGAAGTTCCAATCCTTGATCAGCAGCTTCTTCTCTCAAAAGGTGAAGTCGACCAGGACGAACCAGAAGGGATTTACATCACCAAAGGTCTCTTTATCGCGCTCTCCTATCTACGGAGTGTTACAGAGCCGCGATTCCTGTGAGTCGATCAGGTATGTGGTCGTCAAGAACGCCCCTGAGGTGTCGCTGATATACAGCAATTTGCTTCTACGACCATGAAACATTGCAGGCTAATAGGATCACATTTCCCGCGAGGCTGCAATGGGCAAAATTCTGTGTAAGCTCGCCTCTAAATTCACGCTACCAGCTGCACTGGAGCTTCCAGACCCTTCACAATGAAGCGTAAAAGCCACTCACTCACGGGACAAGATGGATCTGGCGAGAAACAACAGACCAAAGTTGACCGAACTCGTAATTACGACTCAAGGCTCTGCGACAAGTGCAATAAGAGTCGCCTGCGTACCCTCATGCGGAGGTATCACGGAGCAACGCTAAGCGAACTTCGCACTAGTTCGGAAGGTGGTTGTCGGTACTGTGCGATCTTCCTGAGTGCAGTCAACAAAGTTGTACCTCAACAGCTTCTGGCTAATACCAATGGAGAGGATGGGTGTATCAGTTGGGACCCCTATCAGCCAATGCACTGGCTTGTAGGAGAAGAATCCTACCCGATCGACATCTTCACTACCCTTGACGGGCCAGGAGTGACAGCCGCAGAAAATCTGCCAGGATGGGCGACGCCCTGGGGCAATGTCATTGACCAGCGAGCAATACTTCCAGACAACACTTTCAACGATGCCAGTTTCAAACAGGTCCAGACTTGGCTTCAAACTTGCACACAGAATCACAGAGATTGCCATGCTACGGCGGCGGGAAACCTCAACCTCCTGGATCTACTGATCCCTACTCGGCTTGTCCAAATCTCAGGCAGCCTCAACAACCTTACCGTAAGACTCGTTGAATCCCATCCCAAGACCGAAGAATACCTCTGTCTGAGCCATCGCTGGGGTCAGAAAGATCCTTCGTGCAGGACCCTCAAGACCAATCTTGAAAGCCACAAGAAGACCATTCCATGGTCGAGCTTATCACCAGTGTTCCAAGACGCGATATATTTCACCTCACGATTAGGCTTTGCCAACCTATGGATTGACTCTCTCTGCATTGTCCAAGACGACAAGTTGGATTGGTACCAAGAATCAAAGAAAATGGCCGGCATATACCAAAATGCAGTGTTGACACTAGCCGCCACGGACGCGACAGCCGAAGGAGACAGACTTAAACGTGAATGTCCTCCAGAAACCCGCGGAATCGAAATTGAGAACGACAATCGCTCACAGCAAGCTCGTGTCAAGGGCATCTACGTGCGCCAGCCACCTAGACATGACGTGGAACATGCGCCATTACTATCGCGTGCATGGGTATATCAAGAAAGGCTGCTTAGCCGTCGTATCCTCCACTTCCTCCCCGAAGAACTCCTGTGGGAATGCAACACAACGATATCATGCCAATGCTCACCGTCCGGCGGTGTCTTTGACCGCATGGCACCATGCTCATCTTCCTGGAACCACCGCTACTTCAAACAAGAATACACCCAACTCCTTCTCCGAACCAATGATTTCTCCTCCACTCTCTTCTCAGCAATATGGATGCGTATCATCCATGCCTATTCCAACCTCGATCTCACGTTCTACCACGATCGACTCGCCGCTCTTGGGGGTATCGCTAAACAACTGCAATTACACCTGCACCTGCGCTTCCCCGGAATATCGTCGAGATATCTTGCTGGACTATGGCAGATGGAGTTCTTGAGCATGATTGGATGGCGCGCGAATGATGGCGCCTATCGTAAATCCCGCCCTTACCTTAGTCCATCCGCCTCGGGAGACCGCTGGGTCGCGCCGACTTGGTCTTGGGCATCTATTTCCGGTGGTGTCAATTTCGCACATCTACTGGACTGCGATCTTAACTCTTACCGCATGACGTTTGTTGATAGTCATTGTACCTCGTCTGCCACCACTACCACTACCACCCTTGCCAGCGAAGGGGGAGGAGGAGGAGGAGGAGGCGATGAGACTCTCAGCACCGACCACGGCGCCTCGGTGACTCTACGTGGCCCCATCCTCAAAGCACGACTAATATTTGGCGTCGCAGCTCGCCACCGCTTGCTCCTAGGCACAGAAGTGGAAGCAGAAGTCCCTGTACAATATAGATTACACCTTGCTGGCGGGCCATGGGTGGATTTTCACCCGGATTATGATTTTTCTTGTTCTACTTCCTCGTCCTTACACTCATCCGCCTCCTGCTCATCATCAGACGACGATGATGATGACGATGAAGATGAAAATCTAGAGCGGAAAAAGTACGAATATTATTACATCGCCAGTGGATCAGAAGTGACGGTTTTCGAGATCGGAGAGATCGATGTCCTTGGAGACCCTACTGGTATTCTCTGTCTCGTTCTGAGGAATTTACCATCGTCGCCTTCGCCTTCGCCTTCGTCCACATCCATCCTCGGGTCCGGATCAGGTTCTGGGTCGTCGACAACACCAACCATGGCCAGCACCGTTAACGCTGGAGGGTATCAGGCCAAGGAAGGACATCGATATGAACGCATTGGTCTCGTTTCACTGGATTACGGCGTGTGTAGTCCTACGTTGTTGGATGCAAGAGAGATCAGGGAGGTCACCATATTTTGAACCAGGATTTTAGGGTTTACCTGACATACACTGTTTGATATCCATCTTTAACTTGAGAGACTCCTCTTAGTTGATTTTCTTCTCGCAATAGATTGCTTGCTGCCTGGATAGCATAGAGATGGATTGCAATTACTAAGGGGAAACATTTCAAATAAATGCTTTGCAATCGATTCTAGACTTATGTCCAAGGTTAACATCTGCAAAACTCGACTGCAAGTAAAACCCCAGAGTCGCTCATTTGATGTGGTTGCCTTACGGAGGGACCTAAGTTAGACCTTGTGCGCCTTATCCAAGCCCTTGACTCTCTTGGGGGCCTAAGGAGGCCCAATGAGATCTTAGCACAGGCCAAAAACCGGAGGATGCTGGGAAAAACAAACACCGAGGCATCTTCACTGGCCGTTTAGACGAATTCTCCCAAGAACGAAATCTTTCGTCACCCGCGTCCGTCCCCGTCGTTGTCTTGTGGGTGCAGGTGCTGTTTTGCTCGTGCACCTCGTCCTCGTCGCCCTCAAACCACGTTATCAAGACAATCGGCATATCATCTAAACCTTTGCTCTCTTATCTCGTGCTTCATTAAATATGCGTCTTTCTCTAGCACTTAGCGATTGTCACGTGATCTTCCTGGTTGCCTGCTTGCCTAGAACATCTCAAATCGGTCTCGATGAGGCTGAGCATGATGCATGTGTCACATAATGGTTTCTTACAATTCAGCGTATCTAGCCGTCCTTCAATCGACCTACTTCTTATAGATGTAGTCGTGTGAGAATTTGTCCGTCACGGAGACTGCAATCCACTGAGCACCTTTCATAGCCTGACACGATTGCCAACGACGATGCAGCAATGCGACTCTTGAGTTGGAGCAGTCAGAACGAGCTCAGCCTGACCGATCATAACGACAAGAACCTTCCTCCCTATGCGATCCTCTCCCACACCTGGGGTTTAGACCGCGACGAAGTCACCTTCGCCGATATACAGAATGGTCAGGGTCAGAGGAAGGCGGGATATGCGAAGATTCGATTTTGTGGAGAACAAGCGAGAAAAGACGGGATCGAGCACTTCTGGGTAGATACATGTTGTATCAACAAAGACAGAGAAGTTGAGCTGTCGAAAGCCATAAACTCGATGTTTAGCTGGTATCGTAGTGCGAAAAAGTGCTATGTCTACCTTTCCGATGTACCAGTCCATCAGGGCGACAATAGCAGCAAAGTGCAGAGCATGTGGGAACCAAGCTTCCGGACCAGCCGATGGTTTACACGGGGCTGGACCCTGCAAGAGCTTCTGGCCCCTGCCACTGTCGAATTCTTTTCGCAGGAGGAAATCTTCATAGGCACAAAGCACACACTTGCGCAACTGATCCACGAGGTCACGACCATTCCTCTCGCTGCTCTGAGTGGCACACATCTCACTCAGTTTCCGATCGACGAAAAAATACGTTGGACCGAAAAGCGTCAGACTACGGAGACAGAGGACGGAGCATACTGTCTATTCGGAATCTTCAACGTCTTTCTGCCGCTTATCTATGGCGAGGGCGATAATGCGTTCGTCCGCCTCAGGGAGGAGATCAACAAGAAGTTTGGCAGTGATGTCGCTGCTCGTCTTGGGGTAGTTGATGAGATCAGACCTCCGGGACTGTGCGGGAGACAGGCGCTGCCCAATGATGTCCACGGCGTCACTGGGCGAGCCGTCGATATCGGTCACAGGGCACAAATTTCACGGCCAGGCGAGCCGAGGCCTGCAAAACGTGCCAGGACATCGTATTATGCGGACATCTCGGGGCCGAGCAACGGTCGTTCGTATGACAACACAATTATATCGAACATGGAAATCACGGGTGGCCACGACCAGCCGTCGAGCCAGAGTTCTCCACACGATCCAATGATAATCAGCAAAGACAAGTACAATAGTCTCCTCAAGTCCCTACTATTCAATCGAATCGACTTTCGTGTCAACAACGTCAAGAAAGAATTGTTGTCAACCTGCCAGTGGCTCTTTCGCCATCCTGATTTCCAGACATGGTATGAAAATGACCGCTTAGCTCAACATAGCGGCTTTCTGTGGATCAAGGGTAAACCTGGTTGCGGCAAGTCAACACTCATGAAGGCTGCTTTAGAATGGGTTCGTAGGCGAAAGAGCAAGGACTGTTTCCCGCAAACCATCATCCCCTACTTCTTCAATGCCCGAGCTTCGGCTTCTCTTGAGAAGTCAAGTTTAGGTTTATACCGTACAGTTGTACACCGCCTTCTGTCTTCGTATCCAAATCTCCAAATTCTATTCATGGAAAAATTTGCTTTGAAAGACCCAGGGCAATCAGGGGAGAACTGGACTGTGGAAGAACTGCAAGAATTTCTCTACGATGCTATCGAGTCAAACGAGTCATTCGGATTGTGCTTATTCATCGACGCACTCGACGAGGCGGAGTATGAGGATGATGTCCGCCAGATGATCAGCTTTTTAGTACAACTTTCCGACCGGGCTTTGGCCCTTGACAGCTCTTGCAAACTACACATCTGCCTTTCGAGTCGTCACTATCCTCACATCCGCATAGATAGAGGACTGTCTTTGGTGGTCGAAGCTCAACTTGAGCATGGTCAGGATATTGATTACTACATCGCAAAGGAACTAAGATGCTGTGATGGTCCTGAAAAGAGCAACCTTCGAGCAGAGATATTGGCAAAGTCAGCTGGGATCTTTCTTTGGGTCGTCCTTGTCGTGCAGATATTAAACAAACTCGATGACTGTGGAGCGTCTTTATTGGATATGAAAGCTCGGCTCAAAACCATTCCAGCAGGTGTCAACGAATTATTTCGAGACATCTTGATGAAGAGTGACGAAGGGATCGAAACAAGTATACTTTTCTTTCAGTGGATACTTTTCTGCAAACGTCCACTTCGGCCTGAAGAATTATTTGTTGCCATGGAATATTCCAAATCGCCACATGACCCGACACACATATTACCCACGCCGATTGCCGTGCCTGTGCCCGATCGCCTCGCCAAGTTTATCCTTCGCTATTCACGCGGTCTTGTTGAAGTTGTCACCGTATCCAAATCGCAAGCGCCATCGGTTCAATTTATACATGAGACAGCTCGCGAATTCTTACTGGAAGAGAGTGGTTTGGCATCAATATCTCAGGCTCTGGCCACGAATGTTGTAGGTATCAGCCATGATATCCTGCGGATAGCTTGTCTCCGTTGTATATTGATGAACGATATTCCTAAAGAATATGAACCTTATTGTGAAGCTAGTCACGTAACCTATGACTCCTTCGAGAATTTCCAGTCTGAAATACGCCTGAAACTGCCCTTTGTCGACTATGCGGTTTCACATCTTTTCGACCACGCTGAACAAGCACAGAGGCATGGTATCTCTCAGCAGGCTTTCTTGAAAAATCAAATTGACGCAAACGGTCTCTGGTTAGACTCATGCAGACTCTGGTGGAATACCTTCCAGCGTTTCGAAGGTATGAAGGTCAAGTCCAACGTGACTTTGATCTACTTCCTTACGGAACGGCAATACTCAAATTTACTACCAGTATTACTTAGTGTATCGAACACTATTAATACAATTTGTGGAGTTAACGGAAATGCTCTACAGGCGGCATCAGTAGCTAGCCACGAGAAGGTAGTACAGATACTACTAGACGGAGGTGCCGATATTAACGCTCAAGGAGGATACTACGGAAATGCTCTACAGGCGGCATTAGTAAAAAGCCGTAAGAAGGTAGTACAGATGCTCCTAGACCGAGGTGCCGATGTCAACGCTCAAGGAGGACACTTCGGAAATGCTCTACAGGTGGCATCAGGGAATGGCTGCGAGAAAGTGGTACAGATACTCCTAGACCGAGGTGCCGATATTAACGCTCAAGGAGGAGAGTTTAAAAATACTCTAGTGGCGGCGTCAGTATTTGGCCATGAGAAGATAGTACAGATACTACTAGACGGAGGTGCCGATATTAACGCTCAAGGAGGACACTACGGAAATGCTCTACAGGCGGCGTCATTACGTAGCTTCGAGAAGGTGGTACAGATACTCCTAGACCGAGGTGCCGATGTTAATGCTCAAGGAGGATACTACGGAAATGCTCTACAGGCGGCGTCATTACGTGGCTTCGAGAAGGTGGTACAGATACTCCTAGACCGAGGGGCCGATGTTAACGCTCAAGGAGGAGAGTACGGAAATGCTCTACAGGCGGCATCAGTGTATGGCAACGAGAAGGTAGTACAGATACTCCTAGACCGGGGGCTGATATCAACGCGAAAGGAGGACTCTTCGGAAATGCTCTACAGGCAGCATCAAAGTATGGTCACGGAAAGGTGGTGCGAATTCTATCTGACCATAAGCAGAGAATAGGTAGTTGAGTATTCAATGAATACATCACTGTTTTATTCATCTTATCTCCGATAGCGATCGTGCGATACAGCTCTTAGCACCAATCATAAGGAAGTAGTCTTCCAAAATACTTCTACTCACTACTTCTGGCAATGTAGATCCTAGTGTGTTACACGGGAGGGACATTACTCTTTTCAAAACGAGGGGTCAAAGTCAACGTGCACGGCGCAACTAATGAAATACCAATGTCCCTATGTCAAGCTTAACCAGAGCCATACTAGTAGTCAGTTGAGAACAACTTAGTGCAGTGCTTCGCTTAGCAAAGGCGCATCAACCATCAACTATAGCTTGAGCAAAACGGATACGGAACTTGCCGTGGAGAACTGAGAAAAGGCACAGCGTGAGAGGAGAGGAGGATTCGCACGTTGCCGTCTCCCCATTGTCTGATTTCATCGTGGCATGAGGATGGAGAAACTTCGCACTGTTGAGGTAGGTGTGAAGGTGTGATTGTTTCAATTAGTTAGCACTCTACTCCGCAAGGCTGCGGTGAAAGGGGGCTGACTAGGTAGTTAGTTAGTAGGTAGTTGTGTGGGTGACTCGTGACTTCTTGGGTTTTCACGATGCTCTTCGATGCTTGTTAACGACAATGATGTACGATTTACAGATCATAGTAAGCCGTAGTTAGAAGTCCTAGACGCATTCTCACGTCTGAGAAACCGCGTTTCTCGGGCAGCCAAAGAGGAATTACTGAGCATGCAGTTGGCGGTGGAGAACTTTGATTGCACAATATTTTATGATCAAGGTTCCCTCCCACGTTGGGTATCTTTGGATTATTGAGCTCTTGATTATAAGCTAATCTCAGCGAATGACAGAACGGATTTATCAACACTATGCCTCTGATCTCACGAAGTGACTGGGACACAAAGTGGTCTTTTTCGAGAAGAGTCGATAGAAGGCGTCTACTCTCCATCGCTAGCAAGCGTCCGTGACGACCACAATTGTGGTGCCCAGCCTGACGATCAAACCTAGCTCTTGACGATTTAGATGATATTTCTGATACCAGCCATCAAGTAATCCTTGGGGCCCTTCTTCCGCTTCTCTTCCTGCATCTCAGTTATGCTAGCGCGCCTCTGTTCCTCCGAAACACCTGCACCACTAATGCTGCGTAGCTGACCCTCCCTCATGCCCGTGTAGATATCGATATCCTTGATTTTGATGAATAGTGGACGGTCTTCTGGCCTTGTGAACCAGCTGTAGGTTTTCCAGATTAAGTACAGGAAGATGAGCAGAGGACCTGCAAGGTAGAGTTGGAAGAAGGTGTTAGCATCCAGGTTAGGGCCACCGATTGGATAGAGTGCAACATAGAATTGAGCGATCAAGCTAATGATGTTGATGAGCAAGCACAAATACGAGCCCCAAATACCGAAAGCTGCTCTGAAGGGAAGCTCGTCCAAGGAATGACCATTTGCTGTCCTGCAACTCGTCAGTTCACTGATGAATGGAGTGGGAATTCCATCTCTTGCTTACCAGGCCGCGCGGAAGCGGATATGAGCAAGGGCAATGCCGCCGTAGACGAACAGGATAGAAAGACCCGACAACGACAGGAGCCAATTGAAAATCGTTCCACCATTGTCGGCCAAATTGATGAACGCTAGGCAACCGAAGAGGAGCTGGAGAATGACCACAGACACAGGGCGGCCCTTCTTATCAACGTAGGCCAGTAGTTTAGGACCCATGCCTATATATGAGATTAGAGTCGTATATTATCAAGGAATTGCTGAACATACCATTAGCGGCGAGAGCTTGAATAGTTCGAGTCGAGCCAAAAGTGCAGGAATTTGCAACGCTCATCACTGCAATCAAAATGACAGCATTGAAAATCGATGGAAGCACCTTAATTCCGGCTAACTGGATGGCAATTACAAAAGGTGAGTGGCGCGATGTAGAACCTTCGCCAGTATACAGAGGACTGTTCTCTGGAACGATCAAACCAACAAGGAAAAGGTTGACGATGTAGAAGATAGCGATACGCCAAACGACCTGTTTCGAAGCCCTCGGGATCTCCTTTCTTGGGTCAATCGTCTCAGCAGCAGCTAATCCGGTCAACTCTGTGCCAGTGTAAGCAAAGGCGGCGGTCACAAATACAGAGCAGAATCCATGAAATCCGTTGAGGAAGGCTTCGTAAGGTGAATGCCTGTACAATATGTTAGTCTAGGGCGTAGGTGAGTTGTAGAGCGGATGGGAGTACCAGTATCTTGCACCGATATAGCCTCTGTCGTCTGTCGGGACGCCACCGCAATTAATGATGATTCCAAGGATCATGAAACCTATACACGCGATGATTTTGATAAGACTGAGGACGAATTCGACCTGTTCCAGTCAGTTGATGCGCTGGAATGGATTTGGTGGACTTGCCTCTCCATATCCCCTCACGCCAAAAAACTGAATAGCCACCAGAGCGACAAGAAGTGGGACGATCCAAGCACTGTTGTTAATCCCCTCGGATCCCGGCCAGTAATGTATGATGTTGCAAGCCGCAGATATTTCGAAGGGTAGGACAGTCAACCAGCTGATAGCATATTCCCAGCCACAAGCAAAGCCGAAAGAGGGGTCGACGAAGCGACAGATGTACATGGTAAATGCGCCGTTGATAGGATACATGACGGACATTTCGGCAAGGGCCTGCATCATAAGGTACCTAAAAAAGAGATCTCAGCTGAGGACATAGTGGTATGCGATATGAGGTACGTACACCATGAGACCTGGAAATAAATTAGCTCTCGCACAGCATGATTTGTAGGTTTTGACTGACCGATAATCATAAACCCAAGAAGCACAGAAGCAGGCCCGCCGGTCTGAAAGGCACCGCCTGAGCCAATGAATAGACCAGCACCAATGGCACCACCACTAGCATCATCGATCAATATTGACCTCTGGAACTGGTGTTAAACTCACATGGCAATCATCTGCATATGTCTGCCCTTCAGTGCGTGATGAAGCATGTTCTGGTCGGCTGTCACCATGGCCTGATCCTCTGGGTCGACGCTGAATTGCCGACCGCGTGCATGCTGAGCGAGCGTACCCGACTCATATGTTGGAACATTGTTGGCATGCTTTTCACCAGGCGAGTCGGTATCGTTGTTGAGACTCATTTTTGATGTCGCAGAGGAGGAATAGAAAAACAGCTGAAGGAAATTGTCCGGCTTGTGATGGAGATCGCGGCATCCCCAGTTTTATAGCACCAAGCTCCCGATGCATGACAAGCATGTCAAGCATGGGCAAGCATGGCAAGCATGGCAAGCATCCTTGGCTGCAACGTCTCTAGTGATATGCGGCTTCGACAAATCACCGACAGGCATTGGCTTTCGAGATCGAGAGTGGCTCATGGACGGAACAGATCCCGGAATCGTTCACAAAGTGCATTGGTAAATGCCTCAGCGACGTAACATCGTGCAGGAGCGGGTTCTTTTGGGCAAAACTTGACTAGGCTTCATGAAGAAGGAGGGTATGTATGGGTGGGTCATGAAGAGAAGCATTGGCTTGCACCAACCGTGTTTCATTTAATGTTCATGGACACCATGGTTTCATAGAGTAGTGAGTTCTTCGATTTGAGGCTCAGGTGTGCATTCTCATGATGATGGGTACCAATGCAGGCCACGCGAACGATGAGGAGCATGATAAAATTGAGCAGATGAACGCAATGGGAAGTTCGTCCGGTACAAAGACGATAGACGTGCCACGCTGGCGCCTAAGGCCTCCAGGCTTCGCTGGTTGTGGTGTCTACCCAGGGTGCCAGGTAACCTCTGATCAACGTGCGGAGCCTTTATGGGGACGGATTTCCAATAGCTTGTCAACGATAAGGATGTGGTAGTGGCAGGTTGTAGTTCGTATTAGTGTGCTGTGCCGCCGTGGAGCCTGTCCGGGAAGAAGTTGTGGAGGTTCTATTTTCCATGTTGAGTGTGGGAATTTGGGAAAAGAGGATTGAACGAGATATGAAGGATGACGTCAAATCCGGTCACACGCCTGACCTGTACGAGAGCGGGTGTGTACGAGGCACCGCAGGCAGCAATTAGCCCGTCTGGAGTGGTGTGAAACAGAGTGGTAGAAGGACACCAAGAGATAGATGTGATCACAGCACAGCAGCTATAGAGGTTGAGGCCAGTAATCTACGGTACAGATCCAGATCCAGATTGCTATAGTCCTTCACTAGACAAAATGTTCCATCTTTATATGCAGAGTAGGTAATCTAGGTGCAGCTTGAATACACTAAAAATGCATTAATTTGTATTAATACGCTATGATAACACTAGAATAACTTACTCAGGCAGCACGTGGATTGGCAGCTTGGTACTTTTGCGCCACGCCATTGTCGGCGCTATAGTGGCAAATCGACGACGCCAATGGTAGTTTCTTGGTTTGAGGTTAACGAGGATTAGTATAGGGCGGCATCATTTTCAGACATGTGCAAGTAGAGCACGTGATATGGTAACCCGTTCGGTGCTAATCGTCTAGCATTCACTAACTCCTTGGCGGCGCGGTGCAAACCATCAACGTCGCGCTCCTTGATTTGATGCCAGTGGTCCAGTACACATACCAAAGACACTGACTTCAATTACCACCACTACCTAAGAACTCGATTCCTCTCTACACTTGGTCTATTCACAGGCAGAATCTCTTAGCGAAACAATGCACTCTTAGATGAGACAGCCCGCGAAAACTCCTCTCGTACTCGTCCTCTCCCAACGCCCGCTTCGAGTCTTCAACTCTCTTCCGTCACCATGAGTTCACCAGCCATCGCTCCTGGACCACTCACTCCTCCTGCAGAACCATCACAGTCTCTTCCACCGACGACGCAACCGTCTCAACCCTCTACGCAGCCTCAAGTCGAAGCGCTCCTCTCACAGCCATTGACATCCCTCTCAGACAATGGCAATTCCAGACGACCGCGGGATCATCGTTTAATACATCTTCTACTCGTATCACACGGTATCGCAGCGTACCAGCAACGTGTGCCATTACAGCTGATGGACTTTGCTTATCGATATACAAGTTCGGTGTTGTCTGATGCGCTATATATTCAGACTGAAGCGTATGATCAGGCGGACGTGGCTACTAATGCCAAGGGTCGGGGTGCGAAACACAACCAGAAGAATAGCGAGGAAGGTGATATCAGCCTGGCCGCGCTACGAATGGCAATAGGCTCGAAGATGGGACATCAATTTCAAAGCAGTTTGCCCAAGGAATTTCTCAAAACTCTAGCCGACGAACGGAACAGAATCTCACTCAGTTCACAAGCACGAGACGGCGACAAGGGTGGGCCTTTGATTGGTGGTGTGAAATTGCCACATGAGAAATACTGTCTGACTGGTCTGGGTTGGGGTTTGAAGGATGAATGGGACAGTGAGGGTGAGGAGACACCGGATGAGGCTGAACCCGAAGAGAAGCCCGAGCCGGAAGATCTGATGATGGAAGATGGAGGTGGCAATGAGGATGATGAAGAAGGCTTAGGCGACATGGAGGACGTCTTCGGGCCGGACAATGGTGATGGTGGTGGTGGTGGTGACAAGGATGGCGATGCAGACATGCAAGATTTATGATTTGATGGAATTGAACGAGCAAGTAGACGGCAGCTGGCTCGATCAACCTCATGATACCCCGGAAAACGGATAGGCGGATTGTACTTGTATATCAAAAGCTTCTTCA
This sequence comes from Exophiala lecanii-corni, assembly GCA_003955835.1. Taxonomy (NCBI): domain Eukaryota; kingdom Fungi; phylum Ascomycota; class Eurotiomycetes; order Chaetothyriales; family Herpotrichiellaceae; genus Exophiala; species Exophiala lecanii-corni. The sequence goes on along the minus strand of CP034372.1, from coordinate 3,287,236 downwards.
GGGGAATACGACAACTTTGTCAATAGACTGGTTGACGTTAATGCGACGTTTCAATTGTAATATGAATCCAAATCCACGATACGCACAAAGCCTAGATTCTAGAAAGGATGCCTTGCAACCGCTTGACAAGATATCAATTGACATGCCGTCGAACCACCTCCATCACGTTATTATTCATCCAACACGATCAGGGACTGATCAAGAGATTGCCAGGATTGCCCAATCGCCATGACTGGTTGTAAAACCCAACACGAGATCGGAACAGAATTCCACGAGCGTCCCCCGTCTCCCGCCTTCGTACAAAACCATAGCCTTTGGCGGGAGACCGGCACTGGCACTGGCACTGGCACTGGCACTGTGGGGGAGGAACATTCTTCCCTCTTTCAGACTAAGGTGTTCACGGTGTTCAAGACGTTGTTACCTTGATTGACACCTTGACGTCTTTTTCCCGTGATGACAAGATCATCCTATCATTTTCTAGGGAGTAAGGTCCTACTTGGCTGTTACCCCAACTTTGTCAACCAACCACTCGTCCACGGCTTAGGCCATGTTTCTGAACCGTGCCTCAGTCGGGCTTTTTAGAATGTGTTATGACCAACATCTCCTCGGCCAGCCGGGGCTTTTAGTACCTCCCCTACTCAATTTACCTTGTTCAAACTTCCATTACTGAGTAGCCATCCTATGCTGGGTCTAGTTCCCTTGCCCCAATAGCATTGATCGCAATTCCTCGCTTCAAGCAGCGAGAGGCTCTTCTATTGTTCAATGAGGTTTTTCACAGGGCGCGGCGCTTGATTACATATTCAATCTCAATTATTCTGACTCACTCTGATGTTTGCTCTACGGCCTCATCTCCGAACACGTAGCTGCATCTTGGCATAGAGCTTGACCACGTCCGTTGGGGTTGTACGATAGCACCAGTTCAGAATACGGTAGCGATGCCTATGTGGTATATTAGGTCGCTTCGACGTCCTTCTTGACATGAGTGCAACTGCAGTGGGGCGGTCTCTTTATTACAACGATTCAAGCTGGTAGCTTCACCATCCGCTGGCATGGATAACCAGCAGTTAGAATTGGCAGATCAGCCAGACACGATTAATCTCAAGCATGATGATCAGGAGAAAAATATACGGCAGAAAGAGCCTCTCAGACGCAGTGCCTTTCGTGCAATAGTCCAAGACTTTGGGCCCATATGGTATGTAGTCCATGTATATGCTTAAGTCGAGGGTTTACCTGGTGTTCTGTCTGTTGACTTTGGCTGTACAGGTTTGCATGGTGCATGAATGCTGGAATCATTTCGATATTAATGCATCAATGTCCTTATCAATTCAACGGCCTTCAGGTCATCTCGACAATCGGCTTTACCCTCGATCTCGTCCTGTATATCATCTTTTCCACCCTCTTCATCCTTCACTTTTTACTCTACCGTCGAAGAGCATTCAACGAGCTCATTGCCAGTGTCCCTGACCTTTGCTTCTTACCTTGCTGGTCCATTGCCTGGATGACTCTTGTTGCCTTTGTCAGTCTCACAGTCAGCAACGCCAAATGGGGCGGCCATGCATTCACCATTCTCGCTGTCGTCATGTGGTGGATTGTGGCAGTGTGGATCTTTCTCATGCTGTTTTTCTGCTTCGTCACGCTCATCCGGCATCATACTATTCTCGATCACCACCTCCCAGCGGCCATTATCATTCCGGCTGTGGGCGTCGCAACTCTGGCGGCCGTTGGTGGGCTTCTTACAACTGAAGCCTACGACCTTTCTCCTCGTCTTGCTGTTCCCATAATCATCACGTCTTTTTGCGCCAACGGCGTTGGAGTCATTCTCGCTGTGATCTTGTATACCTTCCTGTTTCACCAACTCTTGGCTAAAGGATGGCCACCTGCTCTTCAGACTCCGACAATTTTCATCCTCATCGGTCCTACGGGTCAATGTGCTGCGGCATTGCAACTCCTGGGAGCCGCGGCCGATACACACAAGCGATTCGCAGAGTATAATTCTGGCATATTCCTCACGGCACAGGCAGCTCAACCGCTACACATGGCGTGTATACTCCTCGCGCTGCTCCTGACTGGGTTAGGTTTCGTGTGGCTGTTCCTCTGTATATGCGCCATGTTGGACCGCGCCTATCATCGAGAGCTGGTATGGACACCGGCGTGGAATGCGGTCATCTTCCCAACGGGGACGCTGGCAACCAGTACGACGTTATTCGCGACCGAGATGGACAGTCCATTCTTTCGGGTGATCACGGTTATTCTGTTGCTGGGCTTGATCACGGTGTTTTTCGTGAATGTCACTTTCACAGTGCGGAAGATCTGGAAGGGTCAATTGTTGATTGTGAGGGAAGATTGGAGGGTCAAGGAGGAGATTGAAGGGCTGAGGAAGGAAAGATAGACTACGTGATTTGGATGTATATATTAAAACCACATGAATAGGAGTGCATATGGGAGGCTGTACAAATATATGACAAATAAGGCAGACGCTGATTGTATTGCAGCAGCAGTTCATACTAGATATCATCATCTCATATTGACCAAAACGCATGCCATGCTGGAGAGATTACATCTTGCAGTCAGGCGTTATGGCTCCTTCCGTTCGAAGGTACAGGCTGAGTCATGCCCGTGACTTCTAGGCGGCGATCGCACTTGCCACAAGAACAACAGTAACCTGCAAACGGCAGGCGGGCACTTTCCTGAAATGCTCATAGTAGAACATTTAGGTATCAAAATACGCAAAAATGAATCGAGAGACTAGAAAAATCGACTCTTCACGCGCTGGAATCATTTTTTAGATCATAGCAAAAATCTATCGCTAGGCTAGATGAATGACCACTCATAGTCAAACAACCAAAACACCAGTCAAAGCTTCGGCTGTAGAACCGAGGAAACCCACGGTCAAAATACTCCGTACTCCCCACACCACGATCGCACCACACCTCCCTCCTACAAGACACCAATCCCACTGTAGCAATGGTCAAGCACACTATCAACGCCACCACCTCCTCCCGTCTTGGAACCAATTCTTAACCTATTCCATCAAAGCCAACATTAACAAGTGCTCTCTCGTGCCTCTGACTCGTATGTCGGCCGCCGTAAATTCCATCTTGAATTTCTCCTCTTCGGTTTCTCATCTTCACCAACGCATGCCTGCCATCCCGCTGCTGTGGATGGACACATCTCGATGGCAGCAGGAGTCTTTCGATTGGGCCACATATGCCTATCAACTACTTGCCCCAAGAGTTAATGTCAAGGGTCGCATGGCGCTCCTTCTTCTCGTCGCTGTCATATGGGCTTTTGGATGGTGAGCTTTTCTGCTTGTCTGCCGGATGCGTAGGACTTTACTAACTCGCTTGCGCAGGCTTCTCTGGCGTGCATATTCGGTCATCCAGACCCCAAACAATATCTTGATTGAAAAACTCGGCCTAGATATCCCACCCACTCCTTACGTTACCCTCGAGGACATTTCCTCTCGCGAAGTTCAAGTCACTTGGAAACATGCCGAACCCGCTTCTTCCGTCACTGAACATCATGTCGAAGTCAATGGGAGGATTATCGGTTCGACACGGAAAAATGAGATGGGCGCAATAATATCAAATCTTACTCCTGGCACAATCTATGACATTCGAATCTTCTGTCTCAGTGCAGGCTCCTTTCAGACTCCGAGTGCCCCGTTGCGAATTCGTACTCACAATGACTCCTCTACTTCTTCCCAAGATGAATCCTCCGATTCGTTTCCCACTGTTCGCGCAATCTCCGTCCGCAATCCGACCATCGTCCTACCGAATTCAGCACCTGCTATGGCTCGGGAGCCTAGTGGCGGCGGTCCTATGGGCAGGCGGGGTACCATGAATCGCAGATCATCTCCGGCTAGCCATGCCATTGAGTCACAATATGCTCACGAAAATCCCTCTCCTGCCCTCGACCAGGAACAGGACGGCAATTTGGTCGAGCTGTCCAAGAAACTGCAAGAAAAGCAACAAGAGACTGAAAATGTCGAATCACAGATCCTTGAGGAAGAGATTGCGCATGAATCAAAATTGAAGGAGCTTACCCTGGCTGCCAATGATCTCAAACAGCGGCTGAAAGAACGTGACGAGGAAAGCAATGAGCTTCGGAAAAAGGTCAACAAGGCCGAAACTGCCAGTCGGACAGCCCAGAACGAAAAGATAAAGAAGGAACGACTGATCGCTCAGAAGGACAACGAGAGAAGGAAGCGAGTTGACGAAATCGCCAAATGGGAGGACCAAATCGCTTCGATGAAAGAAGAAATTGCAGGAATTGAGACTCAAAAGGCCGCCATCGAGCGTCGGACGCAATCTGAACTCCGAGAGATTCGCAAAAAGGTTGAAGATGAGCAGAAAGAGGTGGCTATGCTCGAGGAAGACAATAAAGAAAAGGCACTTCAGATCAAGGCCTTGGAAGAGGAGCGTCAACAATACAATGTCGAAGACGAGACCGACGAAAGCAGAGAGGCTGATCGTCTTGAATATGAGCGAAATATGAGATGGCGTCTTCGGTTTGATGGTTTACAACACCAGTATACAAGAATTTGGAACGACCTCCAGCTCATCAATCAGCAAGTTAGTTATACACGCGAGCAGATCACTCAGTACGAGACAAGACGAGCCAATTCTCTTGCCTTTGCACCACAGATGGCACCTCTTGATCTCGATGCCATTCGTCGTCCTCTAAGGCAGATTCGTCGACCTCGACATACGAATTCTCGTGGAAGTAACATTTCCTCGCCACGCGGACCTTTCATCGGAGCTGAACCTTTCGCAACAGCACCACAATTCACATCTGCCCCAAGTGTTTCGCCCACAAATGTCGGCGGTGGATATTTCAATCCACAGAATGGAATGTCATGGATGCCAACAGAGTTATCACCTGGAGTACCCGAGGATCTCGATGCCATCACTTCGGTCCCAATGAGTCCAAGAGCAGATTCCCTGCTACCAGCTGATCTACTTGGAGATGAGTCCGCAGATGAGCTGCCTGAAACAGAAGGTCCCATTCCTTCGAGCAGCGTTGCTGAGTCTGGCATTGCTTCAATTCCTAGGATTACCTCGCCCGTGGTTCAGGAGCCGAATAGGCATACTGAGACTCCATCGGCAGGGTCTTCATCAAGCAGATCATTCTCGAGTCCATTGCAAACGTCTGTCCCCAACGTGGAGACTCATAAAAATCCTCCTGGATCCGATGAGGCCACAGATGAACAAGAAGAAGATGAAGTACCTCAGCAACCCAGCAAACCAAAGTACTCAATGTCTTCCATGTTTGGTCTGAACCGACAAAGAGGTAAGACTCTTGCTGATCAACCACCTCTATTGGGCTCCCTAAAGTCGGGTCAAAGCCAATCATTCCCCGCAACCTGGACGAATTTGACCCAACAGCTCAGCCTAGGCGGCGACTTAGTTATGGTGGAAATTGGGCATTCCCTGTTTTACGTTCTGGTGGTGAAGATAAAGAATCAGAAGCCACCAGATTGTCCGCGACTAGACGAGCATTTCAGTTTCCTGGGTTTGGCAAATCATCTGCGAATGCCAATTTCGATCCATTTAGCTTACGGTCAGGCTCTCTTGATCCAGCGCTACGTGGCGAAACCTCATCCCCGAGGCCTTCATCGACATATTCTTTTGACAAAATGCCCCGCCCTTCGATGGAGAGTCAGTTTCGAGCATGGGCAACTGACAAACAACCGATCCGGAACAGTCCGCTAGTTCCTGATTGGGGTTCCCTACATTCTTTTTCTCGTAGTCACTCGCGTCGACCATCGATCGTCTATGGTTCGACCAGCAATCTATCCATCCCTCAGACTGATGAGGAGGTTATTGAGGATCGCAAACCTTCTCGACCACTTCAAGCACCTATTGGTACACGTCCAACTTCCTCCCAGCAAAATGCTACTCCCAAGTTGAACCCTGCGGCACCTTCTTTCAACATGTTCTTTGGAAAGCGGAGTGAAAAGGCCAAAGACAAGGGCAAAGGGAAGGAATCCAAGGAAAGAGTCGGTGATCTCGAGACTGGTTCGCCACCAGAATCTCGGAAGTCCAAAGATACTAGTTCTATTGCTGCGACAATCTCTACTTTGGATTCAGAGACTCTAGATCGCACAACTTCGGGCACTAGTGCCCAAGTTTCACTGGACAACACTCCTGTCAAACCCACTTTCATCTCCAAGATCACCAGGAAAGCCAGCTCTAACAAATTTGGTTCGTGGAAAGACAAGGGAGGGATTTTTTCCAGAAAAGATCCAGCCACTCCCAATGGAGAACATGAAGATGAATCGGGTTCTACTGAACAATTAGGCAAGAGTATGGAAAGCATTGCGACTACTCCTGGTGGGGATGATAAGAAATCGAGTCGTTCTAGCCTCACTAATTGGAACTTTATGCGTAAGACGAAAAAGGGCCAAAAGGATGATTTGACTGCCAGTGAGATCAGTGAGACTAGTGAACGAGCTAGTTATACTGGTGACGAGAGAGATGATGACGATGATGACCGAAGGTAGAGAAGATTCGATATGTAGCTTGCTTGAGCTGAGTATAGTTGGCGGCAACATTTATCAAAAAATGCGATCTTTTATTATTTATGTTCCGAAACATTCTTGGAGTGATGACTCACGTGCAACTTTTGTAAGTTTTGATATAAATTTTTGAAATGCTGGTTGTGCTCCGGCTTAAACTCCGAATCCGTACCCAGCAAGTCGACAACAGCATGATTAATCTTAATTCCACAGTCGAATGAGTAGGCAGCGTCAAGTTATAGAAGAATCTTGACTCGAACGAAATCTTCCACAATGATAAGCCTTCTGATCAAAGACTCAACCAACACCCCAGACAAGAATCCAAATGGCAAACTCTAAGTCCGTTTCTCCCTCCATCCACATCCCATCCCATCCCATCCCATCCCAACCACATCCACACACCCTTGTCCTATCCACTTTCAATCAATGTCAACTCTACGCGGTGCCTTGACCTTCCTTGATCACTCGAGGACCAGAACCGCCATGCCTAGGGTTTCGAATTTGAACTCCATATGTATATTGTGTATATCTCACGCTGACTCTCGTCGCTACGGTGCGACCAACCATACAGATATGAATACGTGCGCACATTCGAGCGCGATGATGTCTTGCTCCCGAACACGTGGATCGTTGTCCGTGTGGATGGGCGCGGCTTTCATAAGTAAGTCTATCATTTCTCGCGAGGTGTTTGGTTTGCGTGCGTGTTAGGTCTGTTTGGAGAGGGGAAAGGTGGGAAACGAAAAGAAAGGAGGAACGAATAGGATCAGATAGGGAGAGAAGGGACGGTAGGTATTGTGGTTGAGTGTTCTTCGGAAGTGATTGAGCCGGCACTGCGTTCATGGCGTGCAAGATAGTGAGGGCTTTTGCCCGAGAGCTGCATGAGTCTCGGGAGATGGAGCTGATCAACCTTGCGAATGGCACGGAAGGGAGGGTCTGATCGAACGCAAGTTTGCGGACGACAGTATAAGGTTGAGAATGGCCCCTACCGTGGCCACGGTACTCCAGAAAGCCGTTCGTCGTTTTATCGTAGCCATCTCGAGGCTGGATGTTCTACTGGGCGCCGACTACTGTTCTTCCACGGCTCCAAGATTATTGTTTCCGATTGCATACTTATGTGCCTCGCTAATTATCCCCATATGGCGACATCTAGGCTATCAACACACTACGCCTTCACCAAACCCAACGACATCCGCGCACTGAACCTGATGAATGCCGCCGCCACACATGTGGTGAGAACAATCCCCGATCTAACAATCGCTTATGGCGTATCGGACGAATATAGCTTTGTATTCCACCGGTCGACGAATCTGTTCGAGCGCCGCAGTGCCAAGCTCGTGAGTACGGTCGTCAGTACGTTCACAGCAGCATATGTGGCGTTGTGGGGGAGGGAGTTTGGCGGTGCGAAGGGGGACGGCGGTGCAGGGGAGTTGGGAATGAACCTGGATCTCGACATGTTGCCGACATTCGATGGGAGGGCCGTGTGTTATCCGACATGGGAGAATCTGAGGGATTATCTGTCGTGGAGACAGGTTGATTGTATGGTACCCCCTCTGCGCTCCCTGGTCTGCAGATGTCATTTGCAAGTTCTGCCGATTCGCCATCCGACTTTTTGACTCGTACGATGGATCTTGATCGATGCTAACGGAAATACATGATATGACAACAGGCCATATCAACAATCTCTACAACACAACGTTCTGGGCCATGGTCCAACAAGGCCAGATGAGCCCGACAGCGGCCGAAGAAGAACTCAAAGGCACAGTGGCAGCAGACAAGAACGAGATCTTGTTCTCGCGCTTCGGCATCAACTACAACAACGAAAAGGACATGTTCCGCAAAGGCAGCGTGGTATTCAGGGAGTTTGAACTGGCGGAGAAGGTCGAGGGAAGGCCGTTGTTGGAGGGGGAGGGACATGAAGACGGGAACAATTACCCTGACGAGGATGGCGGAGGAATGCAGACGGAGATGTCTAAGACGCAGAAAGAAAAAGAGCGCAAAGCTAGACAGAAAGCCAAGGTTGTGGTCAGGCATGTCGATATCATCAAGGATGAGTTTTGGGAGAGGAGGCCTTGGTTGAGGACTGGGAGGGCTGGGAGACAAGTAGGTATGTGATGGGAGTTGGGTTATGATGTGTGCAGGGAGACATGAATCTTTCTCTATTGCGGGTTAGATTGTCGTTATCATTCCGTGGACTTGATAGATCCGTCGACATTCCTGTCCAAGGCTGACTAGATGTCTAATTGGTGATCATTTCTAATAAACAAAACTTGCCAAACGCTCAGTAACTCCATTGTTGATGCAAGATACACTTCGTATACCACAACTCATGACTTTATCGCCTTCTCAGCTTTCCGCTTCTTCCGCTCCGCCCGTCTCGCCTCCTTCGCCGCAGCGTCTTGCACATCTTTATCATCGAGGCTGTTGTCGCCGGCCTCTTTTCGCGCAGCTCGTTCAGCTTTTCTCAATTCCTTCTCCTCCCTCCGCCTTCTTCTCCGCTCTCTTCTTTCCTCCTTGGTCTCGACACGTTCGGCTGGATTCTCATTCTCGGCAAGAACGGCAGCCGGCGGGTCATCTTGACCATCATTCTCATCCTCGGATTTCCTTTTCTGTTTGGATTTCTTCTTATCTTCGGATCGCACGGCGAGGTATTCGCCGACTTGTCGGAATTCCTCGACCGGGCTGGGTTTCTCTGGTCGAGCCTTGCGTTTATGTTCGCGGTCGCGCAGGGCGATGTATTCCGACACTTTGGCGAAGTCTTCTGCTGTCTTTTGTTTCTTGGATTTGGCTGTGGCTGTTGCTTTTTCTGTCTCGTCGCTCTCGTCTAGATCGTCAATCTTCCTCTTCTCGGCTTTGGTCTTCTTCGTCGAAGATGATAAAGAGTCTCGTTTTTCGGCTCCGTCGAGCTTGTCAATGGTTCCTTCCATTTTCTGACCCCTGACGAAGAAACTGTACAAGCCTCCGTGCTTCCCTGCGAGAGGATTATATGGCGTGACCACGGGTGTCGATGTGCCACTACTTCGTTCACTCTCACTCTTTCCTACATTTCCCAGTGCGCTTTCGAACCCTTTCAGCCACCAATCGTTGCCGGCTTGTGGTTCGTGTGCCTTTTTACCAATTCCCAAATTTCCTTTGCGCTGAGATATCAACAAGGGTTTCACTAGGCCATTGCCTGTGTTTGTCGTGGCTTGAGACGGGTCATATGCTAGACCTCGGTGGCCTTTTTGTTTGTATGGTTTTGAATCCAGTGCATGTCCTGGACCCATCCAGCCTAGCGAGATGAGGTGGGCGTGGGCGTCCATTCTTGCTGTGTTTTGGAGGGTTGCGGTGGTTGTCGACATATTATGAATTTATGATGAGGGCGACATATTTGACGAATGTGAGAGATAGTGCCTAACAGTGAACGAAGGATGCTCACAGTGGGAGCGGGCAATCTGCAAAGCGGCTTAAGGATAGGGTCGTGGTCGCAAAGACCACGAGGATGTGAAATGCATGTTTTTTGGTGGTTTGGGCCGGGCACAACTTTTTCTTCGAGTCGGGGTAACAATTATTACAGCGGAACATTTGACATGAGGACGATCAGAGTCAGGGCACTCATGCCCTAAGTAGTCAGTTAGCCTGCTAAGGAATGCTCTAGTGCGTTTTCCGCTATTGCCGCCTTGAAGAGCAGAGTGTTTAACCGCACTAGATCCACGCTAAGGGATTAGAGGAGCCTCGGGGATCTCAGGGTCTGTTCGGAGGGCGGACGACGTCATATTAACGGCCATTGATGCTGTTCTACTCCGTATGTCCATATATCAAAATACACACTCACCTACAATTTGACATCTAAACGTAATAAATCATAATATTTTGGGTCAACATGAATCAGACACCGTAGCATCATTCACATCACGGTCTACACTCAGCTCGACTCAAGCTTGTAAAAGAATCAGAAATCCCATCCCACACAATCTATCTGCTGATCTCCTGACCCTCTTCCCATTACTGCCTCACTCTGACCCTGACCCTCTCTATCTCACGATGCCGTCCACAACTCCCCCTTCACATACCCAGCCTTACCAACCAGACACCAAAACCCATCTCCACTACCTACGAGAAGCACTCACCTTAGCACGCCTATCACCACCCAAACCCACGAATTTCCGCGTCGGATGTGTCATCGTCTCATACCCAACCACCACCACCAGCACTACCAGCACTACCAGCGACAACCCAAGCTCAATCCCCGGCACGGTTCTATCAACAGGCTACACGCTGGAACTCGAGGGCAACACGCACGCCGAGCAAAACGCACTGACCAAACTCATCCAATCGTCTCAGCAGGCGGGCAAAGGTGCCTCTGACGCCGAACCCACGACGTCGTCAACGTTGTCACCGTCATCTCCGAACTGGTCGGCTTTGCTCCCAGCAGAAGCCAACGCCACGCTCTACACGACACTCGAGCCATGCGGGCTGCGCCTCAGCGGGAACCTGCCATGCGTGGAACGGATCATCGCAACACGCAAGTCGGATAGTGCCACTGGAGGAAATGCCGGATCAGAAGATGATGCCTCAACGAGCCGAGGTGGAGGGAGAGGGGGCCATGGGATTCGCAAAGTCGTGTTCGGCGCCAGGGAGCCAGGGACGTTCGTGGCGGATTCGAAGAGTTTGCAGCGCTTGGACCAGGCGGGCGTGCCGTGGGAGTTTGTCGATGGGTTGGCAGAGGAGATTCTGAGCGTTGCTAAGGAGGGGCATGTCAAGAAGGAAGGGGAGGAGGGGAAGGGGGATGGGGATGGGGCACAGGGTGGGACGAGTATTGATGATATTAGCGTTGAGGAGAGGAGGAGACAGGAGGCTTTGCCGCGGAATCCGAAGAAGAGGATGATGGAGGTTGATGTGCCGCCATGAATGGACCTGTGCTTGCTCTTGAATTTCTGTCTTTGTCTATGTTAATTTCATGGACTAGATATATCTCATGAATGTGAGCGACCGAGGACGATTAATTTCTGGAATGTAGATATGTGAAATTAAGCATGTTGGATAACGGAATTGGAGTACTGGCAGAATATGATACGCTGCGTGATACACTATTGGACATATCTCTATCTCGTAACATTCATTCTTTATTTGACAAGGGTCCGCCGAACGTCTCAATTGAATGAGTTTGCTTCTTTTAGGAAGACAGAAAGCCTCCACCCCAGGTAAGTTGTTTTGACATAATGCAACACAATCCACATCAATCAATCCGAGCTTGAGTCAGACTTCTTCGTTTCGTGGGTAAATTGCTGGCGACCAGATTGTTGGATAAGCGGATCTTATTACTGCTAACCCGAACATGTGATCGAGGTTTCTTCAATCGTCTTCGAGCAACCATAACTGGTACTGATGATTTTGTCACCAGGTAATTTGAGAATGAACCAAGTAAAACTCCCTTCAGTGAACTTCGTCCTCGAGTTCCAACGACGCACAAAGTCGGCTCAAGAGTGTCAATCTAAGACATCGTCAGTATATATTCCAGCCACGCACCATACCGAACACAACTTACTGCTCCAAGGATCAAATGTTTGGGACTTTTACAGTGAATCACTTCCACCATACACCTCACTTGTAGTGTAGTCTTTCGAACCAATTTGATGAAATTGGAAGTGATTTCTTCCACAGCATGTAGCCGTTCCATTTCCTTCTTGGAAGTTTTTCGTGCGTCAACTGATCCTGTCAGGCTTTCTGCCTCGGTAGCTGGGACATATTTGTTCTTCACATCAAGTCCAACACTGGTTCCACCGCCTTGTGTTGTTTGTCTTGTAAGAGCAGCCATCACATCAGTAGCGTCCCTACCGGCCTGAGTTCCTTCTGCTTGTAAGACTTCTCGATCCGCTTCTGTAGCTTTACCCGCATTTTCGTCCTCAATGGCATACACTGCCAACAATGTATCGCCATCTCGTAACATTGTCCCCACAACCCATTCCATAGCATAACTAGCTTCAGTGCTGAGATCGCTACACACCAGGTACAACCTCCCGCTCCTTTCGCCTGCTTCGGCCATTTGATGGAAATGAACCCAATCACCTCTCAGCACAACTCGAACATGTCGGTCTGGCACGCTGGAATCGAGCGGAGACATGTTGAGTGCCAAAGATTTGGCTTTCCTGATTGCCGCCAATTCTTCATCTTCATCATCACCTGGGATTGCCGATGGAGGCGTAACAAAACTATTTGGTGGTTGTACTTCGGTTTTTTTCTCTATAATACTTTCTCCAGTGGGTGTGGTTACCGAAATCGAAGGCTCATGGGTCGGACTATCAGCTTTTGGCGTCGAATCAATAGATTTGTCTTGATAAGGCTCCGAAGCATCTGAGGTTTTGCGTCGGTCAGACCGACCTCTAGTCTCGTCTTCGTCGCTGCTAATGGAAGCCTCCTCGTCACTATACTCGGCTAGCGCTTCTTCTTCGCCAACGCCGTCTTGAAGGATTCTACCTTGTCCCTCCTCGGATTCGTCACCAACAGTGGAAAAGCTGCTTGATTTATTCGACAGGCGGCGGTGTGAATCTGCGGTTCCAACAGGACTTGAGGAGCCCTTTATCTTGGTGGGACTGAGAAGTCCTGATGATTTAGTGGCATCCTTCTTCCGATTGGGAGAAGAGGGTGATCTCGAATGAGAGGTGGCGGAGTGTGCGGAATGCTTTGGAGGAGCCGAACCCAGTGTAAGAGAGGAGAAGTCTCCGGACATGGCTGCAGCCATGGCGGAGCCTGAACCTTCGCGTGGTCGAGCAAGTTTGGGTGATTCAGATGAGGCTGGATGGGTGGCATTAGAAGGAGACTTGGGATCATTAAGAGGAGAGTCTCCAGGAATATCGTCTGCTTGTATCTTGGGTATTGCAACTTGAGCGTCGTGCCCTGAGTTGTCATGTTGTTGAGGGACGATGGGTGTGGCTTTTGCAAGGACAGGGGAGTTTGGTTTGCTAGAATGTCGAGTGGTATAGGTAGAAGGATCGGAAGGATCAAGCTGTACAGACCTCCGTCTCGCGGTGTCAGGACTGGTCAGGTCTACACTGAGACCAGCTGCGGACCCACGCCGTGCGGTAGGAGAGCCGACATCGAGGTGTGTTCGTACCGGTGGAGGAGTTGCGGTTCTGGAGGTTTTCTGCTTAGGCATTGGACTGCTTGGCCTCCTCCGATCAAGTGCAAGGACTTCTCGATTTTCTTCGTCCAATGAAGCCTCTAGGCTCAAGGGTCCTCCTCTAGCTCGCGAAGACGGACGTGACATGGTTGTTGAGGTTGGTTAAGAGAGGTGGGAGGAACGAGGGATATGAAGATCGGGATTAATATTGAGATATTGGAATAGTTGGCGCAGTCCAAGTGTAAATGTCGTTGAATCTATGATCGTGGGGGAAAGGGAAGGTAAAGAATGGCGACGGTTCGACAGGACAAAAGGTGCGATGTAGAACCGAAAAAGAGTAGGATATGCAGGTTGCTTTCGTAACTAGAGTTTGTCTCTTGGCCGAAGGATGTGGTAGGAGTAGGGTTAGTGGTAGTGGTCAATTGGTAGTGAGTAGAGGCATCGAGGCATATGGCGATGATCAATGTGGGGTTAGGGTTTGGAGGTTTGGATGTTTGGAGGTTTGGAGGAGAGGAATCGTCGTTAGTTAGTTGGGTACTTAGTTAGCGGCGCACCCACCATGAAGTCAAGCCATGAGCACAGCCTCTTTGCCCAGAACTCCTGCTTCCGTGAGAGGGAAGCGGGTGGAAAGTGACTCACCAATATAGTGCTTAGACAGGGCAGAGAGTCTAGGTGTCGCGTGCAAGGTATTTCAATTGACCATCGACGACATTATGGGTGAAGCTCTTGATGGAAATAAACGGCTGGGCAATGAAACTGAAAGTCTGAAGATTAGAGGCATAAGTAGATACTTAAGAAGGTGAATATCGAGTCTTTGAGGTACCACCGGCCAAGGGCCAAGGGGCGTGACGGTAGGTACTGCCTTTAACCAGATACCTGCCAAAAGGTACCTAACAGCCCGGAGTACTTCCTGAGCAATTGTTAGGCGATGATGATGAAAAGGCATGTGGATCCGTCATCCGTAGTTAGAGGAGGTCTAACCAGTATCTACTCCGTAGCGATCACTTGCATGTGATTTGGCTATCCTCTAGGGCCCCCGAACCCCAAAAGTGCCCCCAATCACAGCACCGGGAAACCCAAAGAGCCCTTATCCTTCCTTATCCTTATCCTTATCGCCTGGACCCAGTCCGATGACCCTTCCAGTCACGTGCGACAGAGCCAAGAGGTTTTCTTCCCACACAAATCCTCCCAATCCCAATCTCGAACACCCCTCCTCCTCCCAATCGTCCTCGACCCTCTAGGAACCTCTTACAAAGCTCCATCCATCCTGGAAACGAAATGCTGCTTCATGCATCTCACGCCTTAGTTCCCGTCTGCACCTCCGGCGTCATGACCTTCTTCAGCTCAACCATTGGTCGCTACCTGGAACTTCCTATCCCTCAATGAGCTTTTAATCCATTCTTCGGCATCAGCCTCAGCGATTCCTTGGAGCTTGCGCCTGGGAAATCCGGGAAACCTAGAAAACATGTCCATCGACTCCATCCTTGAGTCCAGTTTTGCCTTGATTTATTGCGCATTTCCAAGCTACAAAATCCCCAGCCTTCCCTATTTTCCCGGTCATCATGATTTTCCCTCCTAGAGTCCAAGCTGTCGCATTGACTTCCACAGTGTAACATGTTGCTAACATTCCTGCTGCCAGCCTGTGCCACAATCTTGTTGAATTTGACCACATTTACCACCGCTCAGAATTGTCGGACAGATCAAAATCCTTATTGTGCAGGCGATGACACATTCGAGCAAATATGCTGTACTTATCCTGATGTCTGTTACTGGGCCAATCGAGATGGCCAACCTGCTTGCTGTCCATATGGACAAGTCTGCGATGGCTTCGCTCCGTATACTACTCGAACTACCTATATCCCGCCGCCACTCACAACTACAACCGTACGACCGACCACTGTGACCACTACAATTCCGCCTACGACTATTACAAGTTATGCCGGCGGCGGCGGCGTTGTTGTCACTGTCACTTCTCAGAACCCTGTCGTGGTTGTGACCACGAATAACCCTTGTCACAATAATCCTTGCGCAACAGTCACCTCGGCCGTTGTGAGTGTCTACTCTACAATCACCCAAGGTGCAGGTGGAGTTGTCTCTACCATCACTCAGGGGCTGGACAAGCATATTCCACTGTAAACGGCGTGTTGGTTGGTAATCTTGCGACAACATCTATAATCACTGCAAGCAGAGTGCTCTGGGCGGTGTTTATGCCTGCCGTGGTCCTGGTGTCCATTATACTTTGGCCTGGAGTTGTATGAAATTTGGAATGAGGCGATGTTTTTCCATCCAGAAACCTTTTGCAAGGTGTCAGACTTGGACTTCGTTCGATAGCCAAACGTGGAGGGGCCCACAGTTCGCTTCGAATGTGACCATACAGGGCTCAAGTCAACATTTCCTTGAGTTTTGCTCTACTCATCGAGGGCTGTGAGGTTTCATCTGCAGGCCGCTGAATCCAGTCTACTAAGGTTGCAATCTCGACTTCATATCACTTAGGAAGTGCAACCTCCTCCGGTCGTCCTTCTGGAATCGTTTGGCGCAATATGCCATGAATTGAACGGAACGCAGTAGGGGCTCCAGAACTGCCGACCGATAATTCCACACGAAGCTGGTTGACCCGACCACGGTTGGTCAAGCCTTCGTATGTGACCACGATGATGATGAACATTATATCCCTGATAGCGTTTATGCAGATGCGAGCAAACTGCATCCTACTGCATTCTCAGTTAGCACAGCATCGACTTTTATACAAACAACATTTTAATACTCGACTATTTGGCTGTTGAACAATCTCGATTTTGGCCAATTCCAATGATCCTCATAAACTTATTTTACAACTATATATTGTTTTACAGTCATGAGCCAAACTCCCAGATCGTGACGAAAACCAGTACCCTACTTCCTCAAAGCGGCCTCTTCCTCTTCTATAGATTTCGGTACTGAGACGGCAATGGGCACGGTGACGCTGTTGATGTTTCGCAGAGCCTATAACCAGATATCAGCATTAGGGCCATCAAGAGGAAAGCGAAAGTACCACTTACCTTTGCAAAAGCATTGTCGGGAATTTTCCCATCCCAACGATCCTCCACCTTTGCAATCTTCTTCCCATCACTGGTCAAATGAACCAGGATCTTCGAGTCAATGACCTGCTCCGTGCCAAGTCCCTTCACCTTGTACAGGGTCTTGAGGCTCAGCTCGATGGGATTTCCACCTTTCACAACCTCAGCATGTTGTTGATGGATCTCGCTCATGACAGCCTTCAATCCATACCACTGTGCCTCATATTGTTTCCTTCCCTCGGCGATGGTCAGAGGATCATGGAAACTGGCATCGTCGGCCCATAAAGCGAGTTTCCGCTTTGTGGGATAACCGGCGAACAGATCGAGGACAGTATTGGTCAGAAGCGATTGTGTGGAATCGAGAGAGGCAGATGATGAGGGGATCTTGGTCTGGAAATTGTAGTCGGCGGGGTTGTAACTGGTGTTTCCACTACCGGTGACGGGAGCTGTGCCGCTGGACATGATGGGCCGGGTATGTGGTGTAGTGCTGCTGCTTGTAACGAGGGGTTTGATGGTGCTGCGGACGACGCGTGGAAAGGTTTCGAAGATGGTTGGTGGGACTGCTCGAATGGACATAGCAAATATTGGTAAAGAGCGAGGGCAATCGAAGAAACAATGCTCTTAATATCTGTAGGTAGGATAGAAACTGGAAGGGTCTTCCCCGTAATTCGAATACTTGGTACGTGTCGTCAGGAAGAAAAAGAATGGAGTTAATAGTGGTACAACTGCTTCGACGCCGATCACAAGGAAATAATGACACCAGGACTTTTCAATGCTCGTCGTTACACGTGGAAGCACATCAGCATAGAAACAGCAAAAAGAATATGAAACTCGCGTAAAGGAATTAGATCATAGCCCTCCCTTGTATCCCAATAAATTTGACTTGCAGCATATCATTAAACGCGGGCGGAAAGTGGTGATGAAATCTCAAATATTAAATGACGGTTGTGGACGGGGAAAGACATGCCATGATGTCACGCTTGCTCGGTTGAATCTCTTACGATTTTCCGGGGATCGGGAGTTTGTCCTTTTGGATCGTAGCACGCGGATTGGCCATTAACGAACTGGTGGAGATCTGGCACGGAGCCTTGCTGCATATCTGGACTTCATAGTCTTATCATATTTTGTTTCGACGCCGTTTTTGCCGTGCCCAAACAATATACAAGAATTTCGTGAGTGTCTTAATTTGAGGACGATGCTCACAGGCCTCGGGCCCTTCTGGGACCACTCGATATGCTCACGTGATGGTTGATCTAGACGAAGTGATCTAGCTTCCATCGAGGAACGGTGGAGACTTGAGAGTCACTGCCGCCATGCTATCTCCAGGCAGGAAACAAGTGAATGAAATTATCATTGAGACCCCGTGCCCAACGTGAAGCCGAAAAGGCGAGTCGCAGAGGGTACTCCTTCTGCCAGCGATTCAAGTCAACGAGTAAGTCCAGAACCAGACCGAAGCAAGGCTCTCGATAGCATGCTCCGGTATTATGGCCGCTGGCATCCATTTCTTTTCATCTCTGAAATCTGGGTCTGGATCTTATGATATGAGGTTCCGCAGCCGGTGCTCAGTGCCTGATCAAGGCTGAATGACGGGTGACCACATAGAAAGGCGGCAGCAGTGGAGAGGAGCGAATGTGGAACAGCAATATCTCTTCCTCTTCACCTCGATTTCCACTTGTTGTCACAGTACACATGGCACTTCACACTCCTTCCTTCCTTCCTTCCTTCACCATGCCACTTGATTGAAAAGTCAAAGATCTCACATATATATTTCCCTCAATTCCCCAGTCCCGACTCACACTCATTCAAGCAGGCACGTCATAAATCTTCTTGAACTCTTCAACGACAACAAGACAACTAGAGCCGACAGATCGTCAGACAAGCAGAGTCGGTAAGTACCCGTTGCTCAAGATTGCATCGTAACCTAAGACTCGGCTAACAATTTGGCTCGTCATGGACACAGAGAAGTTAGAGTTAGGGATTCTAGCTCGCCAGCATGAGGAACCAAGATCCTGAAGAAAAGGCTTCTCAGGTGAAGTCACTGGAAGTTCTGAGCGCTCAGAAGGCTTTGGAACTCGTTCGCAACCGTCCAGATCGAGAATCTGGCATTCATCCAACCGCTTTGCCCCAGCACAGTCCAAAAGACACGTTTCTTTCTTTACATCCAGACCAGCAACACATTCTCCTACCACATTTGTTGGACGACTATAAGCGACTTCTCCAATTTGAAAATTCTTACAGACAACTACGATTCTGGGCTCCCGTTGCTGACGTCCGCACTTGGCTTGACCATTTTCCTTTCGACTCTCGATCTGACGCCAAATCTTTCTGCACGCAGGCCTACGTCCACAACCTGATTGAGAATGAAAACGACGAGGATGAAAATGGCGTGGTGGCCATTGTGAAGGCAATTTTGAAGCAAAGCGGTCCTTTTGCTGACGATTGGAATATAGTGGCTTTTCATACAGTCTGGTCCATACCACCCGACAGTGGAAGGCCTTGGTACGAAGTTGGATGGAATGGGAAGGAGCTGTATTACGATGATGTACAGCCATATGTGTCTTTGCGTGACACGGATACGACCGATTCCTATGGCAAAAGAACCTCTGGGAAATGTAGACGGGCATGGTATATTGATTCTATCATTTCTCGAGACCTATTCTTCTCTCGCTTTCAGCTTCTGGTCGACGTACTCAAAAACGGGCCATCATCGCAGGGAGTTCTTAGCACTCTAAGGTCAAATTACAACTGCAATACAGGCCTGCTACGATACAAGAAAAACGATCAAGTCATGCTGAGTATCACAGTGAACTCTGATGATGAAATCGCGATACGTATGGTCACAACCGAGGATATACCCTGCAATGCTGAACTCTCAGAGAGTCGGTGTGACATGAGGGGGTTTACCGAAGTGAGGGATGCGGCTTTGAGACTTCTGAATTGGCTGATATCGCATGACTTCGTTCACAATTATCAGTACCACTGCTATGCTCGCGATGCAGTGCAGCGCAGAGCTCCACCTGGATAGGGTTTGTCGCGGAAGCGGCGGTAGAGATTGGCTTTGCCTGTGCTTGATATGGAGATCCCGATCAGCCCCGAAATGCTGTGAAGCCGGTATCTACAGATTGCTCAAGACTTATGGCAAGGTTAAGGAAAGAGGGTATACACACTTGATGGCAATAGGGCAGTAGCGAAAGATTGCAAGGACAAGAGCTCAGATATGGACCACATTGGAGGTCGACAGTCAGATCCGTCGCACAGGAGACCTGTGAGCACAGTACTAGATCTTGTTGTGGTAATGAGTGATGGGTTACGGTTGAAGAATAGTTGTAGTAACATACTTGGTGCAGGATTTCCTTTACTCCATCTAAATGTGAAGCCTTGGTGCGCGCTCTTGTAGTTCTTGTGTGCGATGATATCTGTCTCATGTGGACTTCTGGCCAATGACGTCAACCTGAACGCGTCTCAAGTCGCGTCCTCTCCCGTACCCAACCTGCGCTTTGACCATTTATTTTATTTACCCCAGACATTGGGTTCAACCTATTCCATTGAAACTTTCTCACCCAGTTAACACTCGACCATCATTTCTTTTTCTTCGATTGCCCTGACAGAGTCCTTGCTATCATCGCCGTACAATATCTCGCAGAGTTTGTTCCTTCACAATCATCTAGACTTGAACTATGCCTCGCAAAACCAAAGCCAAAGCACCACCGAGCCAGCCGATCTTTTCTGAGGACTCAGCATCTGACAATGAAGGTGGTACTGAAGATATCACTCTCGACGATCCACCCACGGCCATCAACCCATACACTGTCCTCTCTGTCTCCAGTACAGCCACTGAGTCTGAGATCAAGACCGCCTATCGCAAACTCGCCTCAAGCATCACCCCGACAAAGTCTCGGAATCAGATCGGGAGACGGCCAACAAAAAGTTTCAAGAAATCGCCTTCGCTTACGCCATTCTCAGTGACGAGCGCCGCCGCAAACGCTACGATGCTACAGGAAACACTGCCGAGTCGGCCAATGCAGATGACGACGATTTCAACTGGACCGAGTTCTTTCGCGAAATGAGTGCTCAGGTGGTCAGTGGAGATCTGATTGACCAGGTCAAGAATGAGTACCAGGGCAGTGAAGAGGAGAAAGAAGATCTTTTGCAGGCATACGAAGAATTCGAAGGTGACATGGATGCTGTCTTTGAAACGGTCATGTGCAGTGAGGTGTTGGCCGACGAAGAGCGTTTCAGGGCTATCATCGATGCAGCGATTGCAGAGGGTCAGGTCGAGTCATATCCCAAATATGTCAAGGAGAACAAAAAATCTCGAGACAAGAGGAAGGCGAGGGCTAGAGCAGAGGCCGAGGAGGCGATGGAATTGGCAGAAGAACTAGGCATCAAGGACAAACTGTTCGGCAATGGCACCAAAGACGGAGCGGACAAGACGAAGAAAAAGAAGAAGAAAGGCGGCAATGCTGATGCAGATGGAGATGACGCTCTCAAGGCTCTGATCATGCAACGACAGCAAACTCGGGCTCAGAACTTCTTCGACGATCTTGAAGCCAAGTACGGAGGAGCTACTAAAGGTTCAAAGCGCAAGGTTGTTGATGAGCCACCAGAAGAGGCGTTTCAGAAGAATGCGAAGAAGGGCAAGAAGGCCACCCGAGGTTGACGGACCTGATGATCATATTCATCTTGCTTCTCTTTGGAGTTGAGGCTCTTTCATTCTTTTATTGATTTACACGAAAGCATGTCAAGCGTCGGCGCAATCATTTACGGGGACGGGACGACATTGGACACCGAATCTGGGGATTTTGACGATAACCACGAACAGGAGTTGCGGTCGGTGGTGTGGACTTTTTGGACTTTCTCAATAAGTTGCTTGCCAAAGGATGATTGCTTGACGTTGGAAGAGCTACAGGATCTATTTTAGCTCGCATGTGCATTTGTCTAGCACAGAATCCACGATGCATAGGCAGGCAAGAGCTGAGGCTTCAATCCATATTTCAGTTACCAATCCATACATGTGGGTGATATTCTATAGAGTAGCATTCACGATTGGGAGCAGCAGACCGAGTACTGCCGTCAATATCCAGACTGCAATCCTATCAATCCCCATGAACCCATTCTAACTTGGTGCATCTTGAGTAGACACACAGGTTACAGGTAGACATCCACAGCTAGCTATCTACCTAGGTAGTTAGTTAGTTAGTTATGAGCACCACCCCAGCCAGCAGCCAGCGAATCCACGTCCATCATGCACTGCACGACAACCCTCCCTGTAGTCAGACGGGTGCATCGGCATCGTTTCTAACTAACTAACTAGTTACTGGCTTCTAGGTTTCTCTGTTTAACGACTGCCATGCGAATTGGTCCTGCCTACAGTATGATGCGCAATCCACGACTTAGTGAGTCACTGCTTTTCAGAGTCCAATCAACTACATACCTACCTACTTAGTACCTAATATGACTTGTAATACCTACTGTACCTAGTTTCAGACCAGCCAAGGCGGATTTCAGCCGCGGTTGGAATGTTTTGTTTGTATGGCATCTGTACGGAGTGATGTATGTACCTAGTAGTAGGTATGTAGGTATGTCGTGGTATGTACGGTACGGATAGTACTGTATGTAGGTGCAGGTGGTGCAGGTGGTGCAGGTGCCAAATCAGACGTGACGGAATTCTTCGGTCATAATGGAGTCCAGAAAACACACACCAACCAGGCCGTGTCAGGGCGTGCCAGGCCAATGGTGGTGGTGCTGCTGATAATCTCATATTTTATTTGTTCAGCAGCTCCGGGAAATTCGGACATTGTCATTAACAATTATTGATCCATTATTGGGACCCTAACTACAAGGTAATTAACTTGGTGGTTAGGGTAGGTAGCTTCAGGGCAAACATCAGCATTTATTTAGTATTGGACTCGGCCTGCAAACCCACGTGGAGGGATCTGATCTAAAATTTATCTACGGTACTGTAAAGTGTCTCTTTCTCATTACGCGTCAGTCCGTCGACGGATTGAATTTACTTTTTGGATGAGATGAATCTTATTCGGACTGATGAGGCGAGGCGGATACTGTTAGCTACCTGCAGTAGGTAAGTAGTTGTAGTTAGTGTGTGACAATGTGGATTCATCCTAGAGGCATCTTCGTCAAGGCAACCGGCACTAGAAGACACCAAGAAGCACTTCGGCCCAAGGGCCCAGGTGCCCCCAGGCATGCCGGGCGGTCAAATTTATCAAGTTAAGTAGTTAGTTTGGTGAGTTGGTTGCACCCGAGTAAGAAGCCACGAAGCCTAAAGCGCCCGAAGGCACGCACGCTAACCAGGGAAGCCGAGGCGGCGCAACGACCCGCGCTGGGCCAGGGCGATCCGCGAGCACGGACTTAAGGCGACTCCCTAAGTACCTGCTAAGTCCCCAGTAATCTGCCTTGCCCCGGCGCCCCGATACGTCCTTCCCTGGCCAGAGAGATTTGGTTTTGGGATTTCCGAACAAGGGGAGGGAGATAGAAGAGCCACGGGGGATTTGGGTGGTAATCATGACGGTAGTAACCTGTTGCTTCATCGCTGCAGTGAAACCCTCTGTCTGTCTGCCTACCTTTCTATCTCTCTTCAAAGGGATATTGCATGCACTGACTTTGTGATTGAGGTGGAATGAAAAGGCACGTGTTTCTGCCTATTAGTGATGATTACCTTCTGTGTCGACTTTTTTTTCTTTCTGTCTGCCTTTCATCGCATTACTTATCTTAGCGCAAGACAAGACGAGAATAAACCACGTCGCCCCACCGGTGCACACCATTGACCAGGGGGTGCTGGCCATGGCTGATGATTTGGAGTGGGCTAAAAGTACGATGATACTCCGTACAACCCACGTATCCCGGTGGATGAATCAATCCTCGTGGTAGTGGAAGGATGACTTGCCATCGACTGATGCGTCCTTTTAGAGAAATGTTTATATCATGATAGACAGATCACACAGATACAGATCTGGGGTAAAGGGATAGACAAGTGGTCTGAGTCTGCGATCCAGACGGACGATGAACTGTCAGATGTCACCGCGCAGCAAGATGCGAGGTAGGAGGCCAGAGCAGGGGTTCCCGGGACACATGTCAACAGGGTGTGGGTGTGGGTACGGGTACAAAACGCTGCAAAGAATGCCCCTACCCAAGAGACACACAGAGTCAACGGGTAAGAATGTGCCACATCGTAGTTAGTCTGCCACATTACAATTGGAGAGCAATGCGTGTAATGGCGAAAAAAGGAGTCATGATGGCGATGGGGATGGCGATGGCATTCGTCGAATCAAACGTGACGGGGAATGACTTTTAGTTTTGGGGAGATAGTGGCGATCATTGGGTCATAGGCTCATATTCATCATCCGAATGTCTTGTCCAACGGCGTGTAGAAAGTATCAGAAGCATCGAGCGAGCGGACGAGAAAGCGTGGTACCATCAACAGGCAGCAACTTGGACCTTGAGTAATTATTGGTGAATAGCGAATGATTCCAGTCATTTCTAAGTAGTTAGCTAGTTAGAGCCTCCCTGGAGTTGGACCTTTGACAATCGCCCAAAGGCCAACAGATCCCCTACCAGTCACCTACCAGTCACCCAACATTTGTCTCAAGGAAGCTGGGAATTCGTTAAGTGGTTGCAGCAATTGCCCATGGCTAACTGGTTAGTCAGTCAGCTCTGTGGTTAGTGTCACTCTAATCAACTCCATACCTCAGCTGGTCCTTTCGCGTCGACGTGCGCCCGGATGGGCATCAAAACAAGGCAGATCACCTGTGGCACCTGTGGCTTCCACCTGGTCAGGCACTACTACGACACCCCCAAGTGGTTTGTTAGGGGGCACCTTGGGCCGTGAGCGCCCCCGTTTGGCACCTCCCCAGGTAAACCTAAAGGAGCAGCAGTGGGTGAGACTGGACAAACAAACAGATCCAACCAACGTCAGAAATGTCCTCCGTAGTAGTTTACTAGTCAACTAGTGCAATCCCAAGTGCAATCCTAGAGTGCCCAACTACGGACTACGGAGTACTTAGTCCAGTTAGTAGTAAGTAGTTGTGCCGGTGATGGAAGGTGCAGGTGAAAGTGCAGGTGCGGACTCACTCTTACTCCAACCGCAACTGCCACTGCCACTCCCACTCCCACTGCCACAAGATCATGTCAAGGTCAGGAAAAATGGCTTGGCACTCGCCTTCCCCTTTCAAAATTTCTACTGCTTCCACCTTCCCAACTGCGGCTTTTCCTGGTTCAATCTTTCCATCTCACTTTATCCAAACTTCAACCACTCTGCGCCTCTTATTTCGCGTAAGAGGTTCTTCTGGTACTGTCAACTCTTCTGTTGTCGTGCCTCCATCCCTTTGAGACAGGGTTATTCTTCTCGCTTTCCACAAAAACAAAAAAGTTCTTTGCCCGATCTCTTCGGTTCGGGTCAGGTCCTTTCTTGCCTTGGAATCTCCTCTCTGGTCCGTGATCATCATCACCAAAAATCATCACCACCACCAAACTCGCCTTCTTCCACCAGCTCAAGAGCGGCTTCCGTTCATTCGAGACAGTCGCCGCTTCGTGGTCACCCTCACCCTCGCCGACTTCAACCTTCGAAATCCATTTCGTCACCTGCCGGTTCGGGCGATTTTTCCATTCACAACTTGTGTTTGTCATCCATTTCGCTTCAGCCTTTCGGTCAAACCCTGCAAATTTCCACCCTTGCGACCTTCAAAAAGCGTCCCCTACCCACTCTGATGACATCTAAACATCAACCGAATTCCTCGAGTCCAACAAAACAACAAACTGCGACCGGATCGAACTTGGCTACCCAAGCCCGAACCTCGCAACCGACCGCCACAAAGGCTTTTACATCCCCGTCAAATGCATCCGAGCCCTACAACATGTCTGCAGCAGTTGGAGGCGCTCCGCCTACACATGGTCATAGTGACTCCATAAATGGTCGAAATCCAACCATTCCAGCCATCCCATCCGTCAACGGAAATGTTTCGGTCCCTGATCACCTACGCAAATCTTCCAACGCCGTGTCGCCCGCTGCCGCCCTGGTTTCACAACCAACGGTGGTGGTCCAAACGGTCCTCAAAATAAGCCTCAGGTTCAATTCGGCTCTCTGAATACCGCAAACACTGCTGCTTCTCCTGCCCATGGTACTCCTCACCAGAATACCGCAAACTTGAGTGTCAACCAGCTTCACGCAAGGGTTCCCTCGCCATCCAATTCACCTTCTCCAATTCCTCAACCCGCTGTGGTCAGTGGCGGTCGTCCACCTTCCACTTTCCAAAGCCAGGGAACTGGATATCAATTTGGTCAATATGATCCAAATGATCCAAACGTAAAATTCATCCCCTTCAGTCCCCTGTTTCCACAAACTGACTTCATACAGGGCCTTGCTCGACCCATGTCTCAAATGCAATTTGGTCCCAACCAAGAGCATATGAGACGAGGTTCTTCGCAATCCATCCACAGTGATGTCGGCAACCCAGGCCTTCCCACTGGTCCCAATCGTGGCGGCTATGGTGGACCTGCCGGTCGCGGTCGTGGTTTCAATCCTAATTTTCAACAGCAGGTCCCATATGGCTCACCTCATCAAGGCTACCGACCAGCCAACAACGGTAGAGGCCTTCAAGGTGGTTTCCCCGGTCGAGGTCAACAACTTCCTTACCAAGGCTCTCCTGCCTTGAGCACACGAAGCCCGGCCCTTTCTCACGTTCAACCCGGAACGCCCAACATGACTCAAGTACATATGATGCCCGGAGGACAAAATCAAAATGGATATTACGCAGGAGGACCCCAACATGTAATCAATCACCCTTTACCCGTTCTCAGAGATCCCGCAAAGGAAAGAGGCAGAACTACAGGAGCCCGTGGTCGTGGCCGTGCCAATCGTGGTGCTGGTCGCGGTAAACCCTCCGGTAGAGGTGGATACGAGGATGGCCCTTTTATCAGCAAGGATCCTGCCTCCAACCACTATCGCTCTGACCTCGTGGCTCTCAACACTTCCCCATCTACCTTTTCTCTTCCTGATCTTTCCCCGAGAGTGGCAATTTTGAACATTTTCTGACACAACGAGCACAGGGCTTCGGCTTCCCCACTCAAGCTGATCCTAGCATCCAGATGTTGTATAACCAACAATATTTTGGACAAGGCGCAATGCAGGGTCAATATCCTCCCCACAATTCATCCCTCAACAACCTTCGCCCAGACCTTCCTATCCGAACAACGTCTATCCTCCCCGATGCAGCCATCCTACAGTAATCAAGGTGGTCCCCAGTCAATGTCAAGACAGTCCTCGCAGATCTCGGCTCCTGACAGACCAGGCTCCAGCGTTGGCCAACAACCGCACACTCCAGCTCCAACAAATGCAAGTCACGGCAACAACCGTACCCCGAGCATCTCGGCGCCCAAGGCGAGCTACACCATTCCTCCAAAGAAGAGTGCTGCTCTCGTAATCAAGAACACCGCCGGTGAAGTGGTCTCCTTTAACAAAGCCCCTCCCTCACCCGCTGTCTCGACCCCCATCATTCCTCCTCAAACTGTACCAACTCCACCAAGTCGGACGGCAAGTGCTGCGGACACCAACCACAGCCGTACCGACAGCGTGAGTGCCTCAAAGACTGCCGAAGAAGCCAAGAAGTCTATGCAAGAAGCTATTGCCAAAAAGATTGCAGAAGACGAAGCCAAACAAAAGGCCGAGAAAGAAGCGGTTGAAAAGATCCAGATCGACAAAGAAAAGGCCGAGGCTGCAGCTCGTGAAGCTGAAGAAGCAAAGGCCAAGGCAGAGGCCCTCGAGAAGGAGAAGAAAGAGGCCGAGGCTCGTGAGGCCGCCGCAGCTGAAGAAGCTGCAAAGAAGGCCGAAGAGGAGAAGGCAAAGAAGGCTGCAGAAGAGGCTGCCAAACCAGAGCCCGAAGAGGAAGAGATTGATTTCGATGCGATCGAGCGTGAGCTAGCCGAGAAAGAGGCCGAAGAGGAGCGTCGTCAAGAAGAGTACTCTCGAAAGAAGGCCGCGGCCCTTGCAGCCAAGCGGAAAGCTGAAGAAGATGAAGCTGCTGCTTACGAAGCGAACATGAAAGAGGCCGAACGCAAGGCCGAGGAAGAAGAGCTTGCAAGAGAGAGAGAGAAGGCTGAAGGCACAACTACCGATGAAGCCAGCAAAAAACTTTTCGCAGAACTCAAGGCCAATCCTTTCGGCACTCCTGCTTCGACCGACAGCCCTGCCGATAACACTCCCGCTGAAAGTGGAACTGCAACACCCGTCTCTGACGCTTCCATGCCTCCACCGACGAGAGCGCCTGCTCGACGCGGAAAGGCAGCCGAACTCACTCTTGACACAAAGAAACCCGTCGAGCCTCCGGAGCCAAGCGCTACACTCAAAGCGTTACAATCGTCAAAGAAATTGTCAGACCTCTCAAAGGTCACATATCCGGCAGACGTTGCCTCTCCAAACCCAGCCCTCAATGCCAATGCCCCTGCCGACCGACGCTTCAAATATGACAAGGAATTTCTCCTCCAGTTTCAAGCTGTGTTCAAAGAAAAGCCTACCCTTGACTGGGACAGTCGCCTTCGAGACGTCATGGGTGATGGGGACTCAGCTCGTCCTGCCGGGTCCGCCAGAACACCATCTGGCATGGGAAATCGCAGCGCCTCAAACCGTGGACCTCCTGCCATCAGCAACTTCGGGCCTATGGGCAGCTTCGGTGGTGCTCGTACCGCCCTTCCTCCAGGCACTACATCTGAGCAGCGATTTGCTGCCTCTAATGCTGCTCTGAGGAGTGGCGCTGTTGCCAGCAACCCGTTCGCGCAATTTGGCCGCCCCGGTCAAATGGCTACTCCTATGAATAGAACTCCATCGAACAATCCATTGGGACCAATCCCAGGCTCTCCTCGTGTTGGTGGTGGTTCAAGCCGTGGCGGCTCTCGTGCTGAAAGCAAACGTGGAAAACATTCCGCCAAGCAACAGGCTGAAGAGAATAAATCTATGCCACTCACAGCGGGAATGAACGTTGGCGCTTTGGAAGTTTCCTCTACTGGCTGGAAACCTCGCAGCGTCGGTCAACAGGCTCAAGTTGGGCCAGCTCCTGGTGGTGAAACTCTGATGGAGCCCGACATGGTTCAGCGCAAGGTCAAAGCCGCCCTCAACAAGATGACTCCTGAAAAATTCGACAAGATTGCCGATCAAATACTGGAGATCGCTGCCCAGTCCAAGCATGAGAATGATGGACGCACTCTTCGTCAAGTCATTCAGTTGACGTTCGAAAAGGCCACTGATGAGGCCCATTGGGCTCCCATGTATGCAGCATTTGCTAGAAAGATGCTGGAGAGCATGAGTCCTGAGATCAAGGACGAAAACATCAAGGACAAGAACGGGAACGTTGTCACTGGTGGCAATCTCTTCAGAAAGTACCTTCTCAATCGCTGTCAAGAAGAATTCGAACGTGGATGGAAGGTCAATCTTCCCCCACGCCCAGAAGGTGTCACCGAAGAAGCTGCCCTCATGTCAGATGAGTACTACATTGCAGCGGCGGCCAAGAGAAGAGGTTTGGGTCTTGTCAAATTCATTGGTGAACTTTTCAAGTTATCCATGTTGACTGAACGTATCATGCACGAATGTGTCAAGAAACTCGTTGACTATGAAGGGTTACCTGATGAGGCTGAAGTCGAAAGCTTGACCAGCTTGCTGAAAACCATTGGCAAACAGCTCGATAGCTCTGAGAGCAAAGCCCAAGGAAGAATGGACATTTACTTTGACCGCATCAACCAAGTCATGGTCATGCCCGATCTTCCTAGTCGTCTCAAGTTCATGCTGATGGACATTGTGGATCTACGCCGGAAGGGCTGGGTTTCCAAGGAAGATGACAAAGGTCCAAAGACCATTACTCAAATTCACGAGGAAGCCGAACGAAAGGCTCGTGAAGACGAGCTCAAGAGAATTGCCAGTCAACAAGGTGGCCGTGGCGGTGGCCGACTGCCCATGGGTCGCGGTGATGCTCGAAGTTTCAGTCAGTATGGTCAGGTGCCTCCACCAGACAATTCAAATCGTCTCGGTACGGACGAATTGCGAAAGCTTGGTGCGCGCAATACACGAAACCCAAGCAGCACCGGTCCTGGTTCTTTAGGACCCCCGAGCATGCTTGGAGCACGCACAAATAGTGGACGTCGTGGTCTTGGACCTGCCAGTCTTTTGAACCGAGGTGATGACAGCAATGCCAGTAGTCGAACCGGTACTCCTCCCGGTGGTAAAGACAAGGAGAAGAAGGATGAATCCAGCACCAACGCATTCAGGTAAGATCGATTCTATATGAGCAGTGAAAAAGTATACTGACTGGATATAGTGCTCTTGCAGCCCTAGAAAACGATGCACCGGGCTCACCACCATCTAATCCGGCATCCCCACCGTCACAAAAGGCCCAGCCAATCGAACGAGAACGATCGAGATCTCCCGAAAAGACCAGCGGGTGAAAATATGACAATCGATCACTCTGTACAACATTAATATGTTTCAAACCATAATTAATTGACTGACGGCCGCTCGTGGGGAGGTTGTGAAAAGATGTGCATTGATACCCCGGCGCAAAGCCATCATGTTGAGCATTTACAGCACAGCGGAATCATTTCGTTTTCTACAAAATCTTCAGGGCATGATACAGCCCACGATTCTGCAGACGAGATAACCTGTCAAAGTTTCTTTCCACATTCAGCCATAGAGATTGTGTTCTCGTCGAATTGAGAACCACACTGATTGATAGCGTTGTTCATCTTTTCAATGGTCGAAGGTTTACTCACCATCATTTTTATTTCGGCGTTGTGTTTTATCAAAACAAAAGTGCTGAAGGGTCTGAAGTATGAAGGTTGGAGTTTCCAAGGCAGAATTGGCATCTGATCTGCAATTGTGGTTGATTCAATGCTTTCGCCACTATGCGTACTCCGAAAGGACT
The DNA here is from genome assembly GCA_003955835.1 of Exophiala lecanii-corni. Taxonomy (NCBI): domain Eukaryota; kingdom Fungi; phylum Ascomycota; class Eurotiomycetes; order Chaetothyriales; family Herpotrichiellaceae; genus Exophiala; species Exophiala lecanii-corni. The sequence continues at coordinate 3,256,645 of CP034372.1, read as the reverse complement.
TGCAATCATTTTTGAGTCCAATCTCGCCTCGGTGGGAAAGTGAGCCTTGAGACAGAGAGCAGAGTTTGGAGGAGTGACAGATACACTGGCTTGATTAGAACCTTAGGAAGGGACAGACTTGATGCAGAGCTTCTAGAGCAACGTTTTTCCTCCTAGTTTCGATAGAGGATCAGCGGTGTTGAAGACTCCCTGTGTGTGGTAACGTCAGAAGGCGAGAAGGAGAGAAAGGAAGCAAGCATGGTTATGCGGGTTTGTACTGTACATTGACGACGAGGACTTTTTAATTTACAAGAATTTGACAAACACTGCGTCCATAATTGCTGCTAGTGATTTACTCAGTGCTAAGTGAGGGCCCTCAGCCATCGTGTCAACGTCTACGTAGACATCTGTCTGCACGAAGCACACTTCACAAGCAAGACATAGTCGAAGTCCAAGGCCATCATATTCTCGCGACGCCACTGGCCGCCATCGCCTGCCTCTCCCTCTCCCTCCCCTTCTCCTCTTCATCCCACTGCTCGGCGATCAGCTTCCTATGTCGCTCCTCGCGCTCCTCGGCAGCACGTCTGCGCAAGCGGCGGCGTTTCTCGCGCTCGCTCTCGACCCTCTTCTCGCCTTCGGCGGCTTGCCGCAGCTGCCTCTGCTTGCGGTCCGACAGAGCCCATGGCTTCGACAGCGTCGTTGTGATGAAGTCGTTGCGTGCGCGTATCAGACCTAGCTCGTGCGACGTGCTCGGCACGATGAATAGCCGTTTCACCTGGATTTGCAGCGTCTTGCGGAACGTGCATAGTGTCCCCTTGGCTTGCACCACCGTGCCGATTTGTAGTGTCGCCATCATGCTCTGAACGGCTGTGAGTTGATCGCGAGAGGGATCGGTTGGTGGGGCAGGTTTGGTCGTTGACGTTGTCGGGGCGTGCTGCTGCTGCTGCTTGAGAGCATTGAAGTCGTTGACGTTGACGTTGACGTTGATGTCGCCGTCGCTGTTGTTGACATTCTCCTTCTCGGGCTTTGGACAGACGACGTCGATTGTGCCTCCGCTGCCGTCGTCGATGGTCAACAGCCAGATCCTGTCCAGGTATTCGTCAATAGCCACAATCACCCCGACCACCTGCACGAATTGGATCGGGTGGTTCAGATAGAAGACTAGGAGACCATCGTTGCTGTTGTAGTTGTTGCTGCTGCTGCGGCTTGCGCTATGGAGGTCACGGCCTCCACCGCTTCCGCGGCTGATGGTGTATTGGGAGAATTTGCTGTGCTGTTTCAGATCATGCTGGATCGCGTACGCGGTGATGTTGACCCATTTGTGGAATGTGGGCGAGGCGGTGAAACAGTAGGCTGGGTAGAAGGTGAGGTTTGTGTAGTCGACGCTATTGGGAGAGGTGGTGGTGGTGGCAGTGGTGGGTGCAGCGGAGGTGGAGGCGGAGGTCAAGGCAGTGGTTGTGGTGAGGGTGGTGATTGATCTTGTGTCTGCGACAGGCTGCGATGCCCTTGAAGTGGTATCAAAGGCGGCTTCAGGTTCCGATCTTCGGAGATGCGCCGGACGGCCACTCCTGCCGTGCTCATGTGCCTGGCGATAGCCGTGTAACAACGATGTGTGTGAACGAGGCTGTTGCGCCGGTGGAGGTTGTCTCTGCATTCATCAGATCAATGGTTGTTCGTGATCACATGGTTTCGCGGTTGTGGACATGGTTGAAGGTCCAGTTATAGTGTGAGTGTCTGCCTTGATGTAGGTAGAGGGAGCAATGGTGACACTGGCGTCGTGAATTGTGGCTCGATGACAAGGATTCGACGTTATCAGATTCGCGTTGTGTTGAATTAAGGTGGGAGGGCGCAGGAGGTCATCGCCCGCCGGCTAAAGCGGCAGACGGGCTTGCCTTTATTCTTCTTTGTAATGACAGATATTTATGCCAAAAAAAGGTTAAAATGTCTTTGTCCTGGCTGTCATGACAAATTAATCTCTCTTTGGGCAATTGCAACGACGCCGGTATCGATGACGCTTAATGCCGACGTGCGGACGAGGGTTTGCCATGATGAGCAAATACACTCGTCTCACTGGTCAATGCACACTCCGCGAGCGGACTCGGGCGCACGCCCGCTCATGTTTTGAACTCTACCAGGTTCTGCATATCCAGGTTTGATCGTGTGCTATTATTATAACCCTCTATATATCCTGAGTTGCCAGCATTGGGCTGGTCGTTTGCTTTGACACCCAATGCTTTACGACTAGATCGTGTTGACGATCAACAGAAACGATTATATTTACTCACTTCTCTCTATTGCTTGACTTTGACAATTCATGTCGAGCACTGCCAACGAATCTGATCAACATGCTGGAGCATATTCCGTAGAGACAACGCAGGAGCAGAGATCTCTTCCCCAGGCAGCCATACGACAATCAGTCTCATCATCCAACCACGACGAGAATGGAGCCCTCTCGAGAGTTGCGACCTCCGAAGAGAATCGCCCCTCTAATATCCAGCTCGAGAGGACGACTACATCTGCTTCTGCAGCTGGGCCTCTTTATTCAGCCTTCTCGAAAAATCAGAAGAGACTCATCGTTTTTATAGCCTCATGGGCTGGCTTCTTTAGTCCAATTTCTGGCACCATCTATTATCCCGCCTTGAATCCTCTAGCAGCTGATCTGCAAGTATCCAACACTCTGATCAATTTGACATTGACTTCTTACATGGTAGATCTTGTTGCTTCAAAACATCGGTAGGGATATAGTGCTAACCACTCTGTCAACAGATTTTTCAAGGCCTTGCGCCTAGTTTCTTTGGCGATTTTTCTGATGTCGCTGGTCGACGTCCTGCTTATGCAATATGTTTCGTTATCTACATTGCGGCCAACGTTGGGCTGGCGTTGCAGAACAGCTATCCTGCGCTGTTCGTTTTGAGATGTGTCCAGAGTACAGGGAGCAGTGCTACGATAGCCATGTGTAGCGCAGTAGTCGCAGATGTTGCCACTCCAGCTGAGCGTGGCAAATATATGGGGTTTGCCTATTCTGGCTCACTTCTTGGACCTGCCATTGGACCTGTTATAGGAGGTCTGCTAGCTGATTTCGTTGGTTGGAGGGCCATTTTTTGGTTCTTGTTTGGACTAGGAACGGCTTTCCTGGTAATTTCCGGAATCTTCCTCCCCGAAACCGCACGGAGCCAAGTCGGAAATGGATCTATACCGCCGAAAGGTTGGAATATGTCTTTGCTGAATATCCTCGCCGCACGTAGTTCAAAGCGGGCCGCTTCAAAGAATGACCAGGGAATCGGAACCGACGACGACACAACTGTACCAAGACAAAAGATCAGCTTTCCGAATCCTCTCAGGTCGGTCTATGTCATTTTCGACAAGGCAAATGCCCTCCTCCTTTTCTACAACGGATTTATCTTCGCAGCTTTCTACGCCGTCTCTGCAGTCATACCTTCACAGTTTGCAGAGATATACAACTTCAACGAGCTGCAGATCGGCCTTTGTTATATCCCAGGCGGATCTGGAGCCGTTTTGGCAGTTCTATTGAATGGAATATTACTGGATGGTAATTTTGCGCGTTGGTGCAAAAAGTTGAATGTGAAGATCCGGAAAGGCCGCGACCAAGATCTCAGTAACTTCCCAATCGAGAAAGTTCGATTACAAGTGGCGATCCCGGCAGCCTATGCAACGGCTATCTGTACATGCATATTTGGCTGGCTCATTCACATCAACGGACCTTTAGCTGCGGTGCTGGTCATGTTGTTCATTGTCAATTTCTCAATCAGCGTCACGTACAACGTCACTACGACCCTGCTCGTCGATTTCTACCCGCAAAGCCCAGCAACCGCAAGTGCGGCTAACAACCTCGTGAGGTGTCTGCTTGGAGCAGGGTTTACAGCGGCGGTGATCCCGATGATCGGCGGTATGGGCAGAGGCTGGACATTCACCCTGATTGCACTATTCCTGATCGTCACCAGTCCTATGCTCTGGGTTCTGTACTTCTGGGGCATGGGCTGGAGAGGCGAGAGGCGCGAGAGGGAAGAGCAGAAGAGAACATTGAAAGAGGAGAAGAAGACTCTTGAGAGTGGTGCTGAAAGTGGCACTTTGCGGGAAGGGAAAGAAGAAACTGCTTCTGTGAACCATCCCATCGAACTTGGGGGATCGGAAGCGGATCGGAAGAATCTAGAGCAGAATAGAAGTGATATTCGTAAATAATGTTAATCGAAATTGACCGTGAGTCATCTATATCTATCATATGCTCGCTCATCATCGTGCCGCCTTTTCACTCGAGCTAGCACATCAGGCTCGTAGATCTCTTCAGGTGACAGGCCATCTTTCAATACCATCTTCTCATGTTTAGCCGCCTCCTCTTTCGTTAACAACACAAGGTCCGTGAAGCCGAGCTTGATCGTCTTTTGTCCCTCCTTGAGGTAAGCATCATCTATATGGAATCCTTCACTTGGTCTTCTCCATCTTATCAATGCCAGCCGTGTTCCCAGTCCACTGATAACACTTTTGCCCCTGAAGACTTCTTCCACTAGATATGAAACGTCTTCTCTGCTGACTGGGATTCTCAGTCCAATCGCATCTTGGCCATTCCACGATCTGACAAGGCGTTCCTCTACGCCTTGCAGCGTGGAGAGCATACTGTCGTAGAGCCTCTCACGGCCTTTATCCCCTATCCGGTAGTCTGTAGGGTAGCCGGCAATGCTGCAGATGACGTGATTTGCAACGGTGTAGCCGAATATGGCAGGCATCGTTCCAAGGACAGGTAGGATCCGTACCCGGAAATCTGGGAGAACACCAAGTTTGTCGACGTTTCCCTTGTTGAACTCCTCGTCGGTGATGGGCAGGAGCTCGGCCTTGCCTTCTCCTGGTTTCTCGGTTGAAAAGACAACAGGTATGCCGTCCTTGACACCCAAGGCTCGCAGTTTCCGCCGAGTAGACTTTGAAAGCGGATCTTCCACGCTGGTTGAGATATCCCCAACTTGGATCATGGTTGGGTCACTTTTGCATCCAGCGCCCATCGAGCTTATGACTTTGATTCCGTGCAAGGCACAATATTGCAATAGACTGACCTTGGAGTCAATGTTGTCAATTGCATCCACAACCCAGTCCGGGTCGTGTGCGTCGGAGTCGTCTCGGAGCTCGTAGTCCCATGGTCCCAATAGAGCTTCATTCGACTGTGAGCTCATCAGCTCATTCCGACAGTCTATCCTCGTCCACGGCGTTATTTGTTCCAACCTCTTCCTGACACAGTGGACCTTGGGTGTGCCGACGTCCGCAAGAGTAGCCAGCGCATGTCGATTCAGACTGCTCAAAGTGACCTGGTCGAAATCCACAATGCGGATCTTCGTCACTCCGCTCCTTGCCAGTGCAGCAACGCAGTGACTCCCCACACCACCAAGACCAACAACCACCACGAATGAATTCCTCAGCTTTTCCAATCCTTCGTCTTTCAAGAACACCCTGTTCCTAGCCAACTGCTCCAATATTAATTCTTCATCATATTCGCCTTTTCTCGCTCTTGCTGCGATCTTGGCTGACCGCTCATCATCCTTGCTTGATATGCTCGGCCGACTAGCACCGCCGTACTCGGTCAGTTGTGCGGCGATGTGGTCGCTTGAGAGTTTAGGAATCGATGCTTTGAGTTCTTCGGTAACCCGCCGTCGGTTGATCGCGGTAGCTGTAAAGATAATAGTGGTAGCGGCAACCGCTCCACAAGTTGCTGCTATACCGAGTTGCACGGTTGGGGAGATCTGGCGCTGGAACCAATGGGTCATGGCGAAGGAGGTTAGGAGTCGAGTTGTCGAGGAAGGATTAGATTTCTGAGCTGCCTGGCTGGGGCGAGCGAATGAGCTTCATCATAACCACTCACAAATCGAACTTCGATTGAACACTGAGAAAGGATAGAGCCGTCTTAGAAAATTTAGTGGTCGTTGGCTTTCAGAATTAAAAAGCCGAACTCGTTGGTCAACCGCGGACAGGGATTCTCCGCAGCCAGCCTTGTCGGACGGGAAGCTTGTAATCCCCCGTATCACTACGGTGCAACACTCTGCGACCAAAACGCATCTTGGCTGGCTTCACCGTAGGCGACCATATTCTTCTCGTTAGACAGACTGAGCTTGCCTTGATTTTCCTCTTTGTGTCATCAATCAGATCAGCACATTGTCAGTTCAAGCTTGCTTGTTTCGGAATGTCGGCATCGTAGGACGCCAGAATTTGGTTTGATGTCAAGATCGTCTCTCTTCAGTCAGCAATCTGTCCTCTGTTCATCTCAATTGAGATCTCACCCAGGCATCCGTCACACCTCAACTCAACAACAAAGATCTGCCGCCCAACCCTCCAAATCCGCAGCTACCTGCCACTGAATTGACGGTAAGAACCCGTGGTTGAGTGTGCTTAGTGGCACCAATTGAGGCTGTGATGTCCCAATGTATACGGGCTACGCTGCTCTTTATGATCCGGCAAGGCATCCATTTTCTGCCTTGTTTCTCCACCTGACCTCGGAATTTTTGTCAAGAAGCACCAGTTCCTACAACACCAACTCAACCTTTGCAAGGCTAATCAACCCATATGATGACTTCCGTAGCACAGCCCTCGGAACTGATTGCCTATGGCTGTGCAAGACTTGACCTTTCCATTCGTTGCTCTCAAGTATTGATGAAGGTGAGCTGGTTGCCGTTTCACGAACTTTGGCCTGGCTCCCAAGGCATCAACGGCCACGTTTGATCACGGCAGAAGCTGCCTACCGATGGTTTCAGGGTCAATCTCAGTGTCGCAACAATCAATTAGCCTGATTGGCCTTTCCATCGCCCTCAATCCCGTGCCAATTTGATCATGCAAGGCTGAATGCATGGTCTTTTGGAAAGACGAGGCGAGGAGTGGAGAAAGGGAACCTACTCCACACTTTCCAGAACAACGCTCATCTTTCTGATACTCGGATTCATTGCCACCCCTAAAGTGGACTATCGATACCACAAGACACCAAATGATCACATCCGTGGCGGGTTGGCTAAAGTTTGTGATTCTCACGCCTTTTTTCACCATTCCACCGTGCACTGTTTTCAACGTTTGGGCACCACGGTCCTTCTTGAAACTAAGTCTTCTCTTGCCTTTATGCCTTTGCCCTCTGCCCTGCGCCACATCGGTCTCACGTCGAGCCAATCTCAAAAATCTCTCATCAGCATTGAAATGATGCTTTACAGTGATTTGGAGGCTGGACCGCAGCAACCGCGACAGCATGCTCTCTAGCACTCGCCAGGACTGCTTTGTCGTCAGTGACGTTCCAGTTTCAGATGCCCACAACGCCATCGGAGACCAATATCTCACACGCTGAGAATTCCCCGTGTAAATTATAAAGGTCTGCATTTTCCCAAGAGTCTGCCTCTCATTAACAACGACATAATCATTCAGACTGGAGCAGACAGTACACCCCGCGTCTTTTCAAAGCTCAATTTGAATCTAGGAACGATACTTCAACTCTAAATCAGCATGTCGTTCGGCGATATGTGGTAATATATCCCCTTGCATTCTGAAATCTAAATGCTCATACTTTTCACAGTCCCATTTACCCTACACCGATGCAAATGCGTGATTCTCATACTATATCTTCCGGACTCAGCGACAATGCCGAGTTGAGCTGCAATACTCTCGTTGAGTACTCTGACGTTCATACCCCACCCATAATATCGTCAAATCATGGCCGCCATTCAGACTCGACTAAGTCCTCCTCTCATACCCGAGCAGTGCAATGGTATTGTTGCGGCTGTGGTGAGGGTCCGAACAACCACACGCTTGTTAAGCAGTGTCTAAGTTGTGGGCATCATGTTTGCTCCTACTGCCGGAAGAGGAACAAATGAGCACATCCTCGACCTGTTGATGTCTTGGCCTCGTTCTCTACATTCAATATTGCACCTTAAGATGGAAGAGTGATTTGGGCTCTACGGTCTGGTATGCATTGCACTGGTGCTTGGGGACATAGTTGGTTATAGACTCGGTGTTTGTTGGACCTGGATTTGGCGTTTAGGTTGTGGCTGTGGCTGGCGCATATCGGTAGCGGGGGAAGACTGACATGTTTCAAGTCAATGACCCCAAAGTATTGGATGTCCTGGGCCATGGATAGCCCTGCACACCAAGGATCGACAGAACCGGGCAGACAAGACATCGTCAACATTGGGGGACAAGCAATAGATTTCCACATCTATATCTATTGGGTTTTATCTTATCATCACTTCTGTATTTTACTTCTCGTCGACCATAGATTGTGGCTTCATTGCCATGATAATCATGAGATGCAAGCTCGAAACCATGACAAAAGCTCCTGCTCCACGCTTGACAACCGTTAGATCAACTTCAAAGGCCTAGCCAGCAAACTAGTGCCTCCCACCAAGGCCGTCACGCCCGTAAACACAATCAAAGGCCCATAAACCGTGCCGTAGGCAAAGTCTGCCCCACTCCAAGCCCCCTTTCTCATCAAAGCCTCGCTCAACGGTCCACTCACCACATTTCCAATCCCTCTACCCGCCGCCAGAAACCCAAACAACATACCCAGATCCGCCGATGTCTTCTCCTTCTGAGTCTCCCGGATCACGCCCGGCCACGTCGACGAGAACGAGCCCGCGAACAACCCATATAAGATGCAGAATAGATATAATGGGCCCAGCTGCACCGAGAGACCCCAGACCAGAAACGTCGAGACCACGGCTCCCACTGTCGAGATGGTGATACATGTCGTAGCATGGTATTTGTCCGTCAGCGTGCCCATAGTCACACAGCCAACCATCGATGCGATATTGACGAGTACTAATGTCAGCGTCGACGTCAAGGTCGACGCACCCAGGCTTCGCGCATATGTTGGAAGGTAAATCTGTGGCAGGAAGAAGCCCAGTGCCTGAATGATGTTACAGACCTGATAGATGTTGAACCTGCGCGTGAGGAGGAAGCTGAGGTCGAATGTTCGTACGCGTGTCGTCTGTGCGATGGGAAGTCGTGGTTTCATGAAGTACAGCAACGGGGCGGTGGCGATGAAGGCGATGATTGACCACGTTCGTAGGGCCGTCTTGTGGCCGTAGCTGCTGAGTAGCCACTGCATCAGGATGGGAAGGACGACACCGCTGACGCCGGTACCCGCCTGAAGATGCATGAGACGTTAGAAAAGGGTCTGGATCGGGTTGGAGGTGTGGTCGAGAACCACGTTCGTTCTTCAGGGGGATTAAAATGCCGCTACTCACCCACATGACGCCGTAAGCAAATCCCTTACGACGAACGAACCACTCGTCCATCAGGACGATGGTGGGAGCATAAGCCAGGCCTGCGCCGACAGCATACCCGATTCCTTGAGACAAGATCAAGTCGGTAGTGTTTCGCGCGAACGAACTCAGACTGATCGACAGACACATGATGATCAGACCGATAGGACACGCCCAACGCTTGAGTTGTGGATATGATAAGATTAATGCAAAAGTGATCGGGGCTGAGATGTAGATTATACCCTGACGAGTCCAAATTAGCATCTTGTCAGGAAATCCGGAATTGTGCGTATGCCGGAGAGGCAACCAGGGCGGGGCTTACCGTGGCAGCAGTGCCGATGATGGCGACATTGCCGTTTCCTGCAAACGGCTCGTGCGTGCTGTAGTAGTCCTGGAAGACACCAAAGGAGAATGCGAATCCTGCAAGAAGATAGCATCAGCGATCTGTTTTGATCTTTTTCCCTACCAATCTAGAGATGGGATCGCCACATACCCCATATCAAAGCCTCAAGACAGAAACACGATGCCAGGAACATCCAAGCATCTTTCCCCTGATCGACAGGCGGTAGATGTGATTCATGGCTAGAATCAGGACGGTTTGTATCGGTATGGAGAATGCTTTCTTCAACTGAGGAGGGTCGTGAGTCAACTTGTCTGCTGTGCGTCCGTTGCAGCTCGATAGCTTCCATGATTTCGTCTTCCAGAGAGTATATCAAGAAAGAAGCTCCTCAAAGATAGAAAGGGAACATGGACAGGAATTTCATGGAGATTATGGCTCCTTTTCTCAGGAATCAATTCTATATATATGAATGTCGTGATTTTATGATTAGTCAAGATTGTCGGTGTGTGGGTACCTTGTGGGGTTGACAGCCTTGCCTAAAGGTGATCAAGTTGCCCCTGTAGGTATTGGGTCTACGCCCTTGGGTTGATCAGTGTTACTCCGATTTTGAACTCTGCATTGGATTCGAACTTCCCATAGCCAATCTTTTGTAGCGAAGGAAAAACATAGAATTCGAAATATACCCTAGTGTTGAAAAAGAAGCGCTCATCCAGAGCTGATGGCAATATCCTACACAAGTGCGTATTGGAGCCGGGTATTAGCGTATCCGATGGAAAAATGTCCCGTTGAAGATGAATGAATGCCCGTAGAGAACCAGAATGGGCATTCAAGACCACTTCCTACAGGTCATTCAGCCAATACAAGAACTATGTACAGGCTAGAGATCAGGGTGTCTTCTGTCTTCGAAGAGTGGAAAGCTTGAACAAGGCTACATGTAGCTTCGCTCGCTATGCTCCACCGTATAAATCGGGCTTGGCACAAAGAGCATCCAGCGGCCCCAGGTTTTCAAGATTATGACAACCGGTGATTTTCTGGCTTTCAATAACCATCTCACTAGCCCCAAGTCAGTGCGATCTGTGCCGTCCCTCCTTGCACATATCATATATCCGGGGCCATAAAATCCGACCACCACCAACATGGCGCGCAATTCGGAAAAAGCGCAGTCGATGCTCTTTCGATTCCGAGCAGCCCAAGCCGCCGAATCAGGACTCCTACCTACCGCTGGACTGCGTCGCCCAAAAGCCCCGAGCACCATCAACACCATCCCAATGTGCGAGAAATGGCGTGGTCAGATCCTCAAAGAAGTCAGTCGAAAAGTGACCAAAATCCAGGATGACAGTCTCTCGGATTTTCAGATTCGAGATTTAAACGATGAGATCAACAAACTCATGAAAGAGAAATGGGGCTGGGAACGACGGATCAGGGAATTAGGAGGTCCGAACTACATGCGCAGTGGTGGGACGGTGTTTGACGATCAGGGACGAGAGGTCCCTGGTGGCGGTAAGGGCTACAGATACTTTGGGAGAGCCAAGGAGTTACCTGGTGTCAAGGAGATGTTTGAACGTGCAGCTAAGAAGAGGGTGCGTGGCGATGAAGACGAGGATAAGCCCAGGTCAGGACAGGACATTTCAAGAAAACATCTGGACGCCAATTACTTCGGATTCGGATTGGATGAAGAGGATGGCACACTGTTGAAGTACGAGAGAAAGAAGGAGAAGGAAGCCGTCGAGAGAATTAGTCGTGCGGCACAAGATGAAGAAGATGATGAATGGGAACCATTGCCTGGCGATTCCGGTGACGGAGTTGGTTGGCGACTACCCACCCTCGAGGAAGTGCAGGAAGAGTTGGTAAACAGGAGACGGAGACAATTGCTTGATAATCTTGGATGATCAATCCGGGCTCTTGATTTTGTCCAAGACCTTTTCAATCCTTCCGAGACGCGGTTCCATCATCACTTTGCAGATCTGGGAAATAAGTCATGTCACACTTCGGTCGTTGATATCCGCGAATTCTGTGTTGGAAAACCGAGAATATTTACCTGGCAAATCGAAACACTGGAATGCTTCATGGAGACAGAGTACTCCAAGACAATCAGCACCACAGCTTACCGAAGTTAACACACGCACAGGAAGAACACTTTCTCGAAATCAGCAGGAAGCCGTTCATTATAACCTGTCTTGGATTGTGATAAAGACCAAGGACATCACCAAGTTAACTGGTCAAATACTTCACTAGGTGAATACCTGTTTGGCCGAGGCAGGCAGTGAACCGCATAACGACCCGCTCACCAATATATGTGACCGGATTCCCAACTCTAATTGCGGATCGCACAACATTACGGTCACCGTCCACCTCGCTGACCACGACCGCGACCCCAACTGGGTCATTATCCCAGAAGACGTTTCTGTGACACAGAGTTAGCCGAAGGACACCATATGGAATTTCTCGTCACTTACACAGGTGAAGCCGGTCCAGAGGATTTCGTCAGTGCCAAGACCCTTGAGCTGGACTTCAACTTGCCAGGTATAGAAGCTACCGTACTTTTTGTCGTTAAATCCCAAAGAGGCGTTCAACTTTGTCTTTGCGTTTTTGCTAACATTCACATCGACTATTTTGTCACCAAGGTCGAAGACTATTTGGTTGTCAAGACTTCCGAAGGGTTGATAGGTGACGTCGTTGCACACATAGGCGACATCTACGTCGATGCCATCTTTCCCCAATCTTGTAGCAAGGTCTCTACAGCCCTGGTCGATGACTGGGTTGTTCAGCCCGGCATCTAGCGGCTTGACCTTGGTGGTGAACTTCCATCCACAATTAGTGTGGACCTTGATCTCTGGGAAAAAACCGAATGGGGCGCGATTCGCACCGCCACGTGCGACAAGAACGGCGGCATCGGCCTCGGGACCGTCGTCTGGTACTGCCAAATCTGCGCGGACAAGGGCCACCCGAGTTGCAATGGCCAGGAGGAAAAGAGTGAAGGTCTTGAGGAAGGACATGATGAATTGAATTCGGGTGCTCTTGTGTACCTTTCAGAAGCAGTGAGGAAAGGTGTCAGAGTTTAGATGCTCAAAACTATGACATGCTACTTAAGCGGATTATGAAGGTGCAGTTCATCTAGTCTAGAGTGGGCGAACACAAAGGATTCCTGATGGAAGAGGTTAGCTGCACGCAAAGCTATGTGTTTTGCTTCTTTATGATGCTGGTACAAAAGAGACAGAATTCCGGTAAGAGTGTTGAATAGAATTTCTCCATCGCACATCAGACAAAGAAATAGCTGCTACCGTACTGCTTTCACTACTCATCGACTTAGAGATGTACATCTATGTACAGATAGATGATCAACTGTGCAGCCGAGTCAATAATCCGAATCCAGGGGCCAATCACGAGTCAGCCATCGGTCGCCCTCTATATCACGTGATTACCTTCCCTTTTCATCCTTGCCATCTTAAATCTTCCCCCAAGGCGTTGAAATTCCTCCTGACGGCCCCCAAGACATGTCAACACGTTGGCGCTATCCATCCTGTACTCCATCCACTCCATCCACTCCGGCTTACCCCCTAAACGCGATGGTTGCCTTCATTCCAGCTTGCCTAGATACCCTTTTCTTCCAGTAGCAATGTAACTATCACCAGATGGACTCGTACAGGGTCTATCTCTGCAATGTTCCTGCGTACATACCGTCGATCCCCTCGGCGCCGTCTCTTTCGCCTTCTCTTCTACTTCATCACAATCTTCCTCCTCTTTGATGTCCTCACCATCCTCAAACATTACCGTCAATTCTCAAGAAATCTTCAAGAGCACACCTATACCGACTTGACCACGCTGCCCTCCCCTGTGAAAAACCAGAAGATCTTCATCGTTGCTCAATTCTGGACGAATGCCAAAATCATCCAAGACAGATGGGGTCAGGCACTGTTGGACTTGGTGGGGACACTCGGGAAAGAGAATGTCTACGTGAGCATATATGAGAGTGGCAGTTTGGATCGCACAAAGGATGTATTGAAGATCCTCGACGACATTTTGACCGAGAATAAGATTCCACACTCTGTCATCCTCGACCCGACTACACACGCTGATGAAATCAACGCTGGGCCACTGGACGAAGAGGGCAACCCACGACCAGGATGGATTCAGACCACCACTGTTGGTGCAGGCAAGGAACTACGTCGCATTCCATATCTCTCTCGACTGCGGAACACTTCCCTCCAACCTCTCTTTGATCATCAGGATCTAGGTAAAACCTACGACAAGATCCTCTATCTCAACGACGTTGTTTTTCGTCCTTCCGACGTCTTGACCCTCCTAGCCACCAATCAAGGTTCCTATGCCTCGGCCTGCGCCATGGATTTCCACTATCCACCCGCATACTACGACACCTTCGTCTTGCGCGACAGTCAAGGCGACAGCACTGTCATGAATACCTTTCCATTCTTCCGATCTCAAGACTCCCGCGAATCTATCCTCGACGGACGACCTACAAAGGTCCAATCATGTTGGAATGGAATGATCATTCTAGACACGACACCGTTCTACGATGGATTGAGGTTTCGAGGTTTACCAGACAGTTTGGCATCCAAACATCTTGAAGCAAGTGAATGCTGCCTTATCCACACCGACATGACGGCTATGGGAGCCGCAGGGAAAGGTATCTATCTCAACCCGTCCGTTCGTGTAGGCTATACCATCAATGCCTACAACTTGACTCATTTCGGACCCGACCAAAACTTCGTCTCAGGAACACAATACGTAACAGGTGTATGGCTCAATCGTATCAGACGGAACGTGATTGCGAGAGTGTCCAAGACCATGAAAGAAGTCCATCGTAAAATGGAACGATGGCAAAAAGAAGGCGCCAATTCCCTGGAGAAACGGGATGAAAATGGCGAGATCTGCATTGTCGATGAACAACATATTCTCATCTGGAATGGCTGGAAGCATGTATGGTAGTAGGAGAGGGGACGAAAATACGTCACACAACAGCAGACTTTTCGAACACCAGACATTCCGCATTCCTGATACTCGGTGCATTTTTGGGCTTTGTCGTGGGCATAGGAAAGGGGAAAGGGGAAAGGGGGAAATCAAGGGTTACGCTACCACGAATCTCAACCTCGACCGGATTGCGTCCAGAACGACATTGCTCGTAGCAGGATATGCACATTGATGTTTTTACTACCACAGGTATTCATGTACATTTCACCACAATCAGAAAAGCATACCTGTCAGAAGAAGAACCAAGACACGTGGAGAAAAGTACTCTCAGCCCGTAAGCTGGACCATAGTGACATACTAGATAGAGCTGGGCTCGGACATCTTGCATAGGTAGGTAGATAGATAGTTAGTTCGTTCTCTTCCTACACATCTTATTGTATATCATATAAAAGCACACATTCTATTCTACTTCGGCTCCGTCTACCTGGCTCACTCGCTCGCACACTGGACGGCATGTTTCTGGCCTAGTCTCACCCTAGTTGAACCCAAATCAACCTTTATCATATCCGTCCCATTAACGCGAGCTTGACGGGATTCATCTGCCATCCAGCCGGAATTCCCATGGCCCCAGAATTGTGACGTCTAGGTCCGTACTACGCAGGCTGGGAAGCTGTATACCCATCAACGAAAGTTCGGCGCAGACGACGGATAGCGTGACGGACCGTCCTCTGCGTCGGAAGATTCAGCTCGTGAGCGAGCGCCGATTCACTTGTACCAAACAAAGGGTCGTGCTCGTCATCCATTCGATAGTGGCCAGCAATTGCGGCGCGCCATTTGAATTAATCATAGCCAATCGGATTTCTTGCGATACCAATCTGAACTACGTCAAGTATAGTAATCCCATGATCTGTCTAGCTAGCTATCGCCTTCTACTTAAAGCTTTCATGGAACTTGAAACATGACTCCCATAGACTCCAATGCCTGCCATGCGCTAAACCAATACATTCATTCAAATTCAAACCTGCTTCTTCCAATGTGAAGCAATCAATCGGATAGTATCGCCCATTATCCCATTCCAACGGGCCAATCCATACCTATCCTCCCTCAATGACCATAGACAATACAATGTTAGAAACTTCAATCCGTTTCTATGCCTTCTCCTCAGGAGCCAGCTGTTCTCGTTCTTCGAGCAACTCAGTCACCTTTGCCAAATTGCTAATCGTCTCCTTTCCTTGTCCGACCAATAGCAGCTTGTCTGCATTAGCAGGAAGACCCAGGTATGCTGGTGGTTCACGCTCAGGAAGTCTATCAACCCAGAGCAAGAAATCTCGAATGGTTGTTCCAGAGGGAACCTTGAGCGACTGCCCGTCTGGTACTGTGACCAATTCGTGGTCAGTTTCGTAGGCTGCGGGATCGAAGACTTTGCCCACGATGTCTCGTAGAAGAGAAAAGTCTCCTTCATCGTCAATTTTGCCTCCATACATCTCCGTGATTAAGGTTCGGATCAGGTCCCAAGGTAATTTGATCGGTGGGATATTTGATCTGCCCTGTGCGATCGCGTCGATCCAGGAATCAATAATGAACGAACAGCATTCGTAGTCACTATCGTTGAACTCCCAAAGCCCTTTCCAACCCAATGTAGGTGCATATCTGAGACGTTCTTGCAGCACCGCATGAAGGAAGCAGAGAAGTAGATAGAGACGACCCTTCTCAACGGGCTCCTTGGTACCTCGGTCTGACAGGACTTGTAAAGTATCTTTCATGTTTGCTCGCATACCAGCTGGCTGTTCGAAAACCAATGATCTCGACGCCCGAATGAGATTGACCGGAATCTTTGGACTTGTTTCCATCGACAAAAAGAGCCGGAAATCACTATGAGGTCGGAGAGCCGAAAGACGCTTTTCGAGACTTTGCAACCAGTGAGGTGCTAGGTGAACGTTCTTGATAAGCACCCAACTGCCATTAGCAGCCGCGCTCGTGATGGCTTTGTCAGCACTGGCAACACTCTCTTCAGAACCCATGGCCACATTTGCACAAGTTGCCTTTTGCTTTTCTACCAACGCATCGACTTTGTAACTAGCGTCGAAACCAGGGTTGGAGCTAAGTGCAATAGGTACCGAAGAAGTGACTTGCTGGACGATGGTACCGAGATCATCAGTTCCTTGGAAGATTTCTGGCCCGAATACACTCGTGACTAGAATCTGTGCGGCAGGCAAAAATCTATCTGGTCTTGCAAGCTTGATGAGAAGCAACTTGTAAAGATTTTGATCAACGGCATTATCAGTTTCTTCCCAGATCATTGGAACGGAAAGTTCAGGTCGCTCTGATGTGAGAAATTGCTGCCAGCTGTTGCTTGAAGGATTGATCAGGTCTGGCTTGAATACGTGCTGACGCTTAATCGTGGCGAGGATGTCTTGTTCTTTCATATCGAGCTTAATACCACCTGCAGATTGAGATTGGTCGTCCAAGATCAAGTCAAGGACTGATCTATCGAACTGATAGGGAGTGGCGCGGACAAGAAGCATTGCAAGAGTAATCCGGTCTTTCTGTAACAATGACAAAGATGTGCGGCGATAAGTTTCCACAAAGATGTCCTTCAAAATAATCTCACTACGCTCTTCATGATTTGTCTTATTTGTTAGGTGGTGGTTGTGATGAAGAACAAAATTGAAGATGTCGATGAAGTACTGAAGCGAGAAGCGGTATGCATGGCTGAGATGGTGGAGCTGCTCGAGAAGTGCGAAGATAGCACTGCAAGCGTTGGCGATGCGAGTGTAAGTCAAGGTGATGCGTTCGACTTCTGCCATGACACCTTCCGTTTCCGCAACTTTCTTCGTGATGATGGCGGCTTCTCTCTTGGACTTCTCTAATGTCTTGATGACATCGTCATCATCAAGGATATTGCCACGAGACTCATTCAAGGCTTTTAACAACTCCTTCTCGAGTTGGCGTAGATTCGTGTCAAATTCACCTTGCATCTTGACCAAATTTGTGCGCCGCTTGTCCACATCAGGTCGCTCGGCCTTCAAGACCTCGTTGAGCGATTGTGTCTGAAGACTACTTCGAGTGACTGTGAAGTTGATGAAAGTGGTTCGACTGCAGATGTCAGGCGGAAATTTAGCAGATGGATCCCGTGTGGAAAGATATAGCTGGAAGCTGGGTGAGAAATCAATCTCCTGTTTGCCCAATTGAATCAAGACTCTTCCACCCGTCTTTTGATATTCTTTATTGAGGACATGCGTCAGGATGGGGTCAAGGTATTCCGCATCTTGAATCAATATAGGGTTACCGAACCGCAGAGCACTTTCCAATTGTTTGGTGAATGCATCGTCCAGGAAACTTGTGACAGTCAACTTCCGACCTTGATGCTCCTGCTTCAAGAATTCTGTAACTCTTCCGGGTGGATCAATGATCAATGGGTAACGATTGAAGCGGTTGAGCATAATTGCATTCTCCATACACAAGTCATCAACTGGTAGGGAATGTCTCTGCCACTGTAATCGTTCATCTGCAGTTGAGAGGTAACCCAGCACGGAGCCATCGGATTTACACGATATACCGGATAGCGACATGTGATGAAGCCAATCGTCGACCATGGTCTTTCTGAATTGTTGATCGTAAAGGCCAGCATATGCAAGGAAGGCGGATGCAATGACAACGTCACCGACCAGGGTCTGGATTTGTGTTTCGAACGACTTGCTTGCAGCCTCCCACCTAACACGTTCGGATGAAAGGCTATCCAGCAGATTCACGCTGCGATCAACTTTGCTCTGTACCCGACTCATTTCAGCCTTGATATCCTGAGTTTCGGCGATCAGGGCAGCATATTCTGCCTTGTAGATTGCGATACTTTCCTCGAGTTTGACTATCGTGTTCTTAATTGCCTTTGCTTGAGCCTTTGTCTGCAAAGCTGCTTCTTCCAACTCAGTGACCTCTTTTCTCAAGGGTCCAACTCTGTCAAGAATCTCCGAGTAGTTGACCTGGGCCTCAACCCATTGCACAAGTGGACCACAGGCTTTGCTGGCACGATTGACTCTCTCAAATGTGAAGTCCTCGTTCGACAGGAATTCATTGCGCATCTTTTGTCGAAGAGGTGAAGTCATCTGTTTAGCGTTGTCATAGTTGACAATAGTGGCGATAAAATCGTCCTTGCGCACCACACCTTGGATAGTCTTCCAGCTATCAACTTTGTGCCCGAGCAAAGTGCAAACTGATTCAAGTGCAAGCTTGACACCTCCCGGAGGATTGGCCATTGATCTCACTTCTGTCAGGTGTTGTCTCTTGATATTACTGACACTCCGTTGTGCTTCGAGGACTGCAGGCTCAGCCTTCGCCAAATCATTCAGCACAATCTCCTTACGTTCAGCGACCTGCTTCTCTTGTGTTTCCAGGGCTGCCTGCACTTCACGAGATGTGGCTTGCTTGGCCTCTGCCTCGCGTTGGTCGGCAATCATGCGTT
The DNA here is from genome assembly GCA_003955835.1 of Exophiala lecanii-corni. Lineage (NCBI taxonomy): Eukaryota > Fungi > Ascomycota > Eurotiomycetes > Chaetothyriales > Herpotrichiellaceae > Exophiala > Exophiala lecanii-corni. The sequence goes on along the minus strand of CP034372.1, from coordinate 3,237,702 downwards.
GCAATTTTTCATTCGCTTCTGCATCCTTGAGTTCCAGCTGCTTCTTCTTTTGCGCCAAGCTTTCACGAAGATCTCTAACTTTGTCCACCGTGTCTCGCAGTTTCTCCAGGCCAACATTGAGATGGCGTTGCTGATCCTCGAGGTCGCCGCGCTTTTCGCTAAACAACTTGCCAAATTGAGTGACGAAATCGAGATAATGTCTTGGTGTCAGATACGTGGTGATGCCTTGTTGCTGCTCAAGACGCACATTTGTCTTGTGTACGGAGTGATGGATATGTACCAAAGCATTGACGATTGTATCTCGGTGAGAAGCAGGGAGACTCAGACCTCTGTAAGCTACAGGTAGACTGTCAGGTGCCACAAAGTCTGTCCTGTCTAGATCGATTGATTGAGTAAGCTCAAATCCAACTTGATAAAGGGCTTGATCTGACCAATCGCCCATCCAATTTAGTACACAACGATTGAAAAGAGCCGGACTGGTCGCAGCTCGAGAGGAGAGGCCATCCTGAGGTGGGTTCATGGTGAACACAACGTGAAGGTTACGGACAATCTGTTGCGTGAACCATTTGTAAAGTTCCTCTTGAGAATCCAAAAGAAGACCTTGTCGTTGAGCGCCTTCCTTGCATGCAGTCATCAAAGCTGAATATTCATCACCTTCAAAGAGACCTGGAACTTCACCATTGGCTAAGAGCGTGTTCATACGCTCCAGGAAACCCGAGTCGAGGACATTGGACTCATCCATGATGAAGCAGATCTTTTGACCTCTGCAACCACAAGCTCTTAGAACTCCACGCAGGTCATCGTCAAAGTCCTCAGCTGAGTACCGACCATGGACTTTGATTTGGAAGATACTAAGTCCATTCATCCAGGCCACAAATCTTGATAGCGTGGTTTTTCCACTACCGCTTGTACCAATAAGAATGAGATGTCCCTGTGGTTGTCTGAAAACTCTGTCAATACGCAGAGCATGCTCAAGAACATCGTTGAAGAGCACAAGCGGAACATCAACTTCCTCCTCACAGAAAGTTTTAAGACGAGCTTTGACAAACTCTCTAAGTTGATCTTGTTCGACAGAGACATAGTTCTTGGAAAGCCAGTTGGAGAAAAGGATTGGTCCTTGTAGTGCAGCGTCGATGTTTGCCGTCGGGAAGTGCTCCAGAGCGGTCTGTCTGATCATGTCCGCCGTCCATTCTCGCTCTTCGGGCTCAACAAGTCGATCTTGGAAGAGTCGCAATGCTTCATGCGCCCAGATGCGGATGAGGCCTTCAAGAGACAACTGCTCCAAAGGTGCAATGGCTTCATAAATGCCCCTCACCCACCGGGTAAGTTCTCTCGGGGAGTATACGTAGTGCGGCTGGATGTCAGGTGTGAATCTGGCCTGGGACTTGAGGTAGAATTCTACCATGGCCTTTGTAAGCGCGTCTGCATATCCACGTAACGATGGCACAACTTTGAGCACAGCGTTATTGAACGTGCCATAGATTTGAGTCAATGAGAGTTCACCGGGGTAATCAACCATAACGACCGGTGCATTTCTCAAGAACCGATCACCCATCGGGTGACGACCAACATCTTCAGGCGGATTGCAGGCTCCGACGAACTGTATACGTTCGAGACTTACCCAGACTCGATCAGAGGTGCGCCAGAAGCCATTCTGCTCCACAAGCTGACGCAAGAAGCTGATAGCTCTTTGCGTACCGTATTTGTCGGGTGAAGGCAGATTGATCTCATCGCAGAAGATAACTAGCCATCGGCCCATCTGTGTTGGAGAAAGCACCACACCATTCAAAGTCTTCTTATACTCGCAATATTGCTCGAACGTCTTGACGATGAGATCAGGCTGAGTAGCGCTCGAGAAGTTGAGACCAACCATCTCTCGATCTGGAAGTTTGCGCAACGCACTAAAGAGTGTCATGGTTTTGCCAGATCCAGGTGGGCCACAAAGCATCAATGGCTTGTGCTCCGCCAGCCATGAATACAGAACATCTTCATGGCGAACAGTATCAACAGTTGGAATGATGACATCAGTCTGGGTGATGGAGTGCGTGTTGAGGTCGATCGTGGGTACTTGCGATTGCCAGGGCACCCACTGTGCTTGTGGTATGGAGACGTCGTAGTCAATCAAGGAAGTTGAACTGTCAAGTGTTGGAAGCTGGATATTTGTCATGCTGCTAATGAAATCGCCAAATTCTTTTCGAATCGCCAATGTTCCGTCGCCTACAAAGCTCCAGACGATGGCAAGCAATAGCTTTTTAGAAATGAAAGCCTCTGTTTGTTCGGGATCAAGAGGGAATTCGGAATGGTAGACGTTGTATTCCAGTACAGTTCGGCAACCCTTGGCTAGTAGACTGAAAAGACTGTTCAAAGCCCGCGCCGGAGTAAATGCCATGATGTGCTTGTGGCCTTCGGCTGCCGATAGAGCTTTCAGTAAAAAGTCATCGCCCGAATAAGTGCTCCCAACGTCTCGACCAGGTGCCGCTGAGTATCCTGGGCACGAGAAGTCATGCCGGTGGCTTTGATTTCATCATCTAGCTCATCGAAATTGCGCGAGACCAGTGTCTTCAGGTAGTGATCGATCATTAACGAAGGTGTGACTGTGTCGTCCGAGAACCAGACCATACCACAACGACTGACGGTCGCAAGAGTGGCATATTTCAAGCTTTCCACCTCAAACATAATGCGAACATTTGGTGGCAAATTCAGTCTTTCACCATTTGGTAAGGTAAGAAGCTTGTTGTCATCGAGCACACTGTTCAGGTTCTCAACCCATTCAGGATCCACATCACCGTCAAAAATAATCCAGTGTCGCTTGCTATCCTCACCACGCAGATTATCGACAACTTTTCTGAGAATGCCAGTGAATAGACCGTCGGTCCATTCTCGAGTTGTGCTATCAAGGCTGCCGTACAGAGCCTCCTTGGACATGACTTTGGGGTCGATTACATGATGAACTCCTTCGATACCTTCAACCCTCTGTAAGGCTTGGAGCAGGACTTTCCAAATAGTGGACTTGCCAGAAGCTGATTGGCCGACCATCATAACACCGTGATGGATTTTCTGGATTTGATAAAGTTGCAGGATCTTGGTCATCCAAGCCTCACTTTGCATCAAGCCTTCCTCTTCCATTACTTGCTGAATGGCGATCTTGAGCTCCGTCAAGGCTGCAGGAACATATTCGACATTGGCAAAGTCTTCTGCTTGGACATCGACTAATGTCTCAACATCGCGCTTGATGAGTTTGGGGGAAACTGTCTCTCGAATACTTTGTACGATGATTTCTGGCTCAAGAACGTGTCCATTATCTGGAGTGGTGTCACCAGATTGTAATCGTAGTCTCTTCAAACCGCCGGAACTGACAAGCACACTCTTCAACGCTCTCAGCCCAAAGTCATAATGTGGCTGCTTTGATAAACGAGTTGCACAGTGATCGAAGAAGGGGACGACCTGCGAAGAGAGGGATTTGGCTTGCTTGAAACCTTGCGAGAAAAGCATGACCTCGGCAATGAGCTCTTTGTCAGGTTTTGACATAGCAACGCTTCGGAAAAGCTTCTTCAAGTTGTCTGGCAGATTAGATCGACCAGCATAACCTGGATTCATCGTGATGAAAAGCCCAGTGTTCGGGTTGACCTTGAGGCGTCGACCAACCAGCTCGATGTGGTCCTTTTGATCATTTGTGGTATTCTTGAGACCAAGCTGGATATTCTGAATTTGTTGTGATACCGCGGAAAGAATTCTCTCTTCAAGACGATTGAACTCATCGAAGCATCCCCAGGCTCCAACCTGACACAGACCCAAGAAAATCCGACCCATAGCTTGGAAGTCGAAGGTATCATCACAACAGAAAACAAGTGTAAATCTGCCCAGCTGAAGTCCTAGCGCTTTAACAGATTCCGTTTTCCCCGTACCTGCTGGCCCGTATGGAGATCCTCCTAATCGCTGGCAAAGTGCTTGAGTAAGAGTCAAGAAGCATCTATCCGTCAGAGGCGTCCGGACGAGGCGATCGGGCACACCTAAGTACTCGTAGCCATATTGCAGTACGGCGTTAGCCATCTCAATATGGAGTCGATTCATCAGCTCCGTATTTGGATTGTACACGTAGCGCATCTGCAATATCCAGATGTAGTGTCCAGGCGAATTTGCCTCTGCCTTGATCAATTTGGAAACAACGTCTCGTTGGTGAACGGCTTCGGTGATCAGATGCTCGCATTTCTTTCTCATCAAAGCCGAAAGGTCTTGCAACACACTCTCGGCAAGGAAATCTAGGAGTCGTACTTCATGTTCGTAGACTTTCGTCAAACCTTCTCCAGCTGCTTCAAGGGCTTCTTGCACAAGGTCTGTCCAAACCACCTGAGCAGCGAGGATCATCACCTGAGCTGGATATGTGGCAGCATACTCATGCAACTGAGCGGCATCAAGATCGGGGAAGTGAACAAGGGCCGGAATGCAGCAGCTGCCTCAGCCAGAAGCTCTGCTAGAGTGTGCTTTACACTGTTGTCCAATGCAGTGAGCCAGTCGTTGATCTTGGGAAGCTTCACGAGTGAGACTTCTCTCCTTAAGCGGACGGACTCGCCCTCTTTTGAAGTCACAGCTGTGATGGTGTTCTCTTCGTTAACCTCCGCCCCGGAAATTCCAGCAAACATCTTCTTGAAATGCTTGGCGACACGGGTGCTGTCATTGCTGTTGCCAATGATCTCAAGTAGGTCTTCATCACCAACAAAGTAAAATCGAGGGAAGGATACACGCTCCCGTTCAAGGTATTCGCCCAGAGCCTTCTGAATCTTGCTCAGTAATTCTGCAAGTCGCTCGAGGGATTTCTGAACACCAGGAATTGCGAGAACGTCCATGACAAAGGGTGATTTGTACACCTTTTTCATGACAGCTGAGAACTCTGTATTGATATTGGAGAACCTGCTTGATTCAGTGGGGAGAAGATGTTTGATGTCGTTATTGCCAGTAAATACTCCTTCTAGATAGACCCACTGTCTCTGAACGTCGATCCAGACATCGAAGAGGACATGAACTCTGTTGAGCTTATCCTCCCACGCAGAGGCCTCTTCTTCGAACTCTTTGTAGTACGGAGAATGTCGCATAGCCTGGAGAGAATTGAGATTTTCACTGCATTTCGTGAAGAGATCATCCCAGCCTCGTATCAGTCGACATTTGTTCTGGTAATTGACCAAGTCCAGAGAATAATTCTGCCAGGTATCTCGGACTTGTCTCACGAACTCCTCAAGCGCAAGCTCTCCACGAGCCTGTGTGATTATGTCTCTAATCGTTGCCTCGCTGGAGACGAGTTGAAAATCCCATACATCTCCGAGGGTCATAGAGGTTTCGGAGTACCGCTTGTGCGGCCTCAGAGCTTTGAAGATCTTGATCCAATGACGTTCTCGAATCGCATCAGATTTGAGGTCACTCAGAAGTGTGTTTGCCTTGATTTTCTGCTTCAGCTCATTTTGGACATACTCGAAAGCGGCATACTGTCTCATGCGGCTAGGCATCTCTTTTGTCATCTTGACCAACCCATCAAGCGATTGCCGGAGCTTCCGAGGCTGGAGGCTGGTCCATGGGGTATCTTTGAGCTCATCGATGCTCTGCCAGATCGTGGCCAACGCGGACCAGACGGACATAAAGTCACCGACTTCCTCCAAGGCGGAAGGAAGAGAATCATTGCGTGTCAGTGGCAAGGCAAGGGCTTCTTTAGCCTTCGACACCGTTTCAGCCTCGTTTTGGAGCTTTTCCATGCGACTTTGGAAAGACCTTAATAGCTCGGCAGCCTCTGCTGGGGGAATCGTCCCGGAAACGGGCTTTTCTTCTGACCATTGGGCTACAACATCCTGGATGCGAGTATTGATGATACGATCTTCGGCGGTAATATTGGCACGCAAGGCTTCAGTCTGATCTTCCACGATCTTGCTCTTCCGATTGAGAATGTCTTCGAAGGAATCCCATTCATCACTGACCTGATTGGCCGACAGCCAATCACTTGCGAAATTGTATCTTTGTCTCGTCAGTGTGGTTTGCCCTTGCCGGAAGATCTCCACTTCGGGTCCCCATGACACCGCATTGCGTCTGCACTGCTGTACGATAGTAATGAAGGAGACAGCTTGTGCGGTAGAATGCGTCTCGAGAGATTGGTGCTCAAGTTCCATGCGAGCTCGCTTCATGTCATTGAAAACTTCAACCATGCGATTACCAAGAATGACACCAAAACGACCGGTCACCTCGTACTGCCACTGATCGTATTTTTGTGTAATCTTTGACTGCACCTGTTCGTAGTCAAAGATAACGCTGCCCATAGTCTTTCGTCCTTCCGACGTATCAAACGTGGAACGAGCATGACGAACTTCTTGCAACAATTGATGCCATTGAGCAAGGTCTTCTCCAAGCGTGTCCTGAAGGTGTTCACTTCGCAGGTCCCAGAGGTTCTGGTAGGTGTACCATTCCTCAAGGTATGTGGACATTTCGAGTACGCGTAGGTTTATTGCGGAATAAGCAGCTTCTAGGGTTGGCACGTTGGACAATGGAAGATCGTTAAAGGTCGCTATCGAATCTGCGACTTCGGTCTTGGCTGTGATTTGGTAGCGAGTTGCTCGAATCTGAGGCAGATGGCACAAGATGTTCAGCCAATCTTCCAATTGCTGCAGCCAAGAGGCTTTGACAAAAGCCAATGGGGGATTGATGGAGATTGTTTGGTTGTTCATCATGATCTCGATCACAATAGATGGAAATCGAACGTCGTAAATTGTGCCATCGGTGGATGCCAATGAAGGCAGAGCACTATCACGTCCATCGGCAGATGCAAACGTTGTTGTCCAATGCTTGACTGCGTGCTGAAGGCGTTCGGCAAAGATTTCGCGTAATTGAGAATTGAGCTGTGCTACCCATGCGGACAGATTTGCATAGTTGCCCAGATCCATCTTGTCAACAGAATTTTGAATGATGTCCATCTGGTTTTGCAAGGTCTGTGCAGAATATGAACATGTTTTTAGCTCGGATAGAGCCAGTTGTATGATTTGACTGAGTTCTTTGATTGTTGCTGTCTTCTCCTGTAGGGTCGTAACGGCGGTTGCGAGATCTCGAACATACTGCACATGACGCGAATCACTCGTTGTTGACTTTGAATCTCTGTAGTCAAAGGTGTGGATGAACGTGTCCCAGCGTAGAGGCACACCAGTTTCAAAAAGCTTCTGAACATCTCTGCCATAGCCAGCAAGTAAAGGAGCCATGCTAGGCATGTCTTGAATGCTCCGTAGGGCTGCAAAAAACCCCGCTACACTTTCCATCAAACTCAATGCATACGGATATACTCGCTGAGCCTGTTTGGCAGTCGTTGCTATCCGATGTGGGATATGAAAATTGAGCCACGTAAGGTTTCTGACCTCTTTGAAAAGCGAGATTGCGTGTTGGTCGAAATTGACGATCAGCTCCGGCGTGCTGTTTGGGTTACGACTTCGAGTAATGGAGAAGAGTCTTCCTGTTACCGTGATGTCTCGGGCTTTAACATCGTGCAACCACGTCTCATAGATATCTCGTGTTGTGAGCTTTTTACGAAATAATTTGCCCTCACTATCAAGGTTTCGACCATCAGTATGCATCATCCAATCTTCTCCTAGTACCGCTTGCACCTTGGACATGTAATTGTCGAGCTGGGCCTCGATTTGTTTTACCCAGAGGATAGCACCTGCAACAGGGGGTATGTCACGTAGTTGGGCCATCATCTGAGCTTCAGATCCGCCATATTGTTGTTTGAAACGCTCATGAAGGGCAGCGATGGCATTCTTGACATTATCCAATAGTTGGGTCTGGTAGGCGTTGATTGCTCCGCGGACTTTTGGTCTCACCAAGAGAGCGTTGAACTTTTCGAATACGCGAAACATCTCATTAGCAGTTTTTGCCTTTCCAAGTCGATCGCGAAGACGTGCGATAATGGAGTCCTCGACTCGAGACGTGCGTTCACTGTACTGTTGCTCGGCTTGCACCCATTTGGCAGTCCCTTCCGGTGAAACATCAAGGATGTCGACATGTCGCACGATATCATACGCTTTGGAGACTTGCTCTGCAGCATCAGCACCGCCAAGTTCTTCGATGATCGCTGCACCACTATCATCAGCTTGGCCCATGTCAGGTCCTTTTGATTTCGACCCTAATACAGTCGTGATGGTCTTCATCAATTGCTCATGCTCTGTGCGAAATCTTTTGATATAGCTGAGACGTTCCTGCGTCTGTGCGTGCTTGGACAGAACCTTGACCGGCACAAAGTCTGTATTCTTTCGTCTTGTGATATCGCGGGCAACTGAGGTGAAACTCTTGATTTGTTCGTCCCAAGTCTCCCAAACCGCGTCTATAGATTTCATCAATTGTTCGAACTCTGTCCATTCAAGAGACATAATGGAACGTCCTTTGAGAAGGTGGTGTATTTGGAAGTCCATATCGGAAGAAATACCTTCCACCAACTTCAACGCGCGTTTGATGGGGTAGTTGCATACCCTCCATTTGCGGTTCAGGTGCCCGAAGATGGAAACGAGCGCGTCGGACACTTTGGGGAGCGAACTTGCGGAAGAAAGATCGTCGAGGGGAAAGTCTCGCATCAAGTTGTTAAAGTTGCGTACAGTTTCGATTGCATCTTTGACGCCAATATCAGTAGCAAGACTGACTACGGCTTGTTGTCGATTCGCGTTCTTCAGGATGTCAATTGTCAGAAGGACGCTATCGGAACTCAACTCAAGTGTCAGTCTATTGAGTGAAGTCTCCAATGAGAGCCAGAAGTTGATTTCTTGCGCCGCAGAGATGATGGGGGGAGCGTGTGCGGGATCAGCAAGTTTCGTTAACCCTTGAATGCTGGTAATCCACTTGTTCACATGATTTTTCTGAATCTCATTTAGAACCGCCGTATCCTCGAGTGTGCGACTATCGATCAGTTGTATGGAAGGCGACACTCCTTGTGCAGCTGCTGCCTGCAACGCGGCCCGGACTACTTCGTGGTTATCAAGGCGAACCAGAGGGATGTCAGTATTTTGTCTCAGGTGCAAAAGGCTCAATTCTAGTTCGGCCATCCGCCTCTTTGCGCCAGACACTCCTCCCTTCGCTTGAGCATCGTACCAATTGCGATTATTGGTACTTTGCGACTTGGTATAAGCATCGAAGTAGGGTCCCACGACATTATGCAAGAGCGAGTAAACAACATCGTAAGGGGAAGTAGTATAACGATCGGGTTGGCCTTCGCTTTCAATACCACGAGATCTTGGAAGATGGATGACTTGTATCTGGCTTTCAATTGGTTCTTTTGCATCCAAAGGACCTGACAGTTTGAGGAAGGCAAGCGATGCGACAGTCGTGTCTACTGGTGATAATTCGGACGACAAGGTATAGACATATTTGATTTCTTCGGAACTGTTAGAGACAAAGGAAGACTTTGGGGAAATGTACGAACTTGGTGTATCATCATGGCCATTAACCAATTCTTCTCTGGTATCTTTCTGGGCGTAAAGGGTGGTGATTTGAGGATCCGTTGCAAACTGGGTACATTTGTTGAGGGATTCGGTGTGACTGGATTTTGACAACAGACTACCGACGGCCTCGAGTTCTCTTCTGGCGGCTCCAAGTGTGGTCTCGATGAGATTGGCGATGTGTTCTAGCACGGAAAGAGGATCGGTTGTTTCTAGGACCTCTGGATCGGAAGTTCCATTTGGGGGAGCAGGTGACAGGACGTCCATAGTGGCGGAGATGGGTCTGAACGAAACAAATCTGTGATGGCGTGCTTGACCAGCATTTCAATGCCCTCGGATTGATGCCAGTCAAGATAACAAATGGGATAAAAGAAGGGCGACAAAAAGGGCTGGATGAATTGTCTGTTGGAAGTCAACCAGTGTAGGGAAAGCCAGATAAAGGCAAACATGGGGGTAACTTTCCAAGGTTTGGGAACCGCGCAGTTGGACGCGTTCAAAAAGAATGGCCCGGGCCATGCCTGCAAGTCAAAAAATTGCCAAGACCACTTTAGGACGCTAGGCTGACTATTTTGTGCAGACATCTCGAAGGGACCAGTACTAATGAAGATCATACTAACCGGATGAGTATTAGCCTAATGACGATGCATGTTAGAGGTGCCAGGAGAGTCACCCAGAGCCAGTCACCTGGCCAGTAAGGGATCACTTAAATCTCCGGCTAAGTTAAGCACGGACCTAGCAGCGCAGGGGATAATGTGCCTAGGGATCTGGCCTCTGGTATCATGAGACGAACTGATGTTCTTCCTTTCAAACGTTATGTGCTAAACTATATACAATAAGTTTCGTTCAACTGTTGTTGCCCAATCCGTCGCATGCAATGGTTCTGTAAAATCGCTATCTTTTCGCTTGTTTTAGACATCTGTAATCATGTGTAAGCCTAGAACAGGTCATATAAATGAATTTCGATTGTGCCATTTTAAGGATGCGCTTTCCAAGAAGTTCGCCTAAGTGACGTGCTGGAGGTGTTGCCATCAGGCAATCTACCAGACTGAGAGACAGCCATTGTCTATCAGCCGAAGGAAGGGCCTTGCAACATCAGGTCTGGGTAGTATTGTTGTCCTCCTCGTCACCACAGTTTATGATCTTTGTACAGGTCATGGCAGTGTGGCAAATGTGGCACGGCTGTAGCGTCCAATGACATTTAGACCTTGTCGTCATAGCAGTGGCTGTTCCACAGTTGAGACGAGTGATGAATAAACGCTCCAGTGGTTACGCGTCGCGGCTGCTGCCTCTCAGGGCTGATTATAATAGAGACGAAAAATCGGCGCCACCTGATCATTCTTGTTTGGCTCTGATGCAGAGTGAATGGACTGTAGGATCTGACAAAGCGTATCCTCTCCATGGTCCACCGAGTCCGGAATAATTTTTACAGGGACAAAATCAAAGGCCGTCACCTTGCCAATCCTATATTCTTACTCCTTTTGCTGTTTTGATCGTTAAGTGAGTCATTGGTCATTTGTCGTACCGCCATAGCATACTCGACGTCTACGTCGTCCGAGGCATCACTCGAGGACCTCCTGTTATTCAACCAACTGGTCTGCTTTTTGAGTATCTGTGTATCACTGGCTTCTCGCTGTGGGTCGGCGTAGTCAATGACATTGAAGGGATTCTCGTCTGCATCCCGATCTCGAGAGGCGTTCCTGGTCATATCTTGATATTCATCATTTTCCACATGATCAGTGCGTCCGGGTTTGATATCCTCCCACCTTGGCTTCACATAATCCCCGTTGGGGCTTGGCATTGCTGGTAAAGGCCCAACTGGATGAGCTTCATCTCCTTTCGGAGGGGTTGTGTCCAACTGTTGGCATTCTGAACTTCTTGCTTATGCTGCTTGCTTCGCTCATCACCTGCATCCATGGCAAAACTGCCCAGCCGGCTGATCTTGAATGCGCGTAATCTATCGAGGGCAGTCTTGAAGTCGTCCAGTACGACGGAATCAGTCAAACATTTGAAGACAAAGGACAATTTCCAGAAAGGATTGATGCCGACGGGTAAGGCGGATCTTAATGCAGATGTGACGGACAAGACGTCTAAGACGATGAAAATGATGCTGAGAAACATGGCACCCATCATGACGGCGAATCTTGGTGAAATACGGACAATCTGTATTGATGTCAGGTCGTATTTTGTCTTGATATTGTAGATGAGGATCAAAGCGGCCAAGATCCACCATGGATCTCGACATAATGCCTCCCATGGGCGGGTTCTGAGGAAGAGATCATTGATATTGTGAAAGTATGCAAAGTTGGCGTAGATTTCGACTACCCAGTATGGCTGAACAAGGATGACGGTGCCGATGAATAAGCGGCTGGCTGTCTTGTTCAGAAAAGGCCTGACTTTCATCCAGGCAATAACGTTGTGCAGGGACCATGAGGCATTGAGGAATATGGCGGCGACGGAGAGCCACCATGCATAGATGGGTGGGTTGAAGAGAATGAAAAAGCCTTGCCAGTAACCGAGAACCAGCTGAGAGAGAACATGTCAGTCAGTGTTTGAAGTGAAAGGAGATTGCGATCTAACGACGACCAAGACTCACCTCGAGCAAAATCAGCTTGTGCAGCAGGACACCACGGCGCATGTTGGCCAGGGTAATGCAAGACATGATGATCAACGATCCGATCATAAACCCTTCGGCCCAGGCTTCGAGGACCAGTCCATCTGGGTCGGTTGGCTTCGTAACCTCCTCACGCCTTCTCGTGAGGGCGTGAAATCCATCTTGAAGTGGCGGGACCGGGCTCATCCTGCGAGCGCACAGGCTAGAACAAGATTTTTGGGATATCGATGGTGAGGTTAGGTATTTAATAAGGACCGTCCATCACGGGTTGCGACCATATCCTACAGGTCTGGAAGTCGAGGCAGCTCGAATTGGATAGTTGAGAAAAGACGAGTTCCCGTGGAAGGCAAAAGCAATTGGCGAATTAAGTGGGAGGACGGTATTGTAAAGTTGTCAGCAAGGTAGTGTGCAATAACGGTCGTTGAGTGAAGCAATGTGAGGGAAAAGGTCAAGAGGCGTGTGCAAGAAGAGTCGGCGAGGTTGGACAAAATCTGGAGGAGAGTGGTGAGTGGTGAGTGGTGAGAGGTAAGTGGTGAGAGATGAGAGATGAGAGATGAGAGAAGCGAGTTGTGCGGAATGGCTTAACTCATCGGATGACGGTGATGAGTGTGGTTGTGAGTGGTGGGAAGTGTAATGGGTTTATGGCGTATGCCTATGGCCGATGAGCCGTCGCAACTTTGGACCGAAATTTGGATTTGCACAGGACTCGATGAATTAGCCTGCATTCTGCTGCATTCTGGATTCTGGAGCCCGAGGGGCCCATAATTTGGCATGATTTTTTCTCCCAATCCATTGCCATGTGTGGTTAGCCCGGAGCGAGAGGCTAAGGAGGCTAAGGAGGCTTTTAACGGGCTGGACGGCAACTGAGGATTTAGGGATGGCTCAGTCCCTGCCCTGCCTAAGGGCCTTACTTCCCTCCCCTTCTTACCCTAGTGCCTACCTCCCTCCCGACGCACCCACCCAAGTTAGGCATTTGCCCAGTTGGGTGCCAGGAATTGTATGTACGAGTAAACACTCGGTGCTACAGACATCTTGGTGTGCACTTTGGGCACTGAACACTGACCACTGAACACTGAGCAGTGAGCAGTGAGCACCCGTTACATCCATCCAGAAAATCTCGCGACCCAAAGCATGGTTGAGTGGAGATGGCCTGACCAGCCAAGTCTCCCTCCGCACTTTTGATCCTCTGAGACGTAGTGGACATACTCCGGACTTGCCTACATAACGACTAGCGTCCCCCAACCTTGCAAGGAGTTAGCTACTAGGTGGCACCTGGGTGGCTACTCCGTAGAGTCATGGATGATGTCCATAGGCCACGCAGGGCATACATACATACGGAGTACATACATGGGCATGCAACCTCAATAATAAATAAAGGGTGGTCTGTCTCAGAAGTGCACACAAGTCAGCACTCTGATTCTGGTAACATTGTCTGCCACTGCCACCGTTCATCCCAGTCCTGCTTCGGGCCAGACACGGAGGCATGTTTCTGGTCTGGACGGAGCATGGATAATGGATGCATTGCAAATCTCCCCCGCCAATCCACTGACCAAATAGCTAGGTATGTACTGTAACTAGTTAGCTCTTTCGCCAGGCTCTCGCCAGGCTTACCGATTCTTGATTTTTCCCCCGGACGTAGCTCCGTAGGTACATAATACTCCGTAGACGCTGAAACTCCCCAACCCCTTACATATGTATATGACATGGCAAAATCCGAGGAATTGGCTAGGGTGTGGGATGAAGGAATTCAGACCGATGCACGCATGCAGGGCCCAGTCGGCTTGAGTCGTTTATATGATCTACCGTTGAACTTGGTGTCTGGAGATGATGTTCAGCGGTGGCGAGTTCACAATAGGCTTGCAGCGTGACGTTTTAAGCGGTCACCGAGGTGGTAGGTATAACTACCTAGTTAGTGCCACGGTAACCTACCTTAGGTACTCCGTACATACCTTAGGAATACCTTTAGTTCCCAAAGGCCACGACTTCCACTCCACATGTGATCGAGCGATCGCGTGACTCGGAAAAATTGCACTTCTGACAGTTACGCCGCATCCAACTCCATGGGCAGGCCCTGTTGACCCTTCTGTACTCTAGGCAGCATGCGAATCTAAGTGCGTTTTTTCATTTCGCCGACGGCACACAATGCGTTGTTCTTGTTTCTGTAGCACGACGGACAATGGACACTGAGCTGCTTTTCTTTGCATCGTGCAGTCAACAAGTCAATATTTGCGTCAGAGCTGTCTACTAGTCATCAGCGACGGAGAGCCTGAATAACTCACTCCCAGCTAGATTGGTACAGTAGTTAGTTAGATACCTTTATAGACGTCCGTGCGTCGATCACAATCGTTCCACGTGCTGGGTTGACTTTGGTGGTCTCACTCACGTGGTGCCTGAGTGTTGACGGCTCTCAGTTAGGCTCGCTCCCGGGGCACTGACTTCTCAGAACCGGTTCTTTCAATGCAGATCTCACTGGGGCATTCAACTGTCAAGTACTCCGTATTCTGTACAGCATACTACTCAACAACGAACGAGTCTGGCATCTTTCTATCTGCTCAAAGCTTAGCCTAACACCTTCCGCCATATCATGTTCATCGTATGATCATCTCGTCACTCAGCCCGTCATACCACATTCTACCCTTGCACTTCCCTCTCTTTACAGCCACCTGACCTACATACCGAAAGTGCCACTGTCAATTGTTTGAGTCCCTCGTTACAGCTGGGAACAGCTTCCATCGTCTTTCGAGGCTGTGGATCTTGAACCCATCACCCCATCTAATACCATCTCGAAAATCTCGCTTGTTATGTGCACCAAGTCTTGTGTCATGTCCGAACTTGGTCTGAAGGCGGCACTCCTAAAAGAGACACTCCCGCCTCCGGGCACCCAGTGGCCACCTCGGCCCAGGGTTCGTGAAGGGGCCAACAGGTGAGTACCCCAACTGCGGGGTGCCCCAGCCCGTTCGTCAATCGACTGGCTCTGTTGCCTCCGATCGCTTGATGCTTGTCATGTTCGTCTCAGGCTCGTGCAGTCGGCATCACCTCGCAAGTGTGCCTCACCTATCGCTTGACCCAGGCCCCTCGCTTCTCGGAGAATCTTCATTCAAAGGCCACCTCAATAGGCAACCTCGATAGGCCACGTCATGCAGAATCTCCGGTGTTTTACCATATTATCCAAACGATATTTCATCTCTCATTCCAGCCGGTTGGTCGGCTTGAAGTAGATTGAGATTCAAGCATTTCTTGGTCAAGTGCACCGCACAGTGGTCTGCAGTCCCTCGAGACCAATAGTAGACTTGGGATTTATGTCAAGCCTTGGCTCGCAGTTTCCATGCCCGCCAGGACACCTGCTCCGATGATTCCACCATCGCGAGCTTCACGGAGGAAGACGCTCTTGCCTCCATCTTGGGGTCCAGCTCGCATGACAAGTCTGTCAATAAATCGTTGAGTTTGTTCCTTGAAATTGGGATAGTGCTGAATAATTCCTCCCGTATATGCTATCACGATCTCTTCTGGACCTGATCGCCAGGCCGACGCCCCAGGCGCCGGTGATAGCCCGTCACGCGTTTCTCGCTGGAGAGCGGCCGACAAATGTGTCTTGGGCGATGATGGCTTGCTATCACTCCGCGTGGCCGTCTCTGGGAGAGATGCCGGACTTCCTGGTTCTGTCAACGCCACCTCACCAACCGTCGCCAAAAGACCAACAGTGGAGGCGGCAATTAGACCGGCTGACCGCACCTGCACAAGATGTGCAATTTTTCGAAGTGCACCGGCCGAGTGGGGAGTCCAACCCCAGTTCGACGACTCTGGGGGTGGAATGCGACGCTTGAGCTCTCCCGCCAATTCCGAGTCCGACCGTGCCCTTGCCACGACCGCGCTGACAAAGGTGGTGGTGAAACTGTACGCATGAACAATGGTCGCTGGGAGTGCAGACTCCGACACTGGGGGTTTGTGCGCTCTGGTCATGTAATCAAAAAAGATGATGCGAACTAGCTCGCCAATGTATCGCCCTCCTGTCATGTATTCCAACGGCTGGAACCCAGGCCGGGCACAGTCCCTATCGAGTTGTCGATCCCAGTCAGTGGTAATGGCCTGTAGAGGACCACAAGCGCCTGCAATCGTGATTTCGGTATTTACCACAGTCTCAGTGGCTTCGGGCTTGTTTCTGCGAATAGATTCACACTTTGTAGCTCCGAGGCTGGAGAATTTCATGGGCACGGTAGCGTTACAGCCTGTGCCAACAATAATGCCAGCAGCAACTCGAGAGTTGGGCAGTGACTTGACGGTGTAGGCAAGGGAGGCTAGTGTGGCGATGGTATCGTTTGTGATTGCAGTGATTTTCAGAGGAGGTAGAGGTCCCAGCTTACGCCTTTTGGCTCGTGGTGAGGTGGCCGACGGCGATTGACGTCTGGTGTGACGGGCGTAGCCTTGCAGCAGTGTTGAGCCTAGATCGAGATCTGAATTCATGGCAAAGCCTTTGCCCATTGGCATCAAGTTGGCCGAGGCAATATCATCTTGCCTGTGAGAAGGTTAGTGCTGTGCGTAGAGATGATTGAGATCAAACGAGATAGACATACATCATGGGAAAACTGAAAGTGATGCCCATGGGCAGTTCGTCAGGAACTGCTACCTTGCCAACGTCGGAACTCAGGCGATCGTTGACCACCTCAGCAATACAATCACCAATCCAAGCAAACAAGTCTTCAGTCTTGTCCATCTTCAAGTGCTCGCCAATGGGCCATGCCTTTTCCAGAGTTCTGCGTACCCGTGGTCGTTGGGCATTTCTGATGGTCTCACGTGACCTTTCGAGGCCATTGTGGGAAGGCAAGGCATCCTCGGCATCGCCCAACAATTCGATAAAGGCGACACGCAAGTTAGTGCCACCAACATCGATGGCAAGGAACTGGCCTGTCTCTTGGCCAGAGGGCAATTTGGTGACAGGTGTAGGTAGGAACTGTTCGTCGGATCGTAAGGCTAGCTCCTCATAGACCTTTGAGAATTGATATGCAAGGTTGTGGACGACGCCATCGTCGATCAGTAGCGGTTGCAGAAAAGTGTCGAGATCGTGTTCATGATCATCAGGCGGTGGACTTCCATTGCTAATGGATTGAACTGATGCAAGTTCCGACATGATGCGAAGTAATCGATCTCGAGTTGTACCACTCAACTCACGTGCGGGTCAACCAGTCAGCATGGATGGAAGGGACCAGGGAGGGTACAGCGGTAGGTGGTGAGATTGTAGGCGGCGAATTCCTCAAGCTTCACCGATGTTTCTCGAGGGATGAAGAGATTCGAAAGTGTTGCCAGGAGTGTCGAGCACAGCGGTTGAGATGGAGATGGAGATGAAGATGAAACGAGACCACCGAATCCGTAGGTCTAGGATTGGTTTGAGAAGATGTTTCCAATATTTGGTGGTTGAGAGGTTCCAAATGTGACCCTATGTTGGATCGGATGTGACGCTGCACCGACTGAACTGTACGCACGAGGTGCACGAGGAAGGAAAGAAAGGAAGAGAATTGACCTGTTGAGGCCAAGGTAGAGTTCAGGGCTAGCAGGGACCTAGCAAGGACCTAATAAGGAGACACTAACTAACTAACTAGGCAGGTAACCTTCTCAACATGGGCCGAGGGGCTAACGAACTGGGAGGGCCTCCCTGCCCGCCCCAAGCGTGCCAATAGTGCACATTCCCTGGGCTACACGGGCTACACGGGCTCACTGCACGGTACGTAAAGTCAACTCCGTACCTACCAGTTAGGTAAATAAACCAGAATACCGAGTAGTGTACGGAGTACGTGGACGGAGAACCACTAACCAGCCTTGGTTAAGAATGTACTGTAGGGACCTGAAGTACCTATCAATGGACCAACAATTACTCCACCAGGTACCCGAGGAAACTCAGCTTGGGTACTCAGGTTCTCACGTACTCACGTACTCGCATACCCAAGTCCCTAAATAGTTAGGCACTTAGGTACCATAAAGATCAGTGTTCGCAAGGTCGCCCAGTCCATGCTCTGGACATACTGGAATCACACTCAACAAGTCGCCCCATTCCAAACAATCATATCGAGGTCCCAAGCAATGACCACGCACGGAGTACTATGCACTGAATCTCATGAGATCTGACAGATAAGGCTCAACTCGCTCGTTATCGGTTACCAATTGAGGGTCTCCATGCCACATGGTTACCAGGGCTGCTTAGGCTCTCTCCACTTGTACTCCAGACTTGCTATTTGCCTACTCCACTTTAACTAAGTTGGTGCCTTGGTAGGACCAGAGGCACCTATAGGAGTATCGAGTATCGTAAGCCCTAAGGAGTACTTGGGCCCAGAGGCCTAAGCTTAGCGACCATGGAGTAGTTAAGGAAGTAGATTCCTCAGCGTGGAATCAGCGTCAAGGCACTCGGTCCCTTGATTCTCAGCCATAAGAGAATTGCTGGTCTTCAACCAAATATCCTTGTGTCAGACTCACTCATAAGCACTTGGTTCGACCACCAACCACTGCGTCACAGCCTTTATTCCTCCCAGAGAAACGCAGACCTTGCGGCCATTATCCATATCCACCGTACCACCCGGAGCGGGGCAGTTAGGCAGCCATCACTTTGTATCCCCTACGATCAATGAAAAGCTCTTAAATGCAGCCTTGTTGCAAGCGGCTCCGCAAGTAGATTGAGTCATTTTGACACCTTGTCATGACTTCCACGCCCTTCAGACCCTGGCTTTGTGGGCTCCACGCTTGGTCACGACTAACAGTGGTACAAGCACGGAATATGGCACTTGAGGTCTTTATACTCCGCCGAGCCACTATCATTCTTAGTAACACTAGCGTCTCTCTAAAGTTGGGGTGAAACCCCCGCCGCTTTCACGGCAGTTCCTGCCAAGAACTGGTCCGGGTTGCTTGCTGACGCTTGGAGCCCTACAGTAAAGACTTATCCCTCTATTGCAAACCTACATAAGAACTTTCCGAGGTACGTATACAAACATATTACAACCGGCGACAACCCTAGCTACTTTCTTGAGACGCGAATCGATCCAAGTAGTCGTCCATAATAGTTTCCTGTTTATCAGATTGTATGGTGAGGGACTTTTCCGCAAAGATCAGACATCTATGTTCTATCGGCAATCATCATCCGGAAGACAACCACCATGAGAAGCAATTTTCACAGCTTAGACACAGATCTGTCATCTGGATTCCGAGAATCTGCGGTTCCCACAACGAGTCTCTTCCCGCCATCCAAGGTAATATCTTCGCCGTTGACATAGCTTCCAGCTCTCGAGCAGAGGAACACGACCACACCAGCTATATCTTCTGGTACTCCAAGCCTACCCATCGGGTTGGCGGCCCCGGCTGCCTCTAGCCCACCATATCGATCAATTGCTGGGTTCGCCAGACGTGTTGGGAACCAACCTGGTGCAATGACATTACTGGTAATATTCTTCGGTGCCAGTTCCATGGCCAGGTTTCGACCTAGATGATGAATTGCTGCTTTCGATATGCTATCGGCGATTGCGCCTTCTTTGCCCACATGAGTCACAGACACTCCACCGACTGAACTGATCAATATGACCCTTGATGGGTCATCTGGAGTTCCGGCTGCAGCGAGTAAGGGGACCAGCCTGAACAGCACAAGTCATCCGAAGTCAGCGTTCATCGCAGATACCAAATGCGTTATGAAATATCTCAATGCGTGAGATTTACCTTCTTGTCAAATTGAATGGCCCACGAACATTGACGTCGAGAGTCTTGGCCGTCTTCCAGTCTTCATAATGTTCGAACTCGCCGGCCCAACTAACTCCAGCATTATTCACCAAAATATCCAGTCTCCCATTATCGACTTGCTGCTCGACCACCGTTACCAATTTTTCGATACCGTCCGCCGTACCAACGTTTCCAACAATAAAACAAGCACGGCCTGAGATTCCAGAAATCTCATTAAGTTCGTCAACTGCTGTCTCGAGACCTTCTGCTCGGCGCGCAGTGATGATCACCTTCGAAGCACCGGCTTGTAGAAATGCAGCCGCGATATAGAATCCAATTCCTCGTGACCCTGAACTTTATCAGTGTCTTCCACTTTCGCCTCGTCAGCGCCGGAGTCTCCTCAACATACCACCAGTGATCAGGGCAACCTTGCCGTCAAGTCGATACAAGGACCCGAAGTTGTGTATGGCGGCCATGGTTCTTAAAAATAGAGAAACGAGTAAAAGAGATCTTTCACCAGAATTTGCAACTGATGGAAGATGTCACTCCTTGAAATTATTGGTTTTCAACCTCGGTACCGACATTAACACTTGAACAAAACGAGTAAAGGAGGCAATAATAATCGAGCAGATGTGGTATTTCCCGATGGCCGGCCGGACGAATCCGTACACCGTGAGTTCTATCACCTAGACCCACAGATCTAAGGAACGAGGTGTCCCAAGGATATCGGACAAGAATCTACGATCTTCTTTAATTTCAAGTTCCAACCAGCTTTCCCAGCCATTACGATCAAAGATTGCGAACCATAGCACAGTCATATCTTGCGAAGCTGAATGTGAACACCCTATACACTACTCTATTGCTCACAATCAATCATAAGCCATCAGTTTAAGGAGATGCCAACCCTTTCTTCAGGGAATACGATGTAAAGTGCCGGGTAACATCTCCTCCAAATGACAAAGAGCACATTTATTTGGCGCCAAATACCTTTAAGCGATCATTAAACGGTAGAGCGGTCTTTTCTCCAGGTGTGCCGGTTGGCTTTCCAAACACAAGTTGGGCCTTCAGTTCCCATTTGGGAGAAATCCCCCAGGCTTTACTGATGCCTTCATCTATCAGCGGGTTATAATGCTGGAGATTTGCCCCAAGACCGTCCTGCTCCAAAGCTGTCCACACTGTTGCGCGCGTTTTGTTAGCCCTCTCTATCCTGACCTTTTTCTCCCTGAAGTTACTTACACACAAGGGCGTGCATTGCGTTCGTATGTTCCGACCATTGTGGGAATTTGTCCGCAAACAAGACCCATTCCTTCTGCAGTCCAGCAACAACGTCGGGATCTTCATAGAGTAAAATCTGCAACAAACTTGTTCAACACCAATCCTCAAATAGCAACAGTGCTCAAATCATTCATCCAAACTTACAGTCCCATACGCGTTTTGAAACCCGCTCAATTTCTGCTCCGTCGTAGGCCAGAAGTCGGCCGGCATCACAGCCTTGACCGCTGGCTTCACAATCTCACTCCAGAGACGCACATGTTCGGAGCCAAGCAACAGTACTAACCTCGTCGATTGAGAGTTGAACGTACTCGGCGTATGCAGCAGCGTCTCCTTCACGATTTCCTGGATTCTCGCGTCTGAAATGGTCGACTTGGCTTCCAGCTCATAGTACGTCCGTCTTCCCTTCACCTCCGCAAGATATGTTTCTGAACCCATCTTAGTCTAAGGCCGTGTATCTCAATCACTGCTTTGCCCGTATAGCGACCTACAGGACATCTCATACCTAAATGCGAGAAAAGCTTCCTTCCCACCAACGAATCGGATCTATACCTTTCGCCGAAATGGACCAATTGGTTCGGAGTTTAGACTTCCGGTTCCTGTCGAAAGGGGAATTCTTGCTCGAGGACATCCTATAGTGAAACTTCGAAAGCACTAACTGGCCTGTTGAATGCCCATCTAGGCCCTATGGTCGGCTTTGCCGATTC
This sequence comes from Exophiala lecanii-corni, assembly GCA_003955835.1. Lineage (NCBI taxonomy): Eukaryota > Fungi > Ascomycota > Eurotiomycetes > Chaetothyriales > Herpotrichiellaceae > Exophiala > Exophiala lecanii-corni. Next base: position 3,215,977 of record CP034372.1, on the reverse strand, counting down.
GAGACGCCCCAAGATCGACAGCTCTGCCTGCATCGAAATATACGCAAGCAGCCTATATGCAAAATGGATCTTGCATAAGGCGTAATCGCGCCCACTTCCCTTTGAATACCTACCAATCAAATCCCGACGAATCCGCATATATCTCGAACTCGGATGACTCAAACAACGGAAGCCTGAGATTTAAAAAAAACCACCTATCTCTGCGCGCATGATGAACCAGCGCTGTGACCGCGGATGGTTTCTGGCTGGACCTATTCGGTTCGAACATCAAGGCCTTGAGCCCCAGAGTACTTCCTCGACGTCAAGTGGAACGTCTCCGAGCATAATGCCAGGACAAACCGCCAGATTAGGCCGCCGGCCTCGCTCACAAATGGCAAATGGATGACCAGCGAATCGACTACGTTCTCGCGTTGGGCACTTGCCTGGCCTCCGACGCACTGCGTGGATCATACCTTGGTGACTGGTCTTCTGGCCATGCAGATGGTATGACGACAGGCGTCTGGACCTATGCCACGCGGAAGGAAGGAAGTAGCAAGGTTAGAACCAAAACGGCTAATCCCCATCCGACTATCCCGATAACGCCGACACAGATAGGTCTAGCTGGTCGGGTACGTGCATATGGTCTCCACACACGAGTAGAACAGTAGAACACAGGCAATGCACATGGTGGCTTCCGTGTATAGAGTATTCTCTGCCGAATGGAATGCTTCGGCCGTTGAATTGTCCCATGATTGTGCATCCGGTCTTGGATTCATGGTGCCAGTGTCTGAGAGTTGCATGATGAAATTGTCTGGCAGTGTCGACCCCCAGGGGAAATTGTGTCGAGATCATTCAATGAGAGAAATAACTACATGGAATCAGATACGGAAGCGGATCTTTTGGAGAGGTATCAAGAAATCAATTCGTAAAATTGCACTACCTAGTCAAAACGGAGATATTCAATTACTGCCAGGCTTGAAGCAACGACAGGGCGCCCTTCAACTCTCTCTCCATGGTAACAATATGCGCCGCGCTTCTCGGCTTGATCTGGACTTTATACGGCTTGGGCTCGCGCGTCAGGCCACTCGTGTATGCCTCCGGGTCCAGCTGGATTGGGTTGCCGTACTCGTCCAATGCCGGTGAGAATTCGAATGCCCAGAGCAGTTTCGCCGCTGTGCGCCACATGTTTCGCTCCGCCAGATGCATGCCTGGACAGATTCGACGGCCTGCTCCGTACGCGTAGTGATGTGCGCGGTAAGTTAGCTAGGGAGGACATCACTATGGTGATTCGGGTGGTACTTATCTCTTTTCATATAGTCGGGGGACCCGCGTAATAGCTGGCTAGTTTGTCGTAACCGTTGTAGCGTTCAGGATCGTACGTGTTCGGATCTTTGTAGTAACTCTTGTCGTGGTGTAGACCCCAAACTCCGATGAAAATGGTGGATTCCTTTGGCAGGAATTTCCCTTCGTACTCGTCGTCTGTATGCGTTGTGGTCAGCAACAGTAACTAAAGGCAATGAATTAAAGCGGTGAAAGTCTCACCCTGTCTCAGCTGATGCGGAAGTGCAGTTGGAGCACTAGAATATAAGTTTAGTTTTCAAGCTGTAATGCTCGTCGAGCAGAAAAGCTACTTACACCGGTCTCCATCGGAGTCCTTCCTTGACAATCTGGTTCACGTATGGTAGCTGGTCGAAATCGGACCACTGAGGTGATCTGTCGGTGCCACAGACAGCATCTATCTCAGCGCGGGCTTTTTTCTGTACGTCAGGACAAAGGACCCAAGCTAGGATCAAGGTCAATATTGAGGCTGAAGAGGTGTCGGCACCACCTTCGACCATTTCTCCGAGTAGCAGATTGAAACTTTGCTGGCTGATCGGCCATCCGGTTGCTTCGAACTCGTCGAGAAGATTGTCTGCCATACAAGAGCGCTTGTCACCACGAGCTCGACGTTCGTCGACTAATCTCCTACACTCGGTCCAGAGTTTGTGTGTGACTTCACGTGAGACATCAGCGTTGTGGTACCAGGTAAACCACGACCTTGGCAAGTATTTGAAAATCGGGAACTCGTCAAACGGTGGTCGGCTTCCAGGTTCCAAACAAATCGTCCGCTAGTTCGGCATGAGCTTGAGATGAAGCTTTCGGCACAAATAGGAGACTTACAGCATGCATGACCTCGTAGACAGACTTTATGGTGTCAGCATGAACTCCACAAACCCAAGAGGCTTAGTGTCCTCTGCTTCTCAGGAGCGAACTTACATGACCCCAAAAATCCTCAGGCGACTTGGCATGAAAGCCATGGACTAGGATATGGACAATTGATGCCGTATATCGCCGGATATGTTCTGTGAATCTTTCTGGCGACTTCAAAAGATCATTCAGCAAGATGATTGCCCTGGTGGAAGAAATCAGCATGCACACTTGCCAAGAACCTCAGGATCGAGGCTGATCAGGGTTTTCGAGCACATACTCTGCTTCCGGCACACGGAAGTGAGTCTTGTCCAATTGAGCTGGCGACAGGTTATGCGAAATGACTCTCCGTTTAGTCTTCCAAATATCCTCCATCGGAAGCATGAAAGCGTTCTCTTCCACACCCAACAACTCGTTCATGTAACTCTTTGGTCGATCTGAGTAGATATTGCCTCGCTTGTCAAGTAATTCGTGGACGCCTTTCCGATCGCAGACAACAATCACATTAGAACTACCGAACCTGAGCTTGTAAATCGAGCCATACTGCTCAGCCCATCTGGCAAACCTGTGGGACATCAAAAATGAGCTCGGGTCGACAGAAGGACGCTTCATACGCACTTTTCATACAAACCAGAACTAGGAATCTGATGTAGGTTGCCGATGATAGGTAGGGGTGACGGTCCTGGTATGTTGCTTTTTCTTGTCCTCGGTCGCACGCAGAGGAAGAAGGTGTACACGACGAATATTGTGCATGCCAAAATTACCGATCTATGACCTAAGACTTCTCTGGGCCAGTCCCAAGCACCAAGTGCGATAGCAGACCCCAAAAGTGCCATTGCGTTGTCTCAAGTCTGAAAGCGCTGTCTCTGTTCCCGTCACGGACGCAAGGTCAACCGACTAGATAGGAGGTATATGAAAAGCATTTAGAATATTCATCATGGTTCGGCCGGAGAACTTTGATGCACTCCGGCAAGTGTACCATGATCTGATCTGGGCCGGTCATGATGCGTGAAGTTGATATGCGAAAAGTGGAGCTGGGGTAGGTTGCCCCGTTATGGTCCTTGCGTTCTTCCCTCCTGCACCCCGCCAAGATTTTTCTCCAGGAACCCCGACCAAATGGGGCCACCTCCGCCATTCTTACACCGAACCATTGCATTACTCACGGGGCAGAGTCCGCATCGTGGAGCGCCATACAATGATCTCGTCGAAAATTCTTATACTGGCAGAGATGCTCAGAACCACCATGTCCATTTTCGAATTGCCACGACAAGGCTGACATAGATAGGAGCAACATACACTTTGACAGCCCATCTAAAAATGCCCGTCACCTCCAGCTTTGGTCGAAATGCGATTGCAGTAGGCCTCATCGCGTTGCTTGTTGCCTTGCTCAGATCAGTGGTTCGCCTATGGATGACCTCGAAGCGGCTGCCAGGGATGCCACCTGGGCCGCCAACCGTACCGTTTCTCGGAAATGCTCATCAATTACCTCTTACTGGAATTGCTAAGAAGTACGCAAATCACTGGCCATAGTCGAGTCTCCTGAAGCTCTGAAATATTGCGGATATGCCTTTGCCAGGTCTGTGACTGACATAAGCTCTTCTTTCTCCTGTCTAGATTCGAACAGTGGTCCAAGGAGTACGGCTCCGTCTTCTCTGTCAAACTCGGCTCGGGCACTGCGATTGTCATATGTGACAGAGAGGCAGTCCATGAACTGATTGACAAGAAAGGGGCGCTCTATGCCGACAGACCCAGTACATTTGCCATCGAGTACGCCAACCTAGGTGGTATGATCTCCCTCCGTTCTTCTGCCGACTCAATATGGAGAAACAAGCGGCGGATCGTGGCGCACAACCTGTCACCCAAACAGCTTGACGAGAAGCACTATAGAATATTGGAGGCAGAGTAAGATTTCATCATCTGAGTCAAAGATGACATCTTAATGACATTGAGGATTGTTTAGGGCGACTATAATGATGAACGATCTCCTTGATACTCCCCACAACGCCTTCCAACATGTAAAGCGCTACGCAGCTTCAGTGGCGACCGTTATCGTCTTCGGCCACCGGGCCACTTCGTTTGATAACTTTTGGTGCAAGGTAGGTGTTTGGTTTCCCTGTGGCTCAACGCTGTGATAATTGACGGGGCGCAGAGGGTATTCGAGATGATGGACCACGTAAGTCAACTCCAACAGGCCTTCTTCGTGTCACTGATGGTTTCCTGGCAGCGTTCATCAGTCTTAGAACCAGGTGCAACTCCTCCAGCAGATGAATTCCCGATTCTGAAATATATCCCGACGTCGTTCGCACCCTGGAAGCAGCGTCTACAAGCCACACGAGCAGAATGCGATAATCTATGGACCCAGGCACGAAGCGAAGTCGATAACCGCCGGAGCTCCGGAGATAAACGCAATTCGATTGCCGACCACTTACTGGACGAGTATGAGCACGCCGGCTGGCCGATGAGCCAATACGATTTCGACCACGTCCTCGGCGAGATGGTCGAAGGCGGTGCAGACACGACCGCAAGCTCACTTCTGAGTATCCTCCTGGCGCTGGCCAAGCATCCCCACGTGCAGAGACGAGCAAGGGAGGACATTGACCGCGTTTGCGGCACTGAGCGGGGACCGGCTTGGTCGGATTTCGAAAATCTCCCTTACGTCAATGCCGTTGTCAAGGAGGCGTTGAGATGGCGTCCCGTGTAAGGATATGCCACCGAAAGTATGGCGGTGTACTACAGCTGACAGACTGACTTTGCAGTGCGCCTATTGCAATAATGCATCGAAATTCCGAAGGTACATATCAAGCGATCCAGCGGATTTACAAAGATATGAACCGCTAACAGCTTTGTTCTAGACGATACCTATAAAGGTATGCTACTTCCGAAAAACAGTACAATCTTTATATGCACATGGGCAATCCACCACAACGACAACTACTACAAAGGTGCAGCAAATTTCGACCCTGACCGTTATCTCGGTCACAAAAAGCTAGCCAGTGACTACGCTGGTAGTCCCGACTGGAAAAACAGAGGTACTCTCCTGTTTTCTTCAATCTCCAAATTCTCACAGTCTGACCGTATATGTAGATCACTATGCATATGGAGCTGGCCGACGCGTATGTCCAGGCATACACTTGGCAGAACGCAGTCTATGGCGTATCACCGCAAAGTTCCTGTGGGCATTCGAATTTGATGAGCCCATTGACAAATCGACAGGAAAGACTCGGCCTCTGGACGACAATGCGTACACAAATGGCTTTCTCCACATGCCTCTTCCATTTGAGGTGCAGGTGAAAGTCCGCAGCGAGGCTCATCTTCGAACGATCAAACAGGAACTGGCAGCGGCAAAGACGGAATTGCAGTCATACCAATAGCAGAGATCTATCTGTGCAGATGGCCGACTTTTAGCCATCAACCAAAGCGAATCACTCAACAGCGATTATGATCATCTCATGACTGCTGCGTAGGAAGTTTGGTACGTAGCAGAAGAGGGCTGTTAGGGGAGATGCCCATAGCTAGTACTCGCAATAATGATGGTCGACTTCTGACTTCTGAGATAGTCGCCGGTCAACTGGTCAGGGCACAGTTGACGTGTCTGCCAAGACGTTTTGTGCTGGAGAGATCGGTGGCGGATTGAAGTGCGAAATGTGAATCGCCCGTGCTCATACCTGCCACAGTGATATCAGATCTTGAGGTGGAGTCAGAGTCGGGACTAAAGCACTCCAATTCTCGATCTCTAGGTCGAAAGCATTCATACTTGATATCTTTTGCAGCCTCTATGTCAGCACGGAAGTGAAATTATCGAGATCATAAATGACTTACTTGGTTCCAGGGCTGATTTATATCCAACTGAAATTCCTGGTGCATATCTGCGAGGCCAGAGAATGAAGAGTCCGTGGCCAAGTCGATGTCTTCGGATGGGAGATTCCGATGTCCGCCAGTCGTAGGAACTGGACTTGACCTCTCCACTGCAATACGGGCTAGATCTGCGATTCTTCTTGCGAATGGGACTGGATATTCGTTATTTGTGTCATACTCGAGTCGTGCGAAGTGGCCTGCGCCGAACTCGATCAAAGCAAGATCGGATTTGAATTTGGGATGATGCGGCCGTTCCAGCGTGTGTATGAAAAGATGGATCAGCGCATTCATTGGACCGTGGAAAGCAACCCTGGAATTATGTCAGAATATGAAATTTTCAACCCGGGACGCCTAGTATAAACTCACAAATCTGAGACATTGGCGTCGATCTTTACATGTTTGGTGGTCAAGATTGCCTTGCGGCATACTTCAGCAGCAATGGCCGCAGAGTTCTCGAAAGCAGATTCCAGAATTTCTTGACGTATGGGACCAAACAAGGTTTTTGACCATGGTTTGATCAGCGCTCCTTGCATTTCCAGAATGATGTTGTAGTAGCAGAAGTGCAAGTGGACCGCTTGTTGGAGACTTAAGCCTTCAGGAAGATTAGAGACATCGATATCTTTGTCAAAATCTATTATATGTCGTATCGATTCCTTCCAAGTTTGCAGCTGCTTGTTCATCTCATGGACACTGGAGGCAAGGTCTGCTGGCCCCTGACCCGAGGTACTACTTGGTAGCATTCTACGAGATGCCGTGGATGAGAATTGCGCGAGCTTGATCGAGATCTGGCAGAATTTGAGGTTCACAAAGCCACCGGCGGGTGCAAAGGCTGGGACCTGGCAATTGATATCTTCATCTGGAATCATCTGTGCTGATGTCAGCCTGCTGACATTCTGGAAGGCTATCCATGATAGTACAGGGTTTGAGCATACCTGAGGACGTCCTGAACGATTAACTATCTGCCGTTCCAGGCAATACAACGCCCAAAAGACCCAATTCCGTTGCGAAGCTTCATGTGAGTTCAGATTCCATGCCCCAACTGGCTCTCGGTGTAATCCTTTGGAACACGCCAAGCGCATGGCGATGCCACACATCATGTATTCGAGACAAGGGCTACCCATACTTCCGGTAAAAGCGGTCTGTGAACAAATTCAGCTCTAGCTCGACTTGACTTAGCTCACGTTACTCACCATGATAGTAAATATCTGGACGCTCATAAGAGAGGTCCGCAAATATAAAAGTTCAAAGTGCATGGAAAGAGCATTTTGGAAGTATAGCCAAGCTTCCTTTTTGGCGTCACTGAAGGACATCGTCCTCGAAAGGACAATTCGACAGCCAGAGGCAAGTATAACATTTCGAAGCGCATACCATGCAGGATCTTTATCAGCAGTTGACGGATTGTTGAGATGAGCTTGCAGTTTGTTTTCAAACCACGAGCGATGGACAACACCGAAAGCGGCTTCATTGGCCTCATCGAAATAAGCTGACACAATTAGTACATCACACATTAGATGTGAAATTGCGAGTGATATATACCGGCAGTATATTGCCATGCAACTTCCGGCGAAGGATCTGGATGCCTCTCAGGTGATATGCTCATATCGGACTTCAAACGACGTGTGATGTCATTTGTAAAGGCTGAGGCTGAGGCTTGAAAGGAGTTGTTGCCGACTTTTTCATTCACCCATTGTACGCCCAATTTTGAACATATTGACAACCAAGATCGAGGACCTGATAGCCATGAGTATTTTCACCATTTAGAACGATTCCGAGATTTATTTTACCGTGGTACTCCCAATTCGTCTGGATATGTGTGTCAGAGCAAACTCAATTAACCAGGAAACCGAACTCAACCTACCATTTCTCCGGAATACACGCTTCCGCCCTCGTCTGCGGCAAAGTTTTCAATCTCAATTCGACTTTCATCTGAATTCGAGAAACGTCGTGGGCATGAGGCCTCCAATTCTTTGGAATTGTGCTCTTGATGCTCCATGATCTGAGCATTGGAAAGTGAATTTTGAGGTATTTCGGGTAGTTGTCCTTGTGGAGATTCAATTGCCGAGGACCCTTGAACAAGATATTGCACTTGCGCGTCAGTTCTGGTAAAGTCGATAAATTTGGGACTTGCCCCCTGGTCGTCGCCATCGTTGCTTCTAGGTGCACATTCCGCACTGAAGGCTGGTAGAGAAGGAACACGAGGAGAAATGCGCGACACTTCCAAGGATTGCGGCCACTGTAGCGCATTGCTGGACATGGATCTTTGAGACCTGATCGCATCATTAGGTGGTATGACGGTAGTCAAAAGCGTAGGCGATGACGATTCTTGCCTTCCCTCTATCTCTTTTTCATCGGGTCTTTTTATCGTATGTAACAAGCTTTCAAGTCTCAGAAGCCTGGAGTCAACGTCAACGATACCAGCGGCTTTGCGCGGTCGTCTTTTGGTAGCAGTGACGCAGTTTTGCCGGTGGTCAAGACAATTCGTACATGGATGGCCCCCATTACCTGCAATACATCAACAGAAGAAGACGATCAGTTTCACCTTGGACCTACAACGGATCTTTTTCTGTCTGCAGTAGTTACATGCAAGGCGTCTGGACCCGGAATTGCTGTGTGGCTCTTGCACCGTCATCTTTCTTTGTGTTATGGTCGAGGTGCTAAAAGGGCTGGATCTGAGAGTGAAGTCGATGGAGTTACATGGACTGCGATGCTGACGGCTAGATTTTTTTCGTGTAGTCGTCAAGGCACTGCAAGAGCGATTCGCGGGACGAATAGTTCCATGAAGTCTGTCACTGAAAAAATGGGCCAGCGAGAGGGACTCTCAACTTTGCGACCCCACCCTGGTTCTTGATTTTCCCCACGGGGTAAGAACATGGGAGCAGTGCAAGGCCTCGGCTCCGTAAAAGTATTGAGGAAAATCCGGAAAGCTGATTGGTGCGGTGCTTAACCTGACATCGCTTCCCATTGGCGCGGAGTTTGCTTTTCCAGATCTCCGAACTAAAGGGGTAAGGGCAGTTCGGCTCGTGCATCGGGGAATGAGTTCGTCCCGAACAACCTGATACTAATGGTGTGTTCCAAACAATCAGCACACCCAATGGGGTCAAGTTGCCTACGCAATAAGAAGGACTCAGACTCAAACCGAAAATGCAAAATTTCATGTTTGCACGTAACCTCACCAACTCTAACACACCATGGGCAGCATTTCACAGCCAGATCTGAAGAAAATCGAGCATAACCGCGCCCTCGCTCATAAAATCATCAAGCATTGGTCTATCGAAAAGGGTGGCGACGTAGACCCTTTTTTTGAACTTTTCCACGACGATGCCACCTTCACAACTATGGCCCAAAAGGGCATGTTGCCAATCTTAGCCGGCACCTTGGACAAGAAAGGGTTTCGCGATTGGGTCTATAAGGAGACACGTGTGGGCGCAACGAAGCTGAAGTGTGAAGGCATCACAGCTGATGAAAATCGTCTTGCGCTTGAGGCAAGCTCGGACATGGTAATCAATGGCAACTCTTATAAGAATGTGTACCACTGGCTGTTTGAAATCAAGGACGGCAAAATCTCCGCACCCAGATTCTACCTTGACACCCTTCTTGCGAAGCAGGCCATCGACTGGGTAGCAGATGCCGAGAAAGCCCAAGGGGTGACAAATTGATCCTCACATAAGTTATAAACGAATGTTTTAGAATGAAATATCATGGTACAAGGTTATTTGACACTTCCGGAACTTCCCGCGCTGAAGCAGATTCTTGGCCTGCATCGCCGGCTTGTTCCCATTTTTAAAATGTAGAACCCGAAAACTGAGGCGAGCCGATGCGTATTCATAAATTCCACTTCCGTAGGAACATGTAGAATTTGACTTTTTGTGAGTCTCTTCTGCGGCTGCGATCATCTACGTTTGAGTTTGATGCTGTACAAATGAGTGGTGGTTCAGTCGAGAGTTTGTGTTCAGCAGTGCCAGATTCCCGAATGAAATTCATGTCCGGAAGCCTTCGAATTCATCCGTCGCATAGTGAGAAGAGCCAATTTGGAGGTCTGGGCCAGTATCCACGAGCAATAGGTTGAAAATCCTGGCGGGCCGGACACTCGGACCGAATGTTTGTCCAAAGCCTTCCGATCGGAAATGCCAAGCCTGAATACTGCTTCCTCAGATATATCTGAGATCGGATTGAGTATGAGGCATGCTAAGCAAATCTCCAGCTTGATCTCGAGTTCCAACAATGAGTTTCTCTGGAAAGGTAGTTGTCGTCACTGGTGGTGCCTCCGGCATTGGCCTAGCAACAGTGAAGCTTTTGGCCGCGGAAGGTGCCAAGGTCTCCACCTGCGACCTTCAGCAGAAAGCACTAGATGAAGTCAAGGCAGATGTTGCAAAGTCGGGTCATGACATTCTTGTGACTGCATTGGATGTTCGTGATCGAAAGGCCGTTGAAGACTGGATCAAGAAAACAGTACAGGAATTGGGCAAGATTGACGGCGTGGTAAACGCGGCAGGGGTAGGAGGCAGAGCCATGCTGATCGAGTCGATTCAAGATATCAGCGATGATGATTTCGACTTTGTTTTGGCTGTCAACATCAAGGGTGTGCTGAATTCACTTCGTGCCCAGATACCTTCCATGAACGACGGAGGCGCGATTGTGAATTTGGCCAGCCTTGCAGGTCTGACGGGAGGCGCCAAAACTTCGGCTTACACTGTGTCAAAACACGGCGTGGTGGGTTTATCGAGAGTCGCCACGAAAGAGCTAGGTTCTCGCAATATTCGAGTCAACTGTGTCTGCCCGTAAGTGCCTAAACCTTGTCTGGAGCTTCACAAAGCTTGCATATTGCATAATTCGGGAAGGCTAATCACTTCATGGATAGGGGACCGATCGACACGCCGTTATTGGCACAAACTTCGGCGCCTGATCCCACAGTTCCCGAAATGTACGCCACCTTTGCGCCATTGGGAAGGACTGGTCAACCGTCTGAGGTTGCAGAACTTATTGCGTGGTTGCTGTCACCCAAATCTTCATACTTGAATGGGACGACGCAGGTCATCGATGGCGGATTTCACTGTCAGTAAGATGAGCGGGCTGTTTCTGTAAGAAGTGGTAAAGATAGCGAGGACAAAAAGGGTCAAATGTGGAAGTAGTGATTGCCAAGCACGTGCCTAACTATAGCCACGTGACATTTCAGATAATTCCGCAATCAACGATAAGTCGAAACTCCATCCTTGATTCCTGACAGAGACTGGGACTTGCAACAAGTAAATCCGCTTAGCACGCCAGGTCTAATGCCAAGTGTAATGAAGCCTCATTCCTCAATGGAGTCGGATTTGGAGAGTCACACACTATCGCAGTGTAGCAACTCCGGCTTTTCACCCGCAATCCGGATGCGGCATAAAAGATGGCAACCCGGGACATACCCCGGTCAGCCAGGCAGAGTTCTCTGAAATGCGTCGCAAAACGACGTCTATAAACAAATCTTAGTTAACAAACAGTCTCAATTCCCTCAACGAATCTGTGTTACCACTCTCAGATTTTAAAACATTAAGATATCGACATACTTGTGCTCGAACAACTTGCACGACATGGCCTCAGTCGCATTGGATTACGACTCACGAAAAGGGCTCAAGCATGTTTGCAAAGTGGTTGAAACCATAGATCGACCCATCGAAGTCGTTTGGTCCACAGTCTCGTCATTCGGGGCCATCAAGGCGTGGATGCCGGGCATTGATACATGTCATATTGACGAGTCCAAGCCACAACCACCCGCGCATGGAGCAGTTCGCCTGGTGGCCAACCTAGGGATCGTCATGGAGGAAACACTGGAAATCTACGACGTCAAAGAACATTTCACTTCATACCGACTGAAGGAGGGTGGACCTTGGGCAATGAAAGGGTGTCGTGGAAGTTTCAAGCTGAAGTCATTGGGAGAGAACAAAACTGAGTGGACATGGTCTTGCGATGCGGCAGAGATAGCGGACGAGACGATTGCCGAAGTAGCTCCCGCGCTCATTCCGTTCTTCTTGTCTGGAATCAACGAGGCAAGAAGGATTCTTGAACGCCCTGCCCAAAGTTATCTCTGAGAGCATGGTCAATCGAGCAGATATTGGGACAGGTATCGATATGGTATGTCTGGAGAGTAGGATGCCACTCACAGCCAAAGCGAGGGCTTGTAGAGGATAGGTTCGTACTTGACAAAAGATAACACGAGGGGCTATTGTCTAGATACAGTATTGAACAAGATCTGACTATGGCATGACTGACGAACGTAAAAGTTACTCGAGCATAGATCCAAGCAAAAGTCCCGATGTTCTGTTTGTCATAGGGCTTTGATCTTCAGCTATATTATGCGAACGATGGCAGACCACGTGGACCAATCTCGACTCTCTTCTTCAGTTCCACTTCACTGGTTCCATTGGTCAGCTTTTTGATGTATTCCTCCGGATCGAAGTCTGTTCCAATTGGATTTTCGGCGAAATAATTGGACTTCATAAATGCAGTGGCGTCGTCTGGATTCTCGAAATTGTCCACTTGCGTTTCCAGCATATTTCCGTCAGGATCGCGATAATAGATGGACGTTGTGGGTCCATGATTGACCGGCCAAAGTGGTTCAATGCCGCTCTGCTTACGTTGCCTGTAGGCAAGAAGCAGGTCCGAAAGTGTATCGAAGGAAAATGCGATGTGTTCCAACCCACAACTGGTTGGAACTTTGCGCTGAGTGCCAGGGATGCTTGCTATCGCAATCCGATGGTGCTCGTCGTCGTAGGTCAAGAACGCTATAAATTCATTCTCGTAAATGACCCCAGCGCCTAGAAACGTCTTGTAGAATTCCACCATCTCCTCGAACTTGTTTGTCCGTAACACGACGTGAGCCAACTTGCTCGGACTGACCACCTTCGAGGCAGGTGCGCTGAAATCGACTGTCATGTTTGTTGCTAGCGATTTCGAAATTGTTGATTCAACGGTCAAAGATGCTGCTCGACATGTAACGAATGCATTAATGCTGGGTTGAAGTAGTGGCAATGATAGCAATCTCGCTGACTGCACCAGCTGCACATCCGGGTGTGAGCAGGCGGAGTTCACGGTCCCGGAGGCCTCCAAGTCCCTACTCCGGACGGCCACTCACGATGACTGGATTCAATGATGTTTTCCCGACTTGACTCCCCCGGTGCCATGCTTAACATAACAATCTCATGACTATCTGGCTCAAAATCCGGAGACCTTTAGCCCACCCAGATGGAGGATAGTCCACGGAGTAGATCAAGATCTCAGACACGGCCTTGTGATGATTGCTGCTAGTGGGCAATGAGCATAGCATGGCATCCTCGAATCTTTCGGACAACTTCTGAATCTCCTGACAGGTCGGCTTGAAACAGGTGAGTACATCATTGATGCCAGGTCATGACTTTCCATGTATTCATGTGAACCGGATTGTCCTGCGACCGGAGTTCCTGACACTATCAGCACCTTCATTCCACAGCTCCCAGATCACGCCATCATACAATGGGTCTCAATTTCCAAGGGTAAGAGATTAGTATGTTCATTCTAAGTGCTTGGGTGCTCATGGTTGCAGGTCTGCTCTTGTTACTGGAGCTGGTGGTGGTATTGGTCGAGCATGCGCCGAGCAGCTTGTTCGAGATGGCTGCTTGCAATTATTGATCACCGACATCAACGCGACCACTATTGAAGAAACCGCGGCCTCCATTGGCAAGATCAATCCCCAGGCGACAGTCATTCGGGAAATTGGAGATCTTCGGGAAGAAGACACAGTGCAAAGACTTGTTACAGTAGCTGCCGAGAGATTTGGTCGCCTCGACTATGCCTTGAATGTGGCCGGTGCGTGACTAAGGTTTGAAATTGAGCAGTCAAGACGCAGCTGACGAGTTGTTTCTGTCAAAGGTGTCGGAGGTGCAGCAAAACCCATTATCGATTCGACGGTTAGTGACTATGAATTCGTGAATTCAGTCAACGCCAAAGCCGTTTGGCTATTGCATAGGGCTGAGATCCGACAAATGTTGAAGCAAGAACTTTTGACGACAATGTACAGTATCAAGACGCCTGCAAGGCCTTCAATCCCTGCACTGTCTAACTGTTAGCAGAGATGGAAGACCCCCGAGCCGTGGCTCAATCGTGACTGTGGCATCCACCGCCGGCCTACTTGGCTTCCCCGATCATGCACCATATGTCATGTCGAAACATGGTAGGTAGACTTTTTCATCAAGTCTTTTCCTAATTCGTAGCACCGGTCAGCAGTTCTCAGACTGATGTTGAAAACTGTAGCCGTCCTTGGTCTAGTGAAAAGTGACGCAACGAGCTATGGTAGTCAAGGTATTCGAGTCAACGCTGTATGTCCTGGGTAAGCAAGATATTCCAATTGTCGCGTCATTTCATTTTCCCAGCACCAGAAATCTGCCACGGTGCTAAGATCTTCGCTATCCGCAGAGTTGTCGATACGCAGATGACGCAAAAAGCTGGGGAAGAGGGTTTCGCTCAGGCCTTTGTCGAAACTTGGACACCTATGAAGCGGATGGCGTCGCCGCAAGAGATTGCGGATGTCATTGTCTTTTTATGTGAGTGACCACAAAGTCAGAAGCCAGGCTTGCAGCCTGCCTTGCTTAACCCTGTGCCACAAAAGTAGGAGCGGCGGCTGACTTGATTTGCCTAGGTTCACCTCGAGCTTCCTTTGTGACAGGAGCAAGTTTTGTTGTAAGTTTCGAGTGAGGGGCTGAAGATGATATTTTTGATTCTGACCTGTTATCTCAGGTGGACGGCGGACATACAGCCTTCTGAGTGAGTCGTGTGCCGGTAAAGAGAAGATTTAGGAAAAGCGGCTTTAATAGGTATTATAGTTACGTGTGATGCTATGACAATATGACAGGATTCACAAATATTTTGGGTACCTGTAGCGGAAGACATGCTTCATCGTAGAATAGGCTATGTTTTTATCTTCATATGTTTCCTTGTTTTCTTCATATGCAGTGTCCGAAGGAAGCTACTCGTCGCACTCTGTTAGTAGCGATCGATACATCATTTGCTGAGGCACGAAAGTTGGTCAGATCCGAACTTATTGGTAACTACAACGCCATCTGAAGGAATTTCCAATACAATTGGCACGTGAGAAGAGCACATTTGTAAACACATCTCGCCAGCTGCTTCGCGACTAGCATGTCTCGCCCTGCTCCGTGATCTACTCTAGACCGTTGTTTCGACCGGAAGTCTCGTCGCCTCGTGACCTCACTGTTGAAAATCCCCCATCTTTTCTAGGTGATAGTCTTGTGTCTGCGCTTCACTGCCAACCGTAGACGTGAAGATCGGCTTTGAAGAGGAAGACTTGGCAGTATTGGGGTGAGTTTGAACGCCATTTTGCTGTAATGGTATCTTTGGATACTCCCGAGGCACCTTGTAATCTCCTCTCATGGCGGCCACAATCTTCGTAGCTTGCGCCAGGTCTGACACGCGCGAACCCCTCCACACAACATGTCCATCTGGCCTCACCAGGACGAGACGCTGACCCCACACGTGGTAGGCATGATCCTCATCAATGAGTTTAACGTGTTTGACTGGAGTCCAGCTGTGATGGGAAGCAGCGAGTAGGATTTCTGATCCTAGATCTGTGCCGTCGGAGAATTCAATAAGAGAGAAATACTTTCCGTAATGATCGAAAATTGGAGTTCCATCATTCAGATACACATGGGGAGCTCGGGAGCCGGGATATGTGCTTGGTGTATACGACAACGGTGTTGAATCCGGTGGTGAAGAGCTTTCATCAGCAAATATGGAAGCTGATTCGTAGCGGTATCCCATTTCAATGCCCAGGTCGAAGTTTTCTCCATCGTTTTTCTGGTAATGCTCGTGGATCTTCTGCCGGAGCTCTCTCCCCTCCTCGCTGTCATCATCCAGCGCATTCCCCCGTCCTTGCAAGATCTCGCCCACATCCATATGCACTTTCATATGAACGCCTGATCTCTCAATCGTGTTTTGGACGACTGGACGGCGTTCTTGCTCATATGTTTTCAGCAATTCGGGGTCGGCAAAGCCATTGATGACAGTGGCTAGCTTCCACCCCAGCTCAAAAGCATCTGCGATTCCCATATTCATGCCTGCAGACCGTTAACCGAGTACTCCGCCCACAAAACAGAACAAAAATTACCATAACCCCCAGTTGGGATATTTTGGTGAGCTGCGTCTCCGGCGAGGTATATATGTCCGCCAGCAGAAGCAAAGTGCTCCGCAATCGCTATACTTGGCCTGTAGGTTGATCGGACGAGAACTTCATCTATCTTGATCGGATATCTTCCATATCGGCCCCCAAGACGGTCTCCACAGCTTCTTGGGATGTCACTGAGTCAGAATCGTGGTCGACAGGCAACACAAGGTGAGTGGTCCATGTATCGATTTCGTTTTGAGCTATGCATGCGCCGGCAAGCCCTTGATCTCCGATAAAGAACAAATGCCAGAACCGACCCTGTGCATGCAGTCGTTTGAGATCTCTCGATTTGAAATGAACAAGGAGCATGTAAGCAGGACTGCAATTCAAGAATGATGTTAGACACAGGAAAGGATAGTGGTGGACATGGGCTTACATCGGGCCTCCGTGAAGGGCGATTCCCAGTGAGCGGCGAACTTTGCTCGAACCACCATCGCAGCCAGCAGCATATCGCGAGAAAATCACCTTTTTCGCGCCCGATGCCTGATCTGTCACGGTAGCTTTGACCCCACCTTCAAGTTCCTGTATGTCCTCGAGTTTGTGGTTGAATCGAAGATCAATCAGTGGATTGAGATCGCAACGTGCTCTGAGCCACCTTTCGAAAATGGCCTGTGAAATTCGTTGATAGGGCTCAAGAGGCATGGTGCCGTCGTTCTTAGCTGCAATTCTCGCGCGGTATTCGTCCACTCCAGGGTGCAACCAGTTCGTGATTGGTTCTTTCCGGCTCAGCCCAGTGGTCATGCGAACACTGTAGGGAATGTGTGTGGCGACGCCTTCAAGTAGACTTCAGTCGATGAAAGCAGCTTGACAGACAATCACTAACCTTGATCGCGTAAGCCTTGTGCGAGTCCGAGTCTCCTGAAGAGTTCCATGGATCGCACATTGGTCAAATCCATTTTCGGCCACCTACAATGTCATTCGCCTCTGGTGGAAAGCTTCCAACACGTGGATAGATGACTTACTTTGTTGTGGTCTCATTGCGCTCTAGCACAACACTCTTGACTCCAAAATGTGCAAGAGTGACCGAAAGGCATAGGCCCACTGGACCACCTCCAATGATCAGGACAGAATCCTGCGGCAGGATCTCAGTTTCGTGCGGCAAGACATTATCAGAAGCCGCTGTTGTCTCCTCCGAAGAATTCTTGGAGTTGGCCATCGTAGGTTCGACCACACGCTGGGATGGACAAAATAGGGATTTGCTGATAATCCCAACTTCACAGAATCAATGGGTTGCTGCTGACTCTGAAATTGAGGAATCAGACAAATAAAAGGCAAAGCGTCTTACCTTCACCACAACATTTCAATTTTTAATTTAGCCAAGTGCTTGCCTATTCGATGCTCAAGGCACAAGACCTTAGCCGTAATTTTCGCTCGTCCAGCTAGTACATCGTTCTGATACCAGTTATGCTGTATGCTGATACAAACAATGCATGACTCAACTCTATTCCAGTTGGGGTCGGGACAAGGCGTTACAGTGCACAGATATCTCACTCGCTTGCTCCGAGATTCCGGTAGCGATCAATATCGGAACTCGACCATAACGAATGTGGAGTGTCGAGCGGAGTTCGGGAGTCCCAGCTCCGCATTAGAGCCCACGACCAGAGTCTGCGCAGGAGTGACTCATTATATTGTTTCGATTACTCATGAAGACGCGCATTGCAGCATAGGCTTCGGTTTTTTCAGCGCTTGAAGTCTTCTCATACCGGGTATGCTCTTGAAACGGATGCCGTGACAAGTCGTGTGAGGTCGTGGGAGCTCGGTGTGCGGAGTCAGATGTTCGTCCTTGTACGGCCTTGGCACCGCTATACCTTACCAGGTAACAACATCTTTCCTATGTAGGTTAGTTTTGCGCAGCTCCTTTACCTCCGATTGGTCGTAGGCCTACCAATCAAGTGCAAGATTCCTTCAGAAGCCTCTCTAGGAAATTACTATCGCTGTCACTGTCACCTGTACTCCGTTAAACAATTGTACTGGCCCACAGGATATTCCTAAGCCATTGTGTTCACTACTCTTCGTATTCTGGGGCCTAACTGCGTACTAATAATCACCGCCCTACGTTCCCAACGGGCAAATAAGTCCTTGGCTTTTGTTTCCGGACTTGGTAAATTGCCATTGTGAGTAAACGCAGCTTGTCATGAATCGACGATGATGAATTCCCGCTCTCCCTAATTGAAGACGCAGTATGGGAACTCTGTGAAATCATTCCTTGGATGGAATGGCCCCATGTAGGGCAAGCCTCTGCCTGGCTGATCTTCTAGACCTCCATTGATTGAAGACTCCTTCCTTGAATCGCTGAAAACTCTGCCGTTGCCCCCGAATGCTTCATCAAGTCCTTGTACTTACCGGCACCGATAAATTCGGCTGCGGGGCTAAGGTATGGCAATCCTTCTCTTGCCACAACATCATCCACGCAGGCTTCAAATACCTGAGCCGTCAAAGCGTCGTCATCAATTATCTTCTGCACCGCCTTGACTATTGTAGCTTGAGGAGTCAAGAACTCTTTTGGGGTCACGTTCATGACCGGATTGCCGTCATTGAGAGCGGTAGGAACAAGTCCAGGGCAAATAACGTTAACAGTAATCGGCTCACCAAGCTCTTTTGTTCTCAATCCGAGAGCTCGAGCGAATGCAACGACCTGGACTGGTCAAATTTGTGTCATCACCATGTCTGAGAGAACTGCTCACCCCGGCTTTTGCAGCCGCATACACAGGCATTTCTGGCAAAGGATACAATGCCGCTTGGCTCGCGGTAAAGATGAGTTTGCTTATTTTGGTCTGATCCTTGCGAAAGTAGTGGAGAGCGAGATATGCTGTATACACTGGAGCATCGAAGCAGACTTTGACCACTAGGAAGTCCGGCGGTGGTGGACCACCATGCTCGACTTCTTCCTGCGGGTGGTAGAAGTCTGTCCGGTCCGTAATACCCTATCGTTCATTCAGTCTTCAATTTCATCACGTTCATTCCCAGTCTTACAGCATTTGCCCAGACTATGGTCCGTTGTCAATGGCAAAAAATCTAAAGATGCGGATATGAATGCACTTACCAAGATCCAAGCGACTCCATCTCGACCATGTCTGTCTGAACGCATTCGCTTGATCTTCGTAAATAGCCACGTTTGTTTTCACAAACAGGACTGCGTCCCCAAGTTCAGCGGCGACAGCTTGCCCTTTCTCAGAATTGAAGTCCACCACCGCAACATTCCAGCCTTGCTTCACAAGGGCTTTGACGGTTGCAAGCCCCATTCCGGATGCTAGTGAATGTCAGCCAAGTTTTTGCACGATTGTTAGGCAGGAGCCTGACCTCCTCCATGTATCATAGCCACGCGTTTCGCCATATCCAGATATAGTCCTTGCGAATACTTTCAAAGCAGAGATCAGCTTGCCGGCAGTGGTCTACCTCATGACAGTATCCAGGTTGTAACTTGTGTGCACTCAGCGATGCAATGCTCAACGGCTCAAGGCTTGGACTCTGGATGCAGGGACTAACCAGATCAGTCCGGACGCTCCAAAGGCCGGGTTGGTGGAGGCCTGCAGCCGTGGGGTATATTTCGTGGGGAATTGTGTCGGTAGTGCGATATTGAAAGCTGTTCCAAATAGAAGGGACTCGCCTTTGGGCAATTAGAGTCCAAGCACACATATAGAAGAATCAGTTCGGGATCTGTTGCGGACTTAGCATTTCCATTACGCCAACATCCAGATAAGAACAACAAAATCAGAATGGGGGAAAACACAGCGAGAGACCTCAAGCTACTGCAAACACATTTTGACGCCATATCGATACTTGACATCGAGGGGATCGTGGCAACATATCATCCTGAGCTCATCATCGAAGCTCCATTCACACCTGATATTTTCGCCGATACCGTTCCATCTCGAATTGTGGGCAAGGAGGCTGCGAGCAAGTTTTTCCAGTCGCTCACTGACTTGGTTGCACCGCTCAAGTTCCATGATATCAAATTCGAACCGCTTCAGGAGCCCGGAGAGTATGTTTGTTGGTTTCGTGGAAATTCAAAGTTTCGAGCAACTGGACTACCATACCAGAATCGCTACATCTCCAGGATAAGCATCAAGGATGGACTGGTTTATAGGATGACAGAATTTTACAATCCGCTCGTCATCATCAACGCACTAGGTGGAAAAGTAGTGTTGCCCGAGGCTTGAGTTTCGAGGAAATATTGCAGCAGTCTTGGATAAATCCAGTGAGAACAATTGAATTGCCTTGGGTAGCTTATCAGGTCTTTAATATTGGATGCCTCTGTTGGAGGTGAGCGAGTCACGTGTGCCTGTTGCCAAGCCTCAAGTCTAGCCAGTAGATAGAGTCGCACATCGCGCTTTGTTAGTAGATGAATCAACTTCTCTCTTGACACTGGGTTCCACCTTGTCGGTGAGTCAACCGACAGTCTCTCAAGTCCTCCAAGTCCTACAGCCTCGATAAATGTCAAGATGTGGGCGTCACGTATGATTGTTACCAGGTCGCGCGTCTTCCTTTCCACTTGTATTTTCTCTGTGGTCTTCGAATCAATTCTTCATCCTGCCATCTCTAGCCTTCTCGCAGGTATTTGCCATCGATAAGGATTCGATAGTGGCTCAATCATGCAATGACCATCGATGCTTTCCACTCAATGCAGTCGTGCCGCAATGGGCACCCACCAAGAGTGCCAGACTAGGAACTTGCAAGACATTTCCTGGACCGCCGAAGCAACAAAGTTTAGCGCAGCCTTGCCGCAGTTTGTTACGAAGTGAGGACACAGGACCTCTCCCGATCGGTCCGAGCACCCCTTTACCAGAAGTTCATCGCGGTCCGAAGATGCCCGGCTTGGATCATCTTGACAAAGTCCACAACATACCCCAGACACAATACCCCATGGTCCACTACGCAGAAGGTAATCTAGACCCTTGGCATCCACTTTCTGCGGGGTAAGATTCGTTACCAGATCGCTGGGTCATAAGACAAGATATAAAGTGTCCTCGTTCGCTATGTTCCGAACTATAGAACTCACATCCTATCTTAGCAAGTGCCCCACATTAAGTCCCACTGACACTCGGTGACATTGGAAATCCAAACGACTAACCGCACCACCTCGACCACGCCAGTTACTAACACTATCTACTACCACCATGACTGAAAACGAGTCTGGTCGGCGCCATGAGCATATAAAGCCAGAAACAAGTCGGCTTACAGTTTATGTCAGTCACTCCGTATACTTTGGCGGGCAGACAACTCGAAATACTGATTTGCATAGATCATACTTGCCGCGAGCCTGACCGGCTTTAACCACGCGTATTGCACCAACGCTATCGCAGGTTCTCTTGCTCAGACTTCATTTCAGTTGAAGTTCCTGACTGGCAGCAATGCTACCTCGCTTATTTCAGCCATGATCGCAATGTGAGTTTGAAGGTTCAAGCTTCGTTGGCCTTTGGACTAAATGAGTGTAGTTTCCTTGGAGGCGGAGCAATTGGAGCCGTAATGCAAGAGCCTTTCTCTTCCCGTTGGGGTCGCAGAGTCTCCACGGGTGTAGGAGCAGCCCTTCTGACAATCTCTGGTGCTCTCATGTCAGGCAGTACCAACATTCCGATGTTCCTGGCGGCGCGCATTATTGCCGGTGTCGGTGATGGCATCATCTTCACGAATGGTCCCGTGTACATGGCTGAGATCTCTCCACCACATACCCGGGGACTCTTAGTCGGTGTGCAGTCAGTTGCAATCTGCTTTGGCCTCATTACCTCTTCTCTTGCGGCCCTTGGGTTCTACTTTGTTCACCATGCTTATGCATGGCGACTACAATTCATCGTGTCGACATTCTTTGCCCTGGCTCTTCTGGTGTCTTGCTTCTTTATCCCCGAGTCCCCTCGCTGGCTCGTTTCCAAGGGCAGACTAAACGAAGCCGAAGATATCATCAAGCGCCTTCACATGTCCAAGAATGACCCGGACGGCAGGGTTGCCCGTGCAGAACTTCAACAAATTGTAGCCCAGTACGAGGCCGACAAGTCCCAGCCAAGCACGTGAATGCACATAGTCCGCACGCCGCATTTGAGAAAACGAGCATTCTGCTCATGGATGATCTGGGTTTTGGGTCAATCGACTGGTATTGTCGTTATCACACTTCTTCTTCCCAGCATTCTGGCAACACTTGGAAATAGCCAGGTCATGCAGTTCGGACTGTCGATTGTTTTTGTTTCGATTGCAGCATGTATGGCATTGATAAATATCTGTATCATTGATCGGGTTGGTCGTGTTAAATGCCTTGGTAAGAGCCCAGACCCATGAATGTGGAATGATCACTTACTGACACTAATTCAGTATTCGGTGGGATTTCCTCTTCGATTGTACTTCTCATCGAGGCAATTCTGCAAAAGGAATATCTCGGGACCACCAACACAGCAGGACTCAAAGCAGCTACCGGAATGATATACGTCTTTATCATTTTCTACGGGGTTACAATGGAAGCGCCATCATTCTGTTACATTACAGAAATCTGGCCTACTCATCTCCGAAGCAAAGGCGCCACCGTTGGCTTTACGTCATACTTTGTCAACTCAGTCATATATACCACTCCTGCGTCAATCGCTTTTGAGAATATCGGCTGGAAATATTACTTAGTCTTCTTCTCTGTTGGCATTGCCTCCTCAATCGTTGTGTATTTTGTCTTCCCCGAGGTAAGGAAAAGCTATTCCATTTCTCAGATTTTGTCCGAGACTAACATCCGGCTCAGACCACCGGCTTGACTCTCGAAGCCGTCAATGTAAAATTTGGAGATACAGTCGCACTTGACGTTGATATCTACGAAGCTGCAATAGAGGTAAAGTCCAAGGACGATCTATTGTACCATGCCGAAAATGTGAAAGTAGAAGGCAAATGAATACACGCGAATTGGGTGGCAATTTCAACTTTGATTAAATGTGACACGGAAATCCCCCTCATGTTCTTTCACCTCATAGTTACAATGTACAGACCTTCAGCTCCTCTAGCTCGCATGTCTAAATGACCTTTGAATCACAAAATTCTGTACCTCGTACATTCTCTGGTACTCGGAGCTGCCTAACCTCGGATACCAACGTCCACCAAGAATCGGTCACAGTGGATGGAGTACACACGATAATTGCTTGCTGCCTCTCGGAGACAGGTTTGAGGGGATGTGACCTGCTGGCGACAGCCTTTCTTCTCGATCTTATAACTTGACTCTCCAAAAGTACACTTTAAACGGACATCGCCACAACTGATCGAGAAACTTCCCACTAAATCGCTACCACTATTCCACCTTGTATACCCTGTACGATACAGTCGAGATACTTGAACCATCCTTGTCCCTCGACAGAGCCAACTTCCCACAAGCCAGAAAAACTGCATCATTCACCCAAGCCCATTTCTCGCTTCTGCTATGAACCCTCGGCGTAACCCAATAGTAGCCATCGCCCCACTCGGTAGCAGTACCATCCTGACCTCTGGCAGCAATCACATCCTCAATCTGCTTGGTGATTTTGATTTTCCCATAATACTGCAAATCGAGGTTTTCTGTGCCGTCTTCCGAGACCGCGGAGACGCGGGCATCGATCCCCATCACATCAGTTGGGCCACGCGTTTGCCAATCGGACCCTGTCACGATCTTGAAGACCTTTTCTCCGTCCGGCAGGCTTACGTAGCCGTCGAATGCTAGAGATGAAGCATACAGTCAATACTGGAGGTAAGTGCTAATGGATTTTTGGGCGTGTTTTGCAAATGAGCTTGGAGCATACCGTGCGCTACGCAAACATTGGAGTGGTCGGTAGCAATGTAAGGGAATTCGGCTGGTCCCCACGCCGTGAAGTCGAAGGCATGCTTGAGATGAGGGATCGTCATCTTCGTATGTTGAGGAGTTTCGACACCAGTAGAAGCATTGAGTAGTAGTTTTGACTTTGATATAAATGCAATATTAAGGTCACTAACATGCTCCGGCATTCCTAACCCCGAAGCAGAATTGTGGCTAATGACTTGTCATCCGATCTCCGGGATTTCGCCAATGAAGTCCGCTTCCGTTTACCGAATCTGCTCATTGTTATGGATCGATATGTCTATTCGGACCCATGTCAACGCCAGAAGATCACGGGAGACGGAAAGATGATGGTTTCACTCCTATTTAGCCGTTATGAGAGGTTTGATTTTATTTCTACTGCTATGCTAGAGCCTAAGCTAATCCCAGGCTATTAAAAAAATCATAGACTCTCATCCAGCACACCAGCTTCCTTGACTAGTTTATAACCAACACTGTCCACGTTTGCATCCTTTAGAGCTGTTCGTGCCGAAGAAGTCTCTCTAGCTTTTTGAATGTCTGCAAATGGTATGTCGACCGTATTAAATTCGTGAAATGCAAGATGTTTGGGCCAGCCTGGGATCAGAGATTGGACTACATTGTAGCGCGTTGCACGTCGAAAAGAGGGGATACTGGCGAGCTCCTTCAGAAACTCGTTGTTGTACCATTCATCGAAGCCAGCTGCGTTTTCATCTGTCACGTGAATTGATTCTGCGAGGATGTAGGAGCTCCTTCCTAAAGTCACCAGTCTTCGCATTAGTGACACGTGGCATGATGAGCACAACCAGGGAAAGAAGGAAAATCGCTCAGAAGAACGACATTAACCAGCCAAAATCACTGACCTTTTTTGGCATTTGGGCCATCGACGACCTGAGTTCTGACACCGATTCTGAGGTCCAACTCGGCCAGATCCGTGAACTGACGACCACCAATTTCCTTATGCCCACCTTTGGGGATCTTGTCAAACTCCTCAGTCCCCGCAAAACCAATGTCATTCACTGGGTAAATCACCAGCCAAGGGTATTTGGCTTTGGGGTCAAGAGCTTCAAATCGAAAAGCTGTTTTCATTCCACTGGTTGCCACGACGTCCGGTATGTGGATCTCATCGTACCAAGCCATGAGATCCTTATCAGAGATCAGGTCTTGCCTGACGCCTCTGGAGAAGGCTCCAATGATACCGCGAACTGCCATGGTCTATCAAGTGATGCGAAAGTTGCCTGGAGTCTGAGAATTGGTGGTATAGGTCTAAGGGATGGCAGCTCAAGGCACCGGGTCACATACGTGGACTTTAGCACGAGTGAGATGCTGACTTTCATTTCCTTGGTTTGTGTGTGCTATGTGTGGCCTGCTTCCGGCCCGTACGTGGTATTGTTCAAAATTCGTGATGTGACTTGAAAATCCGGATCACGGGTCGTTAACCACGACATACTTCGGTCCGAAACGAAAGAGGTCCTGAATTCTCCGGTCCCGTCCAGGACCCCAGATCAAACCAAAGTGCACTGATCCTGCTAGAGCCTAGAAAGATGATCGTCAAATTCCAAATCCAGTTTTGCGTTTTCATGGCCCAGTTGAAGTTGAGTCTTGTCGCCAAAAATTGACCGACGTCATTGCTTCACCAAGAATCTCAAAAATTACGATACTGGAAATGGCGAAATTGAATGAGCGGGCTGCAAGTAAAGGGCGATATCTGGTCATTGGTGCGGGCTATGCTGGCCTGGCAGTTGCTATTGAGCTGCGCCGGAAAGGCTTTGAGGTCGAAGTGGTCGAAGCAGTCAAAGAATTAACAACGCAAGGTATGTATGTCTCGAGCACGAAATATAGTGGGTTTTCCCAGGCTCAATACTTTGTATAGGCGACATCATTCAACTTGGTTCCAATGCAACTCGAGTAACGAGCAAATGGGGCACAATTTTGGAAGATATCAAGAATGACTCGGCGCAACCACCTACCATGACTATTCTGGATACTACGGGACGCGAGATTCTCGTTGCGCCACTACCAGACAACTTCGACGGATATCCGGTATTGTTCTCAAATCGTGGGTTAATTCAGCGACACATTTATCAGCATGCAGTAGCCCTTGGTGTGAAATTTCATTTCGGATGCAGAGTATCCAACTATTTTGAGGATGAAAGCGAGGCTCGGGTTACAGTGAATGGCAAAGAGATTACCGCAGAAGGAATTATTGCATGCGACGGCATTCACAGCTGTGCACGGGAATTTGTGACGGGTAAGAGACAAAAAGCGCCAAACAGTGGATTTGCGATTTACCGGACATGGTTCTCTCTTGATCGTTTGGCGGAACATCCATTGACAAAAAGATCCGCCGAGTCCAAGGAAGATGGGTTCTACATCTGGATTGGATTGGACACTCATGTGATTTTGTTCACCAGTGTGGCCGTGCGTGGTTGTGTCCTCTTCTGTACACACAAGGTGAGAAAAGCGAGTTTCTTTCTTTCTTCAAAAATGAGTTCTAACGTGGATAAATTTAGGATGACAGTAAATTGGAGCAACTGGAGTCCTGGAGTGCTCCTGGTAAGCTGGCAGACATGCTCAAGGTGGTTGATGGCTGGGACCCTGTCATCAAAGCTGCAATGGAGCAGACGCCAGAAGATAAACTAATAGATTGGAAACTACTATGGAGGGACCCGATTCGGAAGTGGCAGTCTCCCAAGGGCCGGATCGTCATTGCAGGTGATGCAGCACACCCACATCTTCCGACATCTGGATCTGGTGCTGCACAGGCTATCGAGGATGCCGCAACAGTGGCTGCTGTATTAGATGTCTTAGGAAAAGACAAAACTCCCCTGGCCTTTGCAGTTTTCGAAAAGCTTAGGTACGCAAGAATTTGCCTGCTTCTACGAATGGGACAATGACCCGGTGCTAACGTGGTACTAGGTACGAGAGGACAAGCCTGACTCAAAGAATGGGATGGGAGACGCGGCATCGTTGGCATCAGGTTGACTGGGAGGCAGTCAAAACCAACCCTGAATTCTTGAAAATGCCCCAGCCTTACTGGCTGTATTGCTTTGATGCCGAGAAATATGCATATGACAATGTTGAGAACGCGGCAAGCAATATCGAAAGTGGGAAGGATTTTACCAACACAAATGTTCCCGAGGGTCATGTTCATGAAGACTGGACGGTGGAAATGATGATGGCTCTTGAAAGTAAACAAGTAGAGGAACACTTCTATCGCGTGGCAAATAGATAAGACCGTAGAAATCACAATCAGTCAATCTCTAGACCCTCCCATTCCGGGGCATACTTTCGATATCCGACATGCTCTGATGCCGTTCCAATGGCGATCTTGCTCCGGAAGTCTTGTTCTTGGCGCAGACTTTTGGTAAAAGCAGTAACCCAAAGGAGACGGAGGTATACTATTCCCGACTTCAGGTCAGCCACAGCATAAACCGGATATCTTGATTCGATAAAAACGATAAGTTTCCTTGCGACAGCGCTAATCCATCACCCAAAAGCCGACACCTTAAAACTCGCTCGCAGTACAGTCAGAACCAACCTGACCACCACTGCCATCGACTCTGAAATCACTTCACGCCTGTATTACGGGAACTATCTCTCTCCTCCCCATCAAAATGGCCAAATCCGACCTGCAAATCCTCGAGGAATACTTCGACGCGACATCCAAGCTCGACATCCCGCGGGTCAAGCAACTCTTCCACCCGGACATGATCATCGAAGCACCATTCACACCGGAAATCATTGCCGCAACCGTCCCCCAGCGGATGGAAGGCCAGGCTGCCACACACGCCATGTACGACTCGCTGCCGCAGCTGGTGGCGCCCATGAATTTCAGCAACATCCAGATCTACCCGTTGCAGGACAAAGGGTGGTTTTTGGCCACGTATCAGAGCGATACCAAAATGCTCACGACCGGCCGCCCGTACAAGCAGAAGTATATTTCGAGGTTTCAGATCAAGGATGGGAAGATTGGTTTGATTTCCGAGTATTATGATAGTTGTGTGCTGATCACGGCGTTGGGTGGCGAGGTTAAGCTTGGGTAGGTGGTAGTAGGGAATCGTTTGTATGTGGCCTTTCATGTGGTCAACATGGAGAAGGATCCCGGAGAACGCTTCCCAAGAAGGAATCGTGGTTGGTTGGTGTTGTTCATGCCTACCACATTCAGTAGATGAATTTCAGAACTTCAGCGGACACTCAAGCATCGAATCCCCTAGATGTTGTCGGATATGTTGGTCCATATCAAGGAAATTGACTCCATGTTTATCGTTTTTGTCTCTCTGTTGAGTGATCACCCCGTCGAGGGCGTCAAAGCCCGGAAATGTGGATACTCTCATCCTTGGGCCGCTTTAATCCTGGGCTCTTTAGAGAGACAACTTAGTGTTTTGCCAAGAGACCAAGTTTCTGCTAGCATTCGCTAGCGATGTTCTCCACGCCGTCATTTCTTCGGTGGAGTATATAGAGCCTTGTCGCACTTCAAGATTGGATACTCTGAAGACAACATTTGCAATATCTCGACAATACTCGAAGGACAAAAGTGCGACTATATGAAATGTTTTTGCTTTGCACAGCCAGCGTGATATATCCGCCTTCTCATGGCGTTCGGCTCGCTGTTCTATCCTAGTAGGTGGTAATTTACACGTCCGAGAGGGACTGAAGCGGAGATCTTGGTCCAGTTCCACGAACAAGACTACAAAAGTCGATAAAATAAAGAGTATCTTGTGAGCTCCGACGAGATCATGACGGGTCTATCTGCATGATGGCTTGGCCGCAAGGTCGGAAAGCTCGAATGAGTCTAGGAGGCCGATACCGTGGTCACCACCAGTGATGCTGGGACTTTTTATCACTGGGGATGATTCCATTAGCACAGTGTCGTCTTTGACCTGTGGAATTAATGGAGATACTTCATCTGAGAATTTTACGCTGTATTTTGAGGGTTAAGTCCAATCGTTTGCTACCCAAAGGAACTCTGTCTAGCATTTATATCTGGAATCGTCAGCTGAGCAAAGCCACTCCCACAAGCCCATACTCTCTCCCGAAAGGGACTCTACAGAAGGCCGATTATCGTTGTCTCAATCCTAGACAGTGGCCGCATTAGCCTTTGCAAATCTCGCATTAGCGTCATCATCACCTACAGTTAACATCCTAGGTATCACTGACGGCAGAATGCCCATTGGACAATTCCCATCTACCTTTCAGCATATGATAGAATGGGATTTTGATCGCTAATAGCTTATACTCTACTCTCAGTGACATGAGATTCAAACACCATTACTCCTGTCCTAGTGCGTTATAATGCCTTTGCAATCGCTGTATCTTGATTCTTCGGTGTTCGTCGTCATGGTAAACCTTGACCCTGGTCAACAAAGCCCCTGCCATACGTATATCCCGTCCATGTTGCTTAATCGGCTAGGTCAGAATAGCATGACTCTTCAGGAAATTATGAAAGAATATCACTTTCGCAGGAACCACGCCTCCACGTGGGGAATGGTTCTGCTTCATGTGGGTATTTGTAGTCGGCCAGTGTCTGTTTCACTGGACATATCTCGCTTACAAGGTTCAAGTACAAAGACTCTGGTTCTGAAACGCCGTTTCTGCCTTTCAGTCTAATTACTCCGCTGTAGCCAAGGCTTCCGGCAAATAATGTCGTTATTGCTGCATAATTCCTGGAGACAGGACGTCTGTCTGCACATGCTCCGAGTGCCTGAGCCTTCTGCAACATGAATCCATGGTAGACTTACATTCCCCGTACTTGAATCTTGTCAGATGAGTGTCTGATCCGAAGTCCGTGTGTCTATCACGCTTCTGTTTCTGGTCGGTGCACACTTCGACGAAGACATATCCTCGACATGACCGCGATGTCACCAATGGTCGACGAGAAAATGCTGCTCGATAAACAACCCCTCCTCGAATCCGAGCCACGACAGAACCATGCCTTCGCCTTTAGAAATCGTCTCATCAGGCGTATCCTACCCGCAATTATCACCCTCGTAGCGACATTCACCTTGTTCCGTTCTTTATTTGTGTGCGATCACCATTACCGCCCGGATGGCTCCGAGTCATCCGCCCTGGAGGAGCCCAGCAGCAATAAGATTGAATTGGAAGCACACGGCATGAGCCGATGTCCTGATTACGCTGATTGTTTGCGGGAACTTATTGTCCCGACGATGATTCAAGTTGGTGATAAGGTCAATTTCACTCTGTCATTTATTGGCCGGTAATACAAGCCCCGGTCTACGGACGAGATTCTGTCTCCTGCTAACCTCTCGTCACCAGTATCGATCCCAAATCTGACGCGGTATCTTGTATGCACGGTCCAGCCGAATGCCTAGGCAATATCATCGAGTTATGCGCCGCAAAGGTCTACCCTGATCCCAAACTCTACCTTGGGTTTGCCAACTGCCTAGCCTCCGACTATCACAACATTCCCGAGCGAGATCTTGTTGAAGAATGCGCAATGGAACATGGAATAGATTTCCAGCAACTGAACAGTTGCATCAGTGATGAGGGAGAAGGTATTGATTTGCTTCGCGCTAGTATCCTGAGGAGCCAGGAGAACAACGTAACAAAGAGTTGTACGGTCAGGCTCGCGGGCCAGGTTCGTTGCATTCGAGACGGTGGCAAGTGGTATGATTGTCCCGGTGGTAGTTCGGTGGATGATCTTGTTCGAGATATCAATGATCTGTACAGTAAGGGCAATTGATGGTCCGTCAAGCCCAGTGGAAGGGATATTTGGAATACCTCGATCAGCTTGTAACATACATGATACCCGGAATTTGCAAATTTGGTGACCAATGGCACGAGTACCAGGGAATGGTAGTTAATGGGATTGGGTTCGTCTTGAAAAGTGATGTGCTTCAGATGTATCTGAACATATTCTCGCGGACACCCCGTTTCATGGAGACAGCTTTGCCATCTTCCAATTCAAGTCCGGCTTCGCCTCCATCCCCAGCAAGACCTTCCATTGCCCGTCGCACGTCCTCATCGGCATCGGCCAAGGACTTCTTGGCTTTTGCTTGCTTCTGAGATGGTGTCTGGCCTTGCGTTGTTTTGGAATCCCCGTCAGACTTGGTTGCACTCTTTTTCTGAGTGGATGTGGAAGCCAAACGTATACTTGAAGGTTTGACGGAGATCTGCCGTATGTTGGAGAGGCCAGCTCTCATAGTTCGTGAAACTGACATCTTGTTTATTCAAGCAGCCAAGGCCGTTCCTGTATCTGAAAGTTGCACGGCTAAGTTGGATTTAGTGCAAGATTTCTCAGAGAAGTTGAATGATATTCATCTTCATAATGTATCAGATTGACTAACAAGGAATTTCGTGATATGAAGAGCAACAGAGATATCCTGAACCTCATAAGTGACGGCATGCCTTGGAAAGCTCGAAGAAAGTGAACTGAGTGACATGAAGTCGGAGATTCTGCTCCGGCCAATCACGTTCAGTCTTAGATCTGCCTGGCTGCGCCTACATCCTTTCCTCATTATAAACCCTTCTTAAGATATCTATCAATTCCACATTCATTCACCTTCCCTACCCTCATCTTTGCCCCAAGACGCCGTCACGTCTCGTGAATTCACAGAAGTGCTCGTAATCTTGTCGCGACCGGCTTGGTCCTGTTAAGGAGGGTCAACACGATGACGGCACCAGGACAGTATTACGAACTGTATCGAGGCAGCAGGTGAGTCCTTGAGACTGGGATTGCCACAGTTTACATCGTCAATTACATGAGTTAACCTCCGCCTCTCTCAGCATCGGCGAAGCGCTCATCGATACCATTGACGACCTCATCAATGACGGACGGATCGAGCCTCAACTGGCAATGAAGATTCTCTCCAACTTCGACAAAGCCATTGCCGATACACTCGCCGAGAAAGTCAAGTCAAGACTCACATTCAAGGTAAAGACACTAGCTCGGGCCTCCTCTGGCTGTTCACTCATCTTGTTTCACTAGGGCCACCTTGAGACATACCGCTTCTGCGACGACGTATGGACATTTCTGGTCAAGGATGTGAGATTTAAGAGCGACGGTGGTCAAGAGTTTACGGCAGACAAAGTCAAGATCGTCAGCTGCAATTCGAAGAAGCCCGGAGAAGTCTAGGCTGCTTGTTCTATTGAACGAAACAACACAAATCCCGACGACGTCTTACGCCAGGAGTCACGATCATATACATCCACGAGTGTGGCCACTTTAAATGGAGCAGATTGGATGGAGTGGCTGCAAAGTCACGATTGCTTTTTATTGCATAGCGAGTGGCGTCTGGGAATTTCATTCAAAAAACGGGTTAGAGGAAACGGCCGCAAGAAACGGCCCCTGCCACGAGCCACCAGACCAGATGGATCAGATTGTTTCCTGAGCAATAGCCCACGGGCGAGATTCTTGAAGACATCCTCGTAGCCCAATGTACTCATAGTTTTTGAACCTGATATATCAAAGACAGCTTGCCGCCGCCTCACTCTTTCTGGAGGTTCTTGGCCTGTTGACTGTTGAAGTCCGTTTTAAACAAAGGATACAGACAGTGTTACCACTGGAATCGCTTCGATTCGGAAGTGGACGCGGTACTGGCCTTGCAGTATATTAAAATACATAGAGTGTCGTTGAGATCTTCAGGCACCCACCCATGTTCCCCGCAGATTCAAAGGCGATCCCGCATTTCAAATAAACATTCTAAGACTGCCTCCGAAGGCCCCCTCAACTAACACTCTTTGCACTTCGACATTCACGCCCAGATCTGACTTCTGTACTTCGTAGGCAGATATCTCTCCTTGCCTCAAAATTCCAGCACCTCCGTTAGAACCAGATATGCCACTGCCGCGAAATCAACGACATTTACAGCGTGCAAACCCACCTTGACCATACCGCAACCACGCGGGTTTCGTCAAGCATGGCTCGCAAGTTACCCTGGGCTTCAGCAGATCGAGCACCTTCTGCGAAGAGGCAAAAGGTGGAGCAGCCAGCGCCTCTCAAGAAAGAGCAGAACCCAGCACGAGCAACTCCATCGAGAGATGAAGATGTTGTACCCGATCCCAACCGTGGTCGATCTGCTTTGACATCTATGAAATCGGATACTCGCCGTATGTCCCAACGATCTTCTTGAATGAAGCAAGACTAACATCAAGCAGCCCGCACTCCTTCTACATCGCCCAACAGAGGCCCTCCACCCACAGAGCAAGACTCAGTCATTATTGGTATGAGCTAATGCTAACGACTCCCAGGTTGATGCACGAGGGCTACGAAGGAGATGATATCTATATCATGGTAGAAGATGAATTCCAATCGGTGGCTCAATCTTATACTGCACACCTGCACCAAGCAGAATATAAGAGGCTCATGAAGGAAGCACGGAATAAACCTCCAAAAGCGCTGCCGGAACCTACCTCGCCCATGTCCAAGTCGTCCAGGAATAGGCTGAAGAGTGCCATTCTACAAAATCTACAAAAGGATGCTTTACGTCAGGTCTCCGGAAAGGATCCGCAGGAGGAAGAAGATGAGGATGGAGTAGCGGATTTGTGGTTGGGAACAAGTCTCGCTCATTTGATGACGACCGGCAGCCAAGGAAAAACCTCACTTGTTGGTCTGGAAAGGATATCGAGTACTACTCGGGCGGGGGTCGGTCTGAGCAGGTCCACGGCCCTCACGTCACGGACTCCGAATCAGGAATCAAAGCTTGATGAGCAACCGTCAACGGCTTCTGTCACAGCATCATCATCATCTATTCATGAGCCTCCTGACAGATGCAAACCATCCTCATCTACTCAGCCACGCGGATTCGTTTCCTCAAGGGACCATGTCTCTACGTCGAGGACTACATTACAAGCCTCAAGGAGGTCGAAGTTTTCAGCTTACTTGTCTGACGAAGACACACCGCCAAGTAGACTGGAAAGAGAGAGCAGCGATGATGTGACGTTCTCACGCTTATCGAAAGTGAAACAGGATTCGATCCGTGACAGATCGATCAACGGTAAAGATGGAAAGCAGCAGGAGAAGGATAGGCAAAAGCGCCTGGCTCAAGTGCCTATGTTCATGTTCTAAAATGCATGCCAACGAAGCACCAACATGGGTTTCCCTGGTCTTTCGTGAATTTTCAGATCCTGAAGCTTCCACACATGGGTTTGTCTGGCCTCCCCGGTACAGCTTCACGCTAAGAGCTTAAGAGCATTCTCTAAACGCCAATATCGCAGTATTCTTCAAAAGCCCACAATTTTTCGAAGCAGGAATCAGTGGAAACCCAGACTCATACTGGCTTGAAAGTCCCTTGATTAACCTCTCTGGATCGTGCAATGAGAGTCATATTCCTGGAAACTGTCAGCGTGTTTGGTTTGCAACTCAAGATGTACAGCCCTCACCCCTCAGCATCTGTATACAACATGACATCTTCACGACGGAAATTTGTTGGTAATCCCTGCCACCTGCAGTTAGTTCTCTGACTGCTTGAAGAAGGAAGCATACGAACAATTTCCAATCTTCTCTCCCGGCGGCCCTTCGATCGCGAGCTCAACTTCCTCTTGACCCAACTACTACTTCGCCGGATTCTTCGCATACTGACGACTTTCAAGCCGTCTAGTGAGAACATTGGGCCTGTCATCACAGCCAGGTCTTCCTGAGAATCTTTATTGTCTTCACTGAACGTGGATTGCGTGGGCGAGGCACATGGAGATAATCGTGGTGATCCGGAGATCTCGCTAGTCGATGTCTTGCGCAGTTCTCATATACCTGGACTTTCGTGTTTGGTAAGATTCAGGGATGAAAGTCGAGATGCAAATGACCTATCCCGTGGGCCCCAGCTATGGAGTAGCGATGTTAAATAGGTTAAAATCTCAAGAAGCTTGGACTCTCACTGTTGCTCGGGAGGTCACTGGATGGACCGTGCTGGGTGCAGAACATCTGTGCGCACGGACAGATCACAGAATGCTGAATAAGGGGTTGATCCTTCCGGTACTCGGTGAAGCAAGGACAAGTCACAAGGACAGAAAGTCTTCGGGCCTGGTGTCCGATCAAATTCTTTCTACCGAGATCGAACGAGGTCTTTGTCACAGAACCCGCTTGAAACAGTAACAACCATTCCTTAAGGGCGTATCACGGCCTTTGCATTCCTACATGAAACCCAAACCTCTGGCCCCCAACTCGCACAAAGACGCGTCCCTTCGATCGTCGTCTCGATTTCTCGGGCTGACACGCTACAATGCACACGAATGCACCATCGGGATTGGGATTCATGTTGCAATGACGCGGTCTTCTGCAGTGGACTGTACGACCAATAACCACCAATTGGCTTGTACCACGATATGAAGAATCTCCGTTTCCGTGGTCGCACTGACACTGTGGGAAGTCATCGTTTCCATCCCTTGCAGCAGAAATCCGGTGAATGCCGCCATACCAACACCAGCTGCAAGGGTTACGTACGTACGTTCAGGAGGCGTGTTTTGACGAGCATGTGCAAATCAAAATATAAAGATGGTGTGTAGAACTCACCTCTTCTTGGGTTTGGTTCCACTGTCTCCAACCATAGAGACCATGGGGAAACCAATAAGGCGGCGGGTTGTCATGTTTCTGGTCTTGTTTGTTTTTGCCTTTTGGATGCTCGTAAAGAGAGCTGTCAAAGCGCGGATCATGGATGGTGGTTTACGGTTTCAGAACGAGCATCTCGACGACAGGTCTCGGCTAGGACGATTCGAAAACTTGCTCAGCCCGAAATCAGGTTCTTTGACACAGAGTGGAAAGGATGGCATCGAAGGACAACCAGATTCGATTAATTCTAGGGGAAGATTTGGAGAATATCTAAAGTTCAAAGAACACAAGGACAAAATAATGCAACCGCCTCCTGAACCACAGATCTCAACCATCAATGAGACTGTAACAGAGGTCCATTGAGGGAATCTGTCAAAAGATACGTAGTGAAGAACCACGGACAGAAGACACCCATTGTCAAATCAATCCTGCGATGTGTCGGCAATCACATCCAAAGCATATTTGGCATTCCTTTCACGCTCTTCGGTTGCAAAATCCACCACATGAGCAGGAACCTCTTTGACACGATTTGTCTTTCCCGGCACCGGCTCTCCAAAATGCTCATAAACCGGCACCACACCCTCCCAGATCGAGTCTCTCAGTTCCTCACGGTTGAGATCCTTCAACTCATTTCTCGGCCCGCCAACTCTGATCTTTCCACTTCCACCTACAACCTTGACCTTGAGGATACTGGTACTCTGCATCTCAGCACCATCAGGCGGAATCCGAGTATGGCGCCACCGGTCTCGCAGTACCGAGTTGGTGATTTGTTCCATAGCCCAGAGTTTCTCCTCAGCATCGGTCACCACAGTGGCATATCCGTACAAGGTCGCAGAGCGATAGTTGATATCGTGCGTATATGGGGACAGAGTCAGAATCAGACCATCGACTTTCGTCGCCGACACCGTCACCGGTAGCCCGGAGTGTTCAGTTGTCGATTCTCCGCCCTCGGCAGCCCGCGAAACGTTCATCAGCCGACTACTGACGTATCCATGGATGTAAATGTCCAGAGGTTCCCCGAGTCCGGCAGACGGATGATCAAAACTTGCCGCCAATCCGACCATCGGCAGCGTCACGGGGAATGGATTGCTTGGATCGGGTGTGTTGAAGGATATGTTCAAGACAGTGCTGGTGTTGATGATTGTGTGGATGGCTTCGAGATCGTAGTTTGCTACATGCGTCATGAAAACGAGAATGTCAGTAGGTAGACCTTGAACAAGACCGCGTTCCACTTCTGCCTTGTGGACAGCACAGGGGCTTCTCAATCGCAAATCATTCATTAAAGCAACGTCGTGTTCCCATTCCCAAGCCTTTCAATCCTCTTTCCAAAGCGCAAAAGTCCCCTGCAAGATCCCCACCTGAGACCACCGGCTAGACATAGACAGTCGACTCACCTCGCACATTATACCGATTGACCTTGTTGACCGCGGTCTTTGGATATTCCAGCGTGCGGCTCGGCGGCATCTTGTGACTGTGTGTGTGCTGTGCGGATCGGATTTGAGATCAACGCCTGGCCAGCCCTCTTGAATGGATGGTTTCAGATGAGATCCAGGGGACCGTGATGGATAAAAAGTCAAACGCCTTGATAGTCAGCGTAATGAGGTCTATCACGAGTCGTGGAGCCAGACGAGTTGTGTATGTATGTATGTATGTATGATATAGTATGATATAATATGGTATGGTATGATGGATTCAACGACTCCCAGAACAATCAGCAGGCTGGCCGACAACCAAGAGTTGATACGGAGGAATGGGGAGGAGAAGGAGGATCTTGATATCGATCGAGATATGAATAAACGAATATAATGAATACTGGGTAATTAACCTTTACAACTAACTTGACTAGAAACGGATAGTAACAAGTCATACAAGTAACAACGAGGGACCCTTTTCCGAGAAATGTACGGAGTACTAAACACAAGAGCCACGACTTATCTTCGCAATCATCTCGGATCAGGACGAAGCATTGGAAAACTCTTGTCTTATCGGCACTCTAGTTGAATTCGAAAAGACGTGGCCAATGAATGTTGACCCTCAGCCCTTCTCGTGCCCTCTCGGTGTGTGTGTATGTGTCACGCCCAGTGAATGCAATGCAATTCGATATTATTGACTAGTATCGTCTTACCTTGAAAACACCAAGGAGCAGAGATATGGGGAGGGGAGGGAGGGGAGCGGAAGAGGAATGTCCAGCCGAAGAAACCCATTGACCGCAAGCCAGAGTGTCGGAGAGTGGGAAGTGAGTTTGTTTTTAGTTAACCCAGTAAGTTAATTAGGCGAGGGCGAGGCGAGGCGAGGCGTGGGGACAGTAACTACACAAAGGCAAAAGGGTTCAGCGCTCCTCAGGCGAGGCTACACCTAGGACATCGATGATCGAATAGATAAGAGAGAGGCGCGCGGTGACATGCCGATTATAAGTTCATCCAACAAAATATATCTCTTGGACCGTTTTGTGTGTTATAATCGGAGCCTTGTGATTGGCAGACAAAGATCTGTAAGTCGTCGGGATGTGATAATGTGCCACGTTATGTTCCCCCCTTCCCCTCTACTGCCCGCTAGCCCGTTGCTCTGGATAGTCGTTGGGAAATGAGCGATGGACGAAAAGAGAAACAGAGAAATGCGGAATGCAAACGCACTTGGGCTACAAAGGGCACGATTTGATGGTTTGTTGCTCGTCGTGCTTGTCCGGTTTGGGGGATTTTTGCCCGTGCGTCATTGGATGGGTAGATGCGTGGATGGATCCATTTGGGAGAGCAACAACTCCCCAGGCTCGGAGACCGGCTCTGGTGGGGACATTTCCTTTGATCGATGCACAGTCACTGTGTGTGGTTGTGACGACCGCTAGAGGATGCTCACTGATGCTGTAGCGTAGCTATCAGGTAGGACGATATTGCAACTGAAATGAGGCTGTGTGGATGTTGTTGCTGTCGACGTCGCTCTCGAAGGTCGACAGGGAGAGAGTCTGTCAGTGAACTCGAGATTTCGCTACAGCAGTTGTCCAATTTTCATAAGCCACAATGTGTCGTTGACGGATTATATCATGCTCTTGGTGACAGAGATCGGGTCTTGTTGCAGCTGAGAACCCAGATTCGACTTGTGAACCTCGAGTCTGAAGACGGTGATCTTCGAAGCAATCATGAAGTATATGTGGGAGTACTGGCTTGCTTCTACTGCGAGTGGTCGCGGAGCATTGATCTGGGAACCCTCGATTATCTGATAGGATGATCTGCATGGGCTGTATGTAGTACACGGCGAGCACTGGCGAGGCCACCGGGCAGTCTTGTTGCTGTGCCTCTATGCGATCCTTATATACGCAGCCCTGTCGGAATCTCGCTTATGTTGTCTAAATATCGGCCAGGACATCTGGCTCTGACGGATATCTCTACCTAGACCTCCATGCTCATACCAAAGCACATCAATATCATTCCAGCTGAATTCCATTTCTAGCAAGATCCTGCTCCCCGTCCCACCCTGACAAGCCTCTGACATCGCACCCACCCTCCTTCCACCTCCTCCATTCCAGCCCCCTAACAACCTCAAATCCTCACTCTCGTTTTAACGACCCAAAGCGCTTCCCCCTCGCCAGCACCTTGCCCGAATGATCCTCGATACAGGCTTTCGTGACCCATTTCCTTCTATGTCTGCTGACCAGCCAGGCCTTGAGCAAGACCGGCGCTGGCGTCGGCACAGGCGCACGATAGTCGACGTTCAGATTCGCCGTGAAGAGGGCATCGGCGAGTGCGGCACCACCTATCATCCGTCTGTGCATCGTGACGACTTCGCTCTGCAATTCGTCGAGCAGTGCGCACGTCACGCCGCCATGAATCAAGGCTGGGTGTCCGTCTAGACCCTGCGGGCCGAGTTGGATGAGAACCGCTAGATCGGGATGCGATGGTGGAGATGATGAAGATGTTGACGGTGAAGGGACAGCATCGATTTCTGGCGTCGTTGCCGATCGGTGTCGCAGAACTAACAGGTGTGGGATCGTGGAGTCGGTGTTGATGGTGCGCGCGAAGAAGTAGTCTTCTGAGTTCACGGCTTTGGCATGCCGTGACCAGAATGGCATGGGTGTGTAGTCAGGGTTGGTCAGCCATTCTCGCGTCCATGGGATGGAGTGGAAGTGGTTGATGGTCTCTGGTGGGGGATGGTGGTCTTGGATGAAGTTGGCCACGATGTCTGCGCGCTCGGAACCGTTGGTCTCGCCTGTGACTTCTCGTTCCTTCATTCTGACGACTCGGCTTTTGCACTTGGCTTGTGGCGTTTTTGCCGGTAGATATATATACACTTGCTTGCTGTGGTATGTGCTGACGGAGAGGTGTAAGTGACCTACTGAGGTGCAGCCTTGCGTGTCAAGGCAGAATTGAAGCGTTTCCAAGACAAATAGCTAGAGTGAGATCTCGCCTGACTTTATGATATAGAGTGACAATAATGGCTTGATTCTTTTTGGGTATTCTATGATGTTGGTCTATTGTGCATCTCAACGTGTTTTGGCTCTGGCACAGCTTGATACGGTCCAAGTTTGGTAATAGGTATGGAATCTGACTTGTGCCTCGGCAGGCGGGAATACGTGGCAATTGACGTTTAAACGCGGCTCAAACCATGCCAGGTCTGCACCATAACAGCCATTACAGAAGTACATACCTTAGGCACCTCACGGCTTCAAAGAGACATAATTCGTTCAAAGACTCTGCGACATACGTCTACTACCATTAAGTAGAGTCTAATGATCTCGTCATATTCTGTGGATCGATCTCCACGCCATCTATAATTTGACTCTCTCTTGACTACCGCTCAACCTTCTCACCTGGGGTCTAAAATTGGGACTAGCTCCTAAATTTGGAGGAGGTGGTTGATGGTCCGAACCTGAAGCCTGTACTACAGGATCATTACCTTCAGACATGGAACTTCGGGTTGATTGATCACTACCATGGCCGAGAGTTTGAGGTTGAGTGGATGGAACTCGACCACGTAGTCCCATGGCTGCTTGTTGTTGACCAATTCTTTCCCGATTCAACATCCATTGAACCTGTGCTCTAGTACTAAACAGAGCAGCATTGGTATGAGCCAGATCTTCCTTGATCCTCAGTGTCTCATTCATGAGCTGCATAGACGTTCGTGCATCAAGGTCAGATATCTGGGCTGCCAAAGCAGAAACATCATGCTCCAGATTGCCAACGTTGCCACGGAGTGACTCGTGCAGTGCTAGAAGATGCTGTTGTGTTTGCGAAACGGACGACATCTCAGGGTCCGGCGAGGGAGTTAGGGCTCGAAGATGAGCAGGCATCAACAGATCGCGATGTGATGTAGCCGAAGGAATATGGTCTCTTTCGATTTCTTCAATGTCCGACGCTTCCGCAGGGGAGACATCCGAGTGAGAAATGCGAGGCAGGAGATTATCGTTGATCAAATCATTAATCTTTTCAAACCCGGTTTCAAGGACATCATTGCGCACTTTGACCATGGTCAATTGTTCTTGTAGAGATTGTAAGAGTTGGTTTTGTTTCCGAAGATGAGGAGCAAGTCTAGCCAGCGGACAAGTTTGTGCATGAGTTTCGAGCTGATCCTGGTCGACGTCATCCTTACAACCAAAATCCCTACCTGGGCATTTCGGGGTTTCCTCCGTGTCACAGACATGGCCTAGAGAACCATTGAGATAATCCCTGGTGGTAATGCGTTGAGGACAGTTTGGACATTGTACTCCAGTACTGGGGCAGTCATCGTCCTTGTGCCGAAGCCAATCACCACGACCAAGTTCAATGATGGCACCACAATCACACTCGACGTGAGTGGTGTGGATGCATTGATCCGACATAAAGTTTTTCCTCTTGACCATTTTCCCACATCCAGGGTCAGGACATTTTAAACGTTGATGAGGACATTCAGTCGTTGCATGATGTTGAACGAAGCCTCTTGGAAGGACTCTTTTGCAATCATCATTTGGACAACGGACCTTTATCTCGTGGCACATATTGATGATTAGCCGGGAAGCCTTGCGTGGAGCGGACAAAAGGAAGGCGCGACATGTGGGACACCGAGAGCGGGTGTCGCTCGTGGCACCGTCTCGATAATCGTTCAAGCAGGAGGAGCAAAATGTATGGTCGCATTCGAGGACAACAGGGTCGACGAAAGGCACATGGCAAATAGGACACATGAGATGAGAGTCATATTCTTGGGCATATTCGAGAGCTCGAAGGTCTATAGTGCTGGCGAGTGGAGATTTATCGAGGGACGTAGAGGAGAGATGACGGGTGAGATTTGAGTTTGCGACGGGAGAGCGAGGAGGGGAGAGTCTAGACCGAGATCTGGAAAATTCGGCGAAGAGAGTGTCAAGATGAGGTTGGATAGGACTTGAGAGAGATTCATCGTCGGAAGGTAGGTGGACAGGATGGGGGAAGGTGGAGTGATTGTCATCCATGATGGGAGGGCCGAAACATGCTCAAGGCTGTCGTGAAAAGGCCGATGTTGACGGCAATGGTGAGAATGTAAAGGAAGGACTACGGAGTAGAGGGGATGCTTGTTGTAGTTGTTGGAGGCGGTGATGGTGATGTGGTGTCGTCTGCAAGATGTGTTGGTCGTGGTAGTGGTAACTGGTGTTTGTGTGGCACGGTGTGTTGTCAATAAAATACGCTTTACGCACGTGGCCCCCGCCATCTCAACCCTGGCCTTAAGCCGAGGAAGCACTAAGGGTCTCAGCCAACCAATCAGCCGCTCTGGGTGCCCAGGAGTGCCCTGC
Organism: Exophiala lecanii-corni; assembly: GCA_003955835.1. Taxonomy (NCBI): domain Eukaryota; kingdom Fungi; phylum Ascomycota; class Eurotiomycetes; order Chaetothyriales; family Herpotrichiellaceae; genus Exophiala; species Exophiala lecanii-corni. The sequence continues at coordinate 3,173,769 of CP034372.1, read as the reverse complement.
TCTGGCCTTGCCGCCCTAAGTTGGGCCCCTCGTTGGCCCTGGAGCCTCCTCCTTCTGCTTAATGCATCCGGGGCTCTTTCCTCACAATCAATCACCCTTCGGGTTTGCTGGCGCCTTCCTTCAAAGGAGTAATTCACATACCGCTTCCATTTCAATGCCTGATTGATTTCGACCTCTTCTCCTATATCCAACACCCTTGAATGAATACACTCGATGGTAGCGTCTGAGGATACTCGAGCCTCTCATTTTCTGGCCACTTGATACCCCAAACTAAATCACGAAAACTCTACGTTTAAAAGTTGGCTCAGGAAAAATACATCCGGGAGACTTTAGTGAACTCTACTTGGCTCTCGGCCTGAACATCGCCTCATCATGCTAACTGGTGATGGCCGGTCGCTCTCCTGTTTTGATGTATGTATTAAAAGCGGAAAACGTCTCCCAAGCTCCTGGTCCGGAAAATGAGTTATCTCAACCCCAGACGAGCACTTGCTGTGCTTCAAGTTCCCCACAAAACTTGTACTTAAAAGACGACTTGAATCCCTGCTCAACATGAGCACACCTTGCAATTTCCCATGCTCATCCATATCATCTCTCGGCTTTGCATTTGGTCCGCCCATCTGAATTTGGCACATCTCATATCATGGCTGATATAAAGCCCGCCGGCGACACGGGTCATACCCACTCTGAAGATGTTGTTGATGACCGTCTCGATATGGAGAAACAGAAAAGACACAATGTTAGACACCCGGAAACTGGTGGCTTCACCGCCGACGAAAGCACTCTACCCAAGGGCTATTTCTATAGTTCCTATTTCTTGGGATCTATGTTCGCTATTGGTATGGGTCTATGGGCCGGCGTTGCCGGTTTCGCATACGCTGCCCCTATTCTCGGAGTCATCAACGCTGATATCGGTCCATCTCCTTATCTGTCCTGGGTTGCCATTGTCTACACACTCTGCGTTGCCGTCGGCCTTACTCTGGTCGGACGATTGTCAGATCTTTTCGGACGCCGATACTTCTTTATAGGAGGCGGCGTTCTGGGAACGATCGGAAGTATTGTGTGCGCCAGAGCCCAATCCATCAACGTCTTGATAGGCGGCATGGTTTTGGTTGGAATTGCCGCAGCTACCCAGTTATCCTTCCATTTCGTTACGGCCGAACTTGTTCCTATGCGAGCTCGGTTCTGGTCAGTCGCTTTCATCTATCTATTCTCAATCCCCGGTTCGGGTTTTGGTCCTGCAATCAGTGTGGCTTTTATCACCAGGTATCCATCAGTGGGTTGGAGAGGAGTTTATTACTTTCTCATTGGCATCAATCTCGCTGCTTTGGCTAGCTGGACCTTTTTCTACTGGCCCCCAATTTCGAGAAGAAGCATTCGAATGCTCGTAAGATGGAGTTTGTCAAAAATTTCGATTATATCGGAACAATCTTGTATACCGCCGGCCTGACCCTCTTCCTCATGGGACTGTCACTTGGAGGTGGAGTTTACCCATGGGCATCCGCACAAACCTTGGTCCCACTCCTAATTGGTGTCGCATGCCTTATCGGTCTTGGTGCATGGATTTGGTTTGCAACACCAAAAGAGCCGCTCATTCCCAAACACATCATTCAAAACGGACCTTTCGTCGCCTCTGCCGTCGTGCTTGGCCTCGGAGCTGCCGTTTATTATGCCTTTGCAATAGTTTGGCCTCAGATGGTGGCCGTTTTGTATGCTGACGGAGATGCCGTGTACGGAGGTTATCTGTCTAGTATTGTTGGGGCATGCTTCATTCTAGGCCAAATCACAGGAGGTCTTCTCGCTAAGGCAATTGGAAAAGTCAAATTCCAGATCATGACAACGTTGACAATTGGTGGTGCATTACTTGCCGGTAAGTAACATCTCACTCTCCCATCATCGTAGGTCAGGTTTAACGTGGGACGTGAATAGCAATGGCTTCGTGCAATCCTGATACCAAGACTCGTGCAATCGTCCTACTTATTGTGGCCTGTGTACTTGTAGGCTGGACCGAATCGGTTTGCTTGACACTGCTCACTATTGCCATCAAAGACCAACAAGAAATCGGAACAGCAGGTGGTGTCGGTGCCTCGATACGATCAGGAACAGCAACCGTTTGCCAGACCATTTACGTGGTGGTGTTGACCAATAGACTGACCTCGACGATTCCAGCTCAAGTACCACCCGCTGCGGTGGCAGCTGGTCTTCCTGAGTCTAGTATTGTTCAACTTTTGACCGCTTTTGCCGTCGGCACACCCGAAGCATTCGCCGCAGTACCAGGTATTTCACCGACAATTCTAGCAGCTGCAAGCACTGCGTACAAAATCGCTTCATCGGATGCATATCGTACGATCTTTTATACCAGTATTGCATTCACTGGACTAGGAGTCATCCTCAGTTTTTTCACTCCCAATGTCGATGAGCTGATGACACATGACATTGCAACGACCTTGGAGCATACAAAGGGAGCAGAACACAACATAACCAAGATGGACGAAAAGAAGTTCGAAGAATCTCAAGCTGTTTAGGCTGCGGAATGTCTCCAGCTGGGTCACTGGCGTTGTCTTGAGGTATCGTCCCAGCTGGGAACGGCGCATGGAACCGGATTGAAAAAAAGCTATCGACTTTGAGAAGATGCCACGATGTCTAGTTGTGATACCCGGTATGTTTGTACACTGTTCAGATTGCTTGGTAATCTGTCGATGGTAGTTCAAGGGGTAGCTGTCAGAATGTTAATACATGAGTTTTTTTATCATCGCATACTGGGACGCCAAACCGAAGGCCTCATCAAATCTCGGGTGGCCAGGGTCAATGTGTAATTCGTGCTGTCCAACGGACAAGGGTTATTATCCTTGATATGCGGACAAAGCACTTGAATGCGGGCCATGGCTCTCGGCATTGGGTTTAACCTGAATATGATTGGATCGGAGCCTCGTAATCCCAAAGAGGAAAACGAGAAATCCCCATATTCCAAGACAACGCTAGACAGACTCCACCTTTGCATTTCCAATCCTCAATCTCAATTGTATCTTTGGATCTTGATGCACCGGGAAGTTGGAATTTGTGCTCATCATTCCTCTTGTCCAGTCTATACCTCCTATTAGCCTGTCACCACAACCGACCGATATGACTACTATCAGTCGTCAGAATCCATTCCACGTTATCTCATTCAAAGCCGACGGTGACACACTCAGCGGCCGCGTACAGAGTTACAAGCCTCGAAGGACACACTACAAGTCCTCCGAGGGTGTTTCATCTGCAAAAGACGACGTATCAAGGCAAGTGTTGATCGGCCCTGGACCGCCTTTATCAGTCCCAAGTCTTTGAAATGCTATCCCTACTAAACAGAAGACCAATCAAACAGTGCGATGAACAGTCCCCTAGCTGCCAGAACTGCATCAAGCATGGCACGCGATGCAAGTACAACGACGCTTCACCTACGCCACCTCGAATAGGGCAGGGGGTGCAGCTGAAACTCGAGACAGATTGGTCTCCCGACGTGGATTCGCGTCTGCTCGACTATTTCGTGGATATGGTTGCCGCGTCCATGATGCCGTTGTCGAGCTGGGCGATGGCCTCGAGGAATTTCGTCGGCATTGCAATTAGTGTAAGTATCCCCTTGATGCCATGCCACGCAATGCCATGCCATGCCATGCTATCAGAGTTCCATTCTCTATGTTTCGATCAGCTGAGTATTTTGTTTGTTTATCTGTTTGGCAGGAGCCGCATGTCATGCATTCCATGCTCGCCGTGTCCGCAAGCCACTATCGATATCACCTGAAATCGCCGCAGAAGGCGTGCACGAGTGAAACATTCCATTCGGTCCAGGCGTGTTCGGGACTAAGGCGGAGTCTCGACGTTGCGCGCGCAGACCAGATCGATGCTGCCATCACAAGTTCGATTTTCTTGGCCTATGCCTCGTTTGCCGATACGGTGGAAGACTATCGACGTCCGCTGACCAGTCGGCGCGTGCCGTTCTCGTGGTTCGGCAGTCAGCTTGGTCTCGCCTCGCTGTTTACTCTGCTTCAGTCCAGGGTCGGTGTTCAGAGTATGTGGGTCCGCATGTTTGATGAAGTCGCCGACCTTGTCGCGCAGGTCGACGACAGCAGGCCTGGTATAGATGATATCCCGCCAGATCTGGTGACACTCTTCGGTGTGGCTGAGCCATCAACGTGCGAGGACCATGATTACTTGAGAATCCTTCGACGATTGTGCCGTCTCCTACCGATCGACCCTGGAAGTGAAGCATCGCTCCTTCAGTATATGCAATTCGTGGAACGGCTGTCTCCGAGGTTCGTGAATCTGCTCAACGTGTTAGACGCCCGAGCACTGATGCTGTTGTCGTACTGGCTGAGCCTTCTGCTTGACAAGAATTGTTGGTGGTCACGCCGACGGGCCAAGAATGAATGTCGCGCCATCTGTGAACATCTGGAGAAATATGGGGATCCAGAGGTCTGGAGGTATATGGACTATCCGGCAGCTGCGTGTGGCTATCCGTACAGCGGTGTTGGCGCGGTTGGACGGCGGCTGGTTGAACGTTTTAGGGCTGGACATCGTGACCGGCGAGGCACCACTGACAAGCTGCGTCTCGAAGGACTACCGTAGACTCTTCTGGTCAGTATAACGAGCTTCACTGTCTTGGTGAACAGATGGCCGGCTTTAGTCCAGCATCTCCAGCATCGTTCCGTAATTCCCTGCCACGTATTCCAACAATGTGCTCTGAGAGAAATGCCATATCCGTGACGTATGCTAGACAGTCCTAGTCACGTATGCGACAGGACTGATTGATAATACCTTGCGAAGATCTCAATGTTTCTAGAGTTAAATTCGAAAACTCGCTGTCTGAACATACCCAGTAAGGCCAATATCACCCGGCTCCAGTTCTGCCAAATATGGTAAACGAGAAAACTGTGGGGCCAATCTCGAGTCGACGATCCAGCCGAGTTTGGAAAGTTTACGTTTTGATCCAATGGCATCTGTTCTCCGGGCTAGGGTTCACCCGCTTCGTCACGATCTGCGGTGACATACTTGCGAGCATTGATTGCGGATCTACCGGGGTTAACGGGCATCTATAGGAGTGGTTGTTAATACACAGAAATGGTTTCGTGTCAGATGCTGATGCTGGTGGAGGAGGGGGTATATAAAACGTTGGCCCTTCGGCTGGGAAGGAGCAGGAGTTTTGGATCACCGCCATAAGAGAAAGACGACAGTAAAACCAGCCAAAGAGACAATCTAATCGACCAACGGACATCACCAGGAAAATGCCAGCATACCTTGTAACAGGAGCCACAGGCCGTCAAGGCGGTGCTGTGGTCAAATATCTCCTCGAGGCCGGCGTGACCGTGCATGCAACGGTGCGAGACAAGTCATCAGCCAAAGCCAAAGAACTTGCCGCCAAAGGCGTGCTGCTCTTCGAAGGTACACACGACGAACCAGACCAAGTCTTCCGCGCCGCAGCCACCGGAGTCAGCGGCCTGTTCCTCAACGTGACCATCTTCGAACCCGGCAAGGCCAAGGCACAAGCCGAGGCGGTCATCAAAGCCGCCAAAGCCGGCGCTGGGTCGACTTTGATCAGCATCGTGCTGTCGTCGACGATGCGCACCGACGAAATCGCACAGAACCTGGCGCTTCCAGCGGCCGTGCATCCGTGGCTGGGCGACTACTACGCTGCCAAAGCCGAGGTCGAAGCTGTGGTGCGCAGCAGCGGGATCAAGAACTACACCATCCTCCGCCCACCGGTCCTGGACTATGATTACCTGCTGCCCACGTCGGACTGGTCGCATGGGCATCCGGACTTGCCGCGACGAGGAATCGCGACGACCTCGTTGGACGACGGCGTCACGATGCCGTATCTCGATGAAGGCGACATCGGCAAAGTCACCACTGCTACATTGCTCGACCCGGAGAAATACAACGGCCTCGAAACCGAGATCGCGGCTGACAATCTCACGGGACAACAGGTCCGTGATATCATCGCGTCTGTCAGCGGGCTGGATATCAAGTTCCACAAGCGCACGGCACAGGAGCAGGAGGAGACCAAGAATACGCGGTTCTACCAGAGCTTCGAGCAGATGGCCAATCGCTCCCCGAGGACTGTTGATCTCAGCCTTATTGAGAAGAAGTATGGTATCAAGTTGACCACGTTTGCTGAGTATTTGGAGAGGAACAAGGAGGATTTACTTAATTCGCTGCCGCCCAAGTCTCTCCCATTTGTGGGGAAAGACTAGTGGTAACGCATATACTGGCGATTTTCATGGGTGATGTGGTTGCAGCTCTGAGATGTGTTCTGTTTGACAAAGACTCCAGGAGTGGACAGGACCTGCTCCATAGCCTTGTCCTGAAAAGAAGGACTATTCTATGTCCAGGTTGAAGAATTCGAAGGCTACATACCTTCTTCGCTGTGTTGATTTCACTGAATCTTAGTCCTACAGGCAGTCACCTGCGTAGAATTCTCAGTATGTTCGCCAAACGAAAACTGGACACAAGTCAAGTACGAAGTGGTGGAAGTGGTAGAAGGGTATGTCTGTCACTATACGGAGTACGGAGTAGAAGTCCAGAACGGCTGAACCTCGGTTGAATTGATTTCCTAACCCGCCTTCTTGAAACTTGACGACGCCAATGTCTTAGCTGCTCGTCGACGTCGCTGATCTTACCATTCCATGCAATCCGTACAGAACCAAGGGTACGCAACTTGAACACCGACCAGCTGTGTCTATATCGACAGTTGCCAAATCGAGCACACATTCCGACCTTCCAGATTGCGAGCGGCGGCTGTACATTTCCCCTCTCTCCGCAGGCGACCGTCTTTGTCACTCTTCAAGCTTGGCCATTTATCTGGCAGCCTCCAGCTTACCGACCCTTCCTCTCGCACCCTCATAACCCACTCACGACTAGAACTCTGCCAAAATGTCAAATCCATCACAACTGCTCCTCTTAGCCGACCACATTAAACTGTCGCTGCTAGAACGACAGCGCGCAATCTCCTTGAACCTCGACCCCAACCCATCCACCGACTCCAACATCTCACGATCCCTAGAATCCTTCCGCGAGGGCATCGAGTCCCTCGCCAGTCGATCGTCCGACACCGAGCAACTCTCGCTGCTCCGGTCACAATATGCCGATCTCTCACGGCAATTCCATGGCCCCGATGCGAGCACAAGTACCTCTCTCCCAACAACATTAACCTCACCCAACGACCCGTCATTAAAAGACGATTTCACACACGCGCAGACCCGACGATCCACAGACAACAACACATCAGGACCCGGACAAAAGCCGCGCACAACAACAGGCACCACACGATCGAAAAACGTTCGGTTCCGAGACAACCCCAGCCAGGAATCGCTGACCTCCGACCCCGAAGACACAGCGAATCGCGCAGCGTTATTCCCCTCGAAATACAGCGACGCCGTCGACGGAGGCGAATCCAGATCATCAGGCGCACCACCACCGGACCCAACCGCCGACATGTCCAACACGCAGATCCACCAGTACCACGCACAGATCCTGGAGGAGCAAGACTCGCAGCTCGACCGGTTAGGCGAGAGTATCGGGCGCCAACGCCATTTGGCCATGCAGGTGGGCGACGAGCTAGAGGGGCAGATTGCGCTGTTGGACGAGGTGGACCGTGGCGTTGATCGGCATCAGGGCAGGTTGGACGGCGCGAAGAGAAGGTTGGTCGGGGTGGGGAAGAAGGCCAGTCAGAACTGGGGCATGACTACGATCATTGTTTTGATTGTTATACTGGTCTTGTTGATTGTGGTTTTGAAGTGAGCTGCCTGGAGAGGGGAGGAGGAGGAGGAGGAGGAGGAGGAGGAGGAAGAAGAAGAGGGGCGTCGGGAAGGCAGGGTTTGGCAAGCGGAGCGGAAGATATCAGATTTTACTCTTTTTTGTGGTTCGGCTCTACGGGATCCATTGCATTTATGCCGCGCCGAGTGTCGAGCGGCGGGAGCGTCTGCGTCTACTTCATGCGTATGTATGTACAGAGAAAGCCGAAAGGGTTGGAAGGAGGGGTGGTAATGACTGGCTGCCTACTTACACCAGGGGTGGGGAATACTGAGAATTCCTCATGGCAGACCTATTTGCGCTAATAGCATAGATAGAGACAGCAGGAGAATGAAGATCTGTACCCTCGAACAGAGGAGGGGATAGCGAAGATCAATGCACCATTGGCAACGTTTTCTTGTCTGTGGCTTTGTCGTAGTCACGACGGCTTCTTGTGACTACAACTTCAAGGCTACCTAGCTACTGACTTTTTGTGAAGTCTTCTATCTGTGGCCTAAGGCTCGAGCAGTAGTTTGCCGGCATTTGGAATGCATGGGACTGGATCAGGGTGATCGACTCCAGGCATTGTCCTTGTCCTGCTGCTTGCTTCTGAGCACCTTTGTACTCTGCCCTGGTTCAGGCGCTTGTCCATCCGTATAGGCGCTATTGATCTTACGTTCCTTCTATGCTCGTCCACTCTACTCGGCGAGAAAAGACACTCGCTCGGTCTGGTCGAAATCATGAAAGTTGCGCACCCTTCAGAAACTTGACTGTACAAGAACCTTTTCCTTCAACCACAAGATTTCCTATCTGATCACCCTCGACTTCTGTGCCAGCAGCGTTGAATTTGGCCACGAGATCATCGCCGGTGAAAAACCCTGGCTGAATGGCCTCCCATTGCTTCTTCTTGGGATTTAATTGCTTCTCTGGACCTTTGCCTTCGCCGTACTCCCATCCTTCGAAATAGACCTTGTCACCGGCTTCGCTAGACTCGGGTGGAATTACAAGTTCAATTTGTCGGTCTGGACTATGTGGATCGTCACCTTCTTTAGGTTTGGGACTTGCGCACAGGACCATAGCGGCCGACTTGATACCTCGCATGGTGACTGGTTTGAGATTGGCAACGGTGATGATCTTTCGATCCTGCAAAACTTCGATTGGAATTAAGCCTCTCAAGCCCGAGCATACTGTTCGGACGACTTTTCCTGTGGCTTCGTCGATTTGGGTGTTCTCGGTACCTTCGGGGTCACCCATGGCTATCGTGGATACGTACAAGCTGTCGGCATTTGGGTGAGGAATGGCTCGCAGAATGCGACCGACACGTAAGTCGATGAGAGCGGGAGACAGAGGAGCAACTGCAGGGGCGGCTTTGGGTGCTTTCGGAGCTTTGGGAGCTTTTTCCTTTTTCTTGGTCGGTTGCTTTGATGATGATTGACTCGACTCGGCTGGCGTTTCTGTTTCTGTGGAAGTGGGATTGGAGGATTCAGCAGGCGCAGCTGCTGTGACATTGGAGTTTACATTTTCCGAGATTTCATGATTGAGAGATTCTTTGATTTCAGCGGGGATTGCGGCGGAGGAAGATGTGGCGGCGGTGACGGTCGAGGTTGTGGGAGATTGGGGTTTCGTGCGACCAACGACCAATGGCTTGTGTTGGGCGGGCGTGGATGTGCCGCCAGCAGAGGCAGAATCCGACATTGAAGTCGTAGAGAAAGGGTGAAGTGGGAGAAGCAAGTGGGTTGGATTGCGCAGTTGGAATGTGCGGCGCGGGGTACGTTGGAGGAGGAGGGAGGACCTGGGAGGGGATATAGCGGGTTTGAAGAAGTTGCGATGTCGATCGGTCGACAAGGAAGAAGGTCGAGAGACGTTTGGTGATGTAGAAAATGGGTGGTGGGGTGTGAGCGAGGAGGAAATCGAACTGAGAATGTGAAGAGAAGAAGTCGAGTTGGAGTCACAATTTCGTAGGCGGCGCGGGAGTGGAAGTGAGAGAGGAAAAATTGAAGATCCGAGTCTGGGTGCGGAGAAGGAGAAACAGAAACGGGCGGAAGAATCTCGCCGCCTTTGGATTGCCTGGTAGTCTTCACTTTGACTGGGTTCCTCAGTCTTGAGCACCACCAGGTGTGATCTTTGTTGTTTTCTACGTGAGCTTTCCGTCTTTGGGTTGGTAAAGGTCTTGTTGGGAGATTCAACGATGGAATCTGGAATTGATTGTCGCCATCCAGGGATCGAGGCTTGCCTGGTCAAGTGGATTGCATTAGTAGGGACAACTTCAGACACCAGGACTTTGTTGCCAGATGGCTTCTTCAACCGATACATTGGTCAGACGGAAGCAGATTTCTGTGTCGATATTAAAGCAGTTGATGACAGTGTGCCATGCTTGGTTGTAGTTGGATGTGAAAGTATTGTTGATGTTATTTCTGCAAGATTTAGGGGTCAAGGGGGGCACCGGGGAGCAGTTGGGGGTGGCTGCTTACCTAAGTTAGTGCCCGGAGCAGATGTCTTCCTTAGGCATGAAGCACCTAAGCAAACCCATACTTGGGAAATCTCCGATGACTGATGAGAAAGCTGTTTGTTTGCCAAGAGCCACAAGGCGGAGCCTCGGCTTCACTTGATCGCCGGCAGATTTGTGCATGAATGGGTAGATATTAGGCACTTTAGGCTTCCAAGCTTCAGTCCAGGCGTGTACTTTAGTTACCCAAGCACCCAATGGGCAACCTGACTACGCCTGACATAGCTTGGAAGCTCACGCAAGCCGTACCTAAGCGCCCCAGTCAGGTACCAAATCCAACCAATTGACTAACCGAATTTCTCAAGGTCACCTCGAGGTCTATCTTCAATATCAAAATTCTCTGACTCATTCAGTCCTATCCCGGTACACACAACTCCCTCGTATACACAGAGTCTGGCGATTAGCCATAGTACTCTCTCAGTTAGAAAGGAGCTCTACAACTCTTCGATAAAAGCTCCCATTCAGTCATACGATGGCTTTGGTAACTGTGGCCGCCGCCACAATCATATCCGCTCCATTGGATTTTCTTGGGAATCGAGATCGTATCTTGGAATCCATCCGCATTGCCAAGGATAAAGGAGCCACCCTGAGAACTGGTCCAGAATTGGAGATCCCTGGTTACTCATGTTTGGATCATCATCTTGAAGGTAAAACGATTCGATCCATTCGAAAATCATGGCCAGCCTGCTAAAAGGAACTTCTCAGGCGATACCTTTTTACATTCCTGGGAAGTCCTGGCCGATATCATTTCAGATGAGGTTTGTCAAGGCATGCTCATTGACCTTGGTCTTGGAGTTCGACATCGAAATGTCCGTTACAATGCTCGAGTTCTATGCACCTATCGCAAGATCTTCTGCATCAGGCCCAAGATGGCTTTGGCTAATGATGGCCTGTATCGTGAGGCCAGACATTTTACTGCCTGGGCCAAGCCACGAGAAGTCGAAACCTATTATCTCGAAAGTGCTTTGCAGAAAGTCACGGGTCAGAAAACTGTCCCAATTGGTGACATGATTCTATCCACTCGCGATACCGCTGTCACTTGCGAATCTTGTGAGGAATTGTTTGTTCCTTTGAATCCATCTATTTTTACTGGCCTGAACGGGGTGAGTTTCTTAGAGCTCATATCAAATGATCTTCACCTTGCCCTCACTGAAGCTGATTCTTCCTAGGCCGAAATTACTCTCAACTCCAGTGCTTCACATGCAGAACTCCAGAAACTAAGAGCCAGACTCGAACTGATTGCAAACTCGACCCGGAAACTTGGAGGAATATACATCTACGCAAATGCCACCGGTGTCGACGGCGAGGCCCGAATGTTGCATGATGGAAGCAGCATGGTGATCCAGAACGGAGAAGTTCTAGCCCAAGGTCATCAATTCTCCCTCGCCCCTGTCGAAGTCACAGTTGCTACCGTCGACATTGAAAAGGTCCGAAGTTTCCGTAGTAGCATCAGTCGAAACGTTCAGGCTGCCCGCCAGCCAGATTTCCCTCGTGTCGAATGTGACCTCGTCCTATCTCATCCCGCCGAAGATATTTGGCTATCAAACCAACCAGAGATCTCTCGCCCAATTCCACTGAAGATCTTGGATCCCATGGAAGAGATCTATGCATCTACAGCCGTTTACCTGTGGCAATACCTGACGAGAACCAATTCCGCAGGATTCTTCCTCGCATTATCAGGTGGTCTTGACAGCGCGAGCGTGGCACTATTTGTCTATGGCATGGCCAGACTTGTGTTGTCTTCCATTGAAGCCGGTGAGGAAACTACACTGAAAGACTTGAGACGAGTCACCGGCGAAAAGACCTTCACCCCCAAAAAGCCACAGGACATCGTATCTCGCCTGCTACACACATGTTATATGGGAACGGTCAATTCATCCGACGAGACTCAAAGCCGGTCCAAGAGACTGGCCGAGACTATCGGCGCATACCATTCCAACATCACCATTGATGAGACCGTTGTTGCTCACGAGGCCATGGTCGAGAAAGCCTTGAACTTTAAGCCCAAATATGTCATCGAAGGAGGTACTCCCGCCGAGAACCTGGCGAGGCAGAATATCCAAGCTCGGAGTCGAATGGTCATTTCTTATTCCTTGGCACAACTTTCCACCACTGCTAGAAAACTGCCTCGCGCGGGATCAGCATTGTTGGTTTTGGGATCCGGAAACGTCGACGAGGTGAGCTTTCCCCCTAGCTCCCCAATCGGTTGAACCTCTACAAAAGAATAAGGCTGACAATGGACTAGAACCTTCGAGGCTACTTTACCAAATATGTAAGTGTCCAAACCCCCGTTTCCCGTCTTCCACCTAAATAGCCTACATCATAATCTTCCCACAACTTCCAAACAATCATGCATCACTCTGATCCATCCACCCACCTCCCCTCAATGCCAAAGACGCAACTAACAATTTCCGCCACCTCCAGGACGCCAGCTCCGCAGACATCGCACCGCTAGGGAGCATATCAAAAAACGACGCCAAGTCCTTCCAACGCTGGGCACGGACACAATGGAACCTTCCGATCCTGACAGAATTCCTCGAAGCGACACCAACAGCGGAACTCCTCCCACTATCCGCAGGCGTTCAAGACGACGAATCCGACAGCGAAATGGGCATGACGTACGCGGAACTCTCGACATTCGGCATCCTGCGCAAAGTCGAGAAACTCGGCCCGTGGTCCGCGTACCTGCGTCTGCTGAGCGACTGGAAGGACCGCGAGGGGTACGGACCCCGCCAGATCGCCGAGAAGGTCTTCAAGTTCTACAGCACTCACGTCATGAATCGGCACAAGGCTGTTATCTGTACGCCCAGCGTGCATCTGTCCCGTATGATCCGGACGATAATCGTTTTGATCTACGTCCGTTTCTCTATGTTGTCCAGTGGCCGTGGCAGTTTGGAAAGATCAGGGCACATGTCCAGAAGTTGGAGGAGAGGTTGGCTGAGAAAGAGAAGGAGAGGGAGAGGGAGAAGGATGGTGAGGCAGGGAAAGATGTAGATTGAGTGAGGAGACCCAGACGCAGTACTTAGAAGTAGAAGGATTGATCCTTCCAAGACACCATAGAGAAAACCATTGCCATGCCAGGTGATCAAGTAAGATCGCGCGCCTTTTCATTTTCCTCATTTGAGAGACACGGGATGTACCAGGGCGCTCACGTTTCCCTGTCGCACCGCGGCAAGACTCAATGCTTGCTCTCCCTATCCCTATCCCTATCCCTATTCCTCCTGGCCCCCACTTGACCCGCGAGCACGATCACCATTACCACCATTACCAGCAAGAACCAGACCCCCTCGTAGGAAACGATCTCGAGTAGACACATTAGTAGAGAGTTGTCTAAGACAGCGATGACACCATTCAAGCACAGTTATGTAAAATAACCAAGTCCCCTACTCATCGAGATGAAAATACACTTGATGGTTGAAGAAGTCTTTTGACAAAGTCGAGGAGGTTCAGCGCGTGTGGTGGTGTAGCACGTCCAGGGCCTATCTTTGTCCTCGGTATCGCTTCAACCGGCGACATTTCTACATTGCTGCACTTGTATGTCCTCCTCTGGTCAAGCAGGGTGTGGAGAGGGCGAGTCATATCGAGGAAGTGGTCGTACAGAGCTGCTTGAACCTTGCGATGATGGAGGGATAAGACTTGTGTAGCATGGACGCTGTATTGCAGGAAAGAAATTTGCTTGACGAGCGTATGTATAAATGGTCAATTTAATTTGTCATCATTGTCGTCGAGCTATAAGAGTATAGGAACAACAGCATCAAGAAAACGAGCGTTGTGGTCGGACATTTGAGTTCAGACGAGAGAAATGTCGCAACTATAAGATCAAAACACGAACTCAAACGGTCAACAAACTGGCAACGAACAGAAATAACGTACTGCTTCAAAACAAGGGACAGTAAAATAGAAACACGCGTACTCAACAGCAAATAGTCAGTCAAAGTCTTGGAGAAACTGTCCAAGACGATGCAACAATCCTGACAATTGTTCTTCATCAGCATCAGCCGAAGTTGCATGGCGGTCGCAGTAGATCTGAGTCTCAGGACCATTACCACAAGCAATGCATGGTAAACGATGCTGTGGTGCGAGGACAATGTCTCGATTCGTGACAAAGACCGTTGGATATTTCGATCTCAGAACTTGAACTCGATCATTGAGACCCCTGGCCTTGTAAATCTGCTCAAGGGTAGATACCATGCTAATGGTTTTACCATCTTGATCACCGCGGACCGCGATGCAAATCTCAAATGCCAACTCGTGGGCATGAATGCTGAGTTGTGTGGAAATTCCATCCTCAAAAGTGGCATAGTATAATGCAATCTCATCAAGAGTTCGAAAAACTTCTTCGAGAATTGGGTGACCTGCAATACCAGCGTTTAGCTGAGTCATGGCTATCATGATGATTCTCTTCGATTCTCTAAATGCCTGCAAAGAGTGAATCATGTTTCCCATGCGGCGGAAGAGACGGGCACGACGACGGAGATAGCACAATGATGCGGGTACATTGATGATGTATGCTGCTTGATCTTCAAACAGACTAATAAATACAGGATCCAATGTTTCCCGCATATGTGCCAGCGCATCGTCGTACTGAGACTGTTCGATCAATTTTTCGACGTACTTCTGATTGATATAGATGCATCTCTTGTCGAAGATGGAAAAAGTATCCGAGAACAACTGACAGTAGTGTTTCCAAAAGTTGAAGATGATGGCTGTGGAGGCTTCATTGTCAGTGCAGTCATGCAGATATTTGCAGAGAACAGTGATAGGATGCTTGTGGCCAAGTCTGAAGAAAGCATTTTCAAATGTGATTTGACGTAGTGTCTTTCCGGTCAATGGATGAGTCCAGTTCACGCATCCAGTGAAAGCATCCAAAAGACAACTCGTCAAGACACCATGTTGCTGACAAAAGAGCAGATCAAGAGCGGCGACTGCACGGAGAATAAAGGATGATGCTGGTGCGAGCCGCTCCTCAACAAGCATGCTGAATCCACGTCCCAGGTTCAAATTTAGCTCTGCTGGATGAAGGATGATCTGTGAGAAATCTGCTGCGCGGCCTGCGAGAGACTGATGCGGAAGCCAGGAAGCGATATATCCGAATTGATTTTTCGAAGT
This sequence comes from Exophiala lecanii-corni, assembly GCA_003955835.1. Classification (NCBI taxonomy): domain Eukaryota; kingdom Fungi; phylum Ascomycota; class Eurotiomycetes; order Chaetothyriales; family Herpotrichiellaceae; genus Exophiala; species Exophiala lecanii-corni. The sequence goes on along the minus strand of CP034372.1, from coordinate 3,158,396 downwards.
GAACAGATTTTGCTCGAGATATATCTTCAATTTGAACAAGACTCGACGTCCAAGTTCTAGATGATCATCGGCAGAGACTGTAACTTCTCGCATAATCAATGGCTTAATCTTGACAGACTGCGAATTAGACTGCCGAGATTTTCGTCTAGTCTTCTGTGCTTGACCAAGGTGCGCTAATAAGGAGGTGTCTGTGGTACTCAACTTCAACCCGTCCACCCCCTCTGCCAAGCGACGATAGACTCGATTCCATCGTACGGGTCGCCCATGAATTTTTGCATTCGCAGGGTCATCGTCCGGTTATTGAGATCATTGAGCAGTGCTCTGATATCGCGTGCCGTATATTTCTTGCAAGCGTGCCACTTGGTAAGACGGTCTTTGAACATTTTGGCGCTGAGAAGAATCAATAAAAATCCGCAGATTGTTGGAAGGGGACATACGTGGCAATGAATCTATACTTGGACGCCATATAATTGCGGACTTCAGAAAGTGTTTGGTCATCTGTCAGATAGCGCTGAACAATGATAGATTGAAAATGATTCCAATCTGCGAGGGTAGGGGTCGACTGGGGAGGCAAGGAAAGGTTGAGGAAGACGCATAATGAGTAACCAAAGACTGAGGTGCTAACATCTGAGAGATGTTCTCGAGATCGCCGAAAGGATGCAGATTCATCCTAAGAATATCTGACAACGACCTTCGGATCACAGAGATCCGAACACGCGCCGTGATCAGGACGACGAACCAATCTTTTGGCAATGAGCACCGAGTTGTTTGTCCGCAGCATGGTCCAGCGCGCCCTCGCGAGACTCAAAGACAACAATGTTCAACCAATGTCAGTGTCACAATTCTGTGTGTTGAGTTGCTAACAGGAGTGTGAAAAAGTGTTTGAGAGCTCTCGAATGACTTTATAGATCTCGAGACTCAGGGCTGTGCAATATCTGGATGGATCCTGGAGATCGAATCAGATGAAGTTTGCAAATACGGTGATGATTTCCACGTATGAGCAGCAGAGAACTGTACTTCATGAGGAGGCGGAGTCGGCCTGGGAGTGTCCAATGTCATGGACTTGGTGATCTGTTCGTTCTTTCGTCAAGGTCTTGCTGCCTGAGAGGTCATTGTTGGATGAATGCCTGATCTGTTGATAGAGCCCACCCGGACCGTGTGCGGAAGCCGTCCGTCCAAGTTCGTTGCCTTGTTTGCCTGGTGCGCAACCTGGTCGCCTGGGCTGGAGTGAAGCAAACATGTTGAGTCGTGATCAAATCAAAGGTTGCAAGACAACAGAACAAATCCAGAGTCAAAGCACTGCCTACTTGGAACACACGAATGATAGCAAGTGGCGCAGCTGAGGAAGAGAAGAAGAAAACAAGAACAATTGAGAAAAGAGAAAATACCGGATGGTAGACCGATTTGGTCAGACGTGTCACCGTTGTCAGACTTGTCATTTACCCGCGCCAGTAGTTAGTGCCCAAAGGGTCATCATTACTACTCCGTACTGAACTCGGGCTGATTCCTATACATGGGAAGTACTAGAAGATACCTCATCCATAAGGCTAAGGCCTAACTAGAGCCCAGGTATCTACGCCCTACTCACAGGTGCCAGACTAATTCCTGCCCAGTGGCCAATAATCGTTATGTCTGACAGCCTGAATTTCTCCCGCCTCTGGTCGAGAAACCAGGTGCAACAACGGCACAACGACAGGTCCAGACTCTTCTCTCAGACTCTCCTCGGATGATTGAGGATCAAATCGGAGAAAAACACCTGAACGCCTTTCGCTAAAGTGACCCAAGCTCATAATGCCTTTTTGTAACCTCCATTCTGCATGCATACCATGGAGCTCCATCATTCCATTGCCTTATGCTAGTAACGTCAAGCCCGTCACCATTCCTATCAATCAAAACTCCTCCGGCACAGGCGATCCGTGTAGACGGACTCTGTACAAACATGTGTGATCCGAACCATAATTGGAGATAACTCGTATCACAAAGGTCTCTGCATGATACAGGTTGACATCCTGATTCACGTCAAGGCCGAATGCCTGGACGTGCGGAACCTCTTCCGAGGCATCATAAGTTGCTCGTCCAACCAAGGCGTATGTCGGTCCAAGTGGAAATGCTCCCTGCATTTTCCTGATGTTCAGTTGTTCCCATTCCACACTGTCGAGGTGGCCAAAGTCCGCCCAAACTTCGACATCTTTAGGAGTTGTTCCAGGCGTCAGACTGCCACCGCTTGGGTGATTTTCCACCACCAATTCTCTGGGGAAAATTCGTCCCCCAGTCTTGACGGCAAGTCGCATCGAATCTTGCTCCCTAGGCACAGCAGACGCACACCAGCAATCACCGACATCATGCCATGAGCTGAGGGCTATTTCGGGTACAGACGTCTGATAGAGAGTTGATCCTAAGATTCCTAGTGCCAGCCTCCTGAAAGGACCTAGAGGTTTCTGCTTGGTGGGTGACGTCAATCGTGGATAAATTTGAGCACCATTGCTCAAGGCAAAGTAATTCACCTTTGAAAGTACCGGTGAGGCCACATCATTTGCCTTCACTCCCTGACTATTTCCACTCTTAGATGATTGAGCAGACAAGTCCACGTATTGCTTCCTTAAAGCTTCGAGTTCTTTGACAACATTTTCATGCTCCGCTGCAATCTTGTTGTTGATTTGTAACTCCAGCGACCTCATACGACTGTCCATCCCTTGTAGCGCATTATTGAGCCACTTTAGATCATCACCTTGACTGGCGGTAAGATTGGCAACAGGGTGATGATGTCGTACACAAGTTCCACAGTAATTCTGTAGCGTTCGTCCAATGGATGACGTTGTGAAAGGGTCGCAGACGTGGTTTGTGTATGCGTAACAAAAGAGAAGGCCAGAGATGCTGGCAAGGAGGAGTCCGACGAGTAGTACTAGCACCGATGAGATGAATGATGATCTGGGCAGGTCACAAATTGCCTGTCCGCATGACCCAAGAAGCTCTCTGATCCAACCAGAAACTCTCACAATGATCCCTCGCGACGCCTGCTTTGTTGCGTCGAAAGTGGATGAGATTTTGGAAATGGCCTTTTGGTACAATGGTTCACCTTTTTCGCGAATTGTTATGTTTGGACGACGGAGACCTCGTTCATAGTTGTAACTGTGATCGAATATCCCACTAGGAAAGCTCGATGGATCCGTGTCTTTGTGACTAGCATCGTCGGGGTTGCTATGTAGAGAACTACTGTCCTCCTCTGGAATCTCATCCAATTGACTGCTGTCTAATGAATCGGCCCAAGCTGCGACCCGTTGCGTCTTCTGCTTCTCGGCATCGTCACTCGCGACAGAGACTTCTCTAGATCGCTCACGAGAGGCACGGCGTTGTGCTCTTTCAGACCGCGCATCGCTCTGCAAATATGCATGGGCTTCTTCCAGATGGTACTGTAGATTCTCTTGAGCTTGCTCAACACCAGCGTCGATAGTATTAGCAATTTCTTCAAGGTTCATGCGCTTACGTGCAATAAGTTGTGTCGGAAGCACCGCAGTTTTGCTTGAGCCGTAGGCATAAGACTGTTGGATTTGTACCTCGGGAAGCCGAGGATTGTTGATGTCGGTTTCTGTGACAGGGGGTTGTTGAGATCCGACTCGAGTCGTTCTTCGTTTAGTGAAATCTGGTGCAATAAGGCTTTCTCCTCGAATCGATCGCTTATTCTGTGGAGTAGTGCTGATGGGCGTGGCACTGGCAGCCCTCGCAGTAGATCGACGAGGGCCATGGTCTGCTATCACCGATTCCAACTTGCTAAAGAACCGTCGCTTTTGTCATGAAGATGCTGTAATAGAATTCGTGACACTCGACTTCATCGGACCTTTGACCTTGATTCAAGACTGCCTCCGTAATTAGACAAAGATCGCTTGAGCGATGTCAGGGTTCAACCCAAATGTGAATCGAAATTGTGGTCGACGAATGAGTTTTGTGAGTTTGTTGATTGAGATCCTGCCAGGGATGATGCGTTTTGGTAGCCGTCGAAGTATGGCAATATTTGAGCTGTAGAAGTTTTGGCCGAGGAAAAGATCCAAGATGCGCCGTTACAGAGTGTTCAAGTTGAAATTTGAAAGCAGCGATGTTGCCAGATCTGTTTACGTTGGAATGTGTGTTGGCTTAATGTTTGAATGTCAACGCGTGCGGGCTGAAGTTCGAAGCGCTGAACGCGTGAAAGCAAAAGGTCCGAAATGCGTCACGTGATTCCGCCACTCCAACGCCGTCTTCGTCATACATTTGTTGCATTGTCATTACTTGAACATTCTATGGGTTACATGAGATAATGAGTTTTGAATTCAATCCAGGTCTGTCTTCTGCGATTACAATCGTACTCCTCTCGACATCTCGCTCAGACCCGGAGGTTTGTGCTCATCCTCCCCATCTTCTCTGCATCGATTGGTGATTCGACTGGCGACTCGTTGTCGAAAACTTCTTCCTCGGATAAAATACGATGTCCACTGACGAAGCTGTGACGAGGTCCCGCAGCATTGGAATCTGCAGACTCTTGGTTTTGGTCTGAAGTGTAAGCTCCTGCACCTTTGCTGCCGTCTGGAATGTGGAAACGCTTGTCGATTCGCAATACCAAGTAGAGGTAAACAACTATAATCTCAACGACAAAGTTGAAGAAGTAGAAGCACCACTTAGCATGATACCATGCAGGCGAACTGCGAGGTTTGGGGTTCCGATAGAGAGTACCTGTTCGGAATGAGGCGCCGAGACAAAGCAAGGTTGCTGATAGTAGTAGAAGTGTAATCTTGGTTCTCCAGCGGCCGACGCCAAACTTTTCCACCTTGGCCTTTCGTGGGAGCAGAAGACCAATACCCACCATGGGAATCGGCAGAAAGGAGATGGTCATCAAATAGGTGCTGGCCGTCCTTTGCAGGTCCAGATCGATCTTTTTGATATGAGGATTGAGGGTGTAAAATGATTGAACGGTGGCAGTAATCACCATTGCAAGCATGGCCAGGACAAGGGCGTAGAGAACTTTGAAGAAGGTCGAGAAGGCTACATGCCAGCCAAAGTTCGGGTGCATGGCGCGGACAATCCGCTGAGTAAATATGAGGTTGATAATGAAGAGTATGAGAACCCCGGCCGAAACAAAGATCTGAGCTGCGATTCCGAGTCGAACATTATGGGGTCGAGTCGCCCAAGCAATACGCTGAGGTGGTGTTAGAAAGCACAAATGAAACCTGAGGAATTACCTTACCAAGACCATTGTTACTATGCGAGCCATACAAAAACCAAATATGAGAGCACTCATGAGAAATTTATGCCCATGTCTGCGGTTGATCTGAAAGATTGTCTTTTAAACTCGTCAGTCTTGTCGAGGACCCAAGGTCATTTTGCAAGGGTACTACTCACCATATGACCAGCAGCTCCGATCATAAAGAGCACAAGCAGTACACTGGATATGGGCACATCGACGCCCACAGTGGGCATACCACCAACGGCTGCTGTCGTTGGTGGATAGGGAGCACCAGTCGCCGGATTGGACATATTTGACATATTGAACTGTTTTATATGATTTGAAGTTGCGAGGCAACAAGTGCAAGAATTGGTAAGTGATGATTGATGAATTTCGACATGTCCGAAAACATGCTCAAGGAGAAATATCTCATGATTTATGTCTTTGGTCGACGAAGTGATGCCTGCGAAGGGCACGACAAAGGACGGCGACTGACATGGCCGCCCGCTCGAATTCTCCAAAGCATGAAGTCACGCCAGAGGAAAAGGTTGTTTTCGCTCGACGTACACGGAACATGGGACAATTACTTACCATGGTTTGAGGTAGAATCGACAAGCGTGAGAAGATGTGGTGACCAATGAGAAGGCGAGCGCATCAAAGAGAGAGTCGGAAGTTAAGGAGGTTCGCGCTCCGGAAGCACCGATGTCGACCGGAAGAATAATTCACCGAATGTGTCTACTGAGTGCTGATTCGTGCATCTTCAGACTTCCCGTTAGAGTCTGGTACGAAGCTGGACCAGCACGAGGGCATTCTCCAACCCGCGGAGTGAACAGGCAACATGAATTGTCACTACAAAATTCTCTAGCATACTAAGGTTTTGGACCTTGCGAAAGATGCAGCTGAATAATCCCAGCCCATTCTCGAGACCCCGAATACGTCGCTATGCAACCCGAGACACCAAACACATTACGTCATCGGGTGACTGCCACTGTCAACGACGATCGCACGGCCAGTGTTCATCAGGATTTGCCGTTTTTAACACATATTGGAGCCGAGTTACATGCGAAGAAGTACCATACTCCTTACAAAGTGATCTAGCTTGAGTCAATCCGGCGGTTGGCAAAACTCGTGCCCAGCCCAGCCAGTGCACGTGACTTGGGTCTTCCACGTGACCAGACACTCGCGTGTCGCTTCGCTGACGCAGTACGTCGAACAAGCCGTTGATTGGTTAAATCCGTCATGCAGCAACTGCATCTGCACCAGCCCCACGAGCGCCACAACGCGTGGATTCTTGATGACATCTCAAGGCGGGGAAAGTCAGGCTCCGAACCATGTACGCATTCACAATGTTGGGTACCAAAGAACTGGTGTTAAAAGACAAAATTGGATCACCTCTCTGTAATCTGAACAGACGATTCCCTTAATTGTCGCCACCCTCTAGTCATAACCCGATTACACAATGGCACCAACCTCTAGCAGTGTTCTGAGCGTCGACTCAATACTCGACTATGTCTCGAAAAGTCTCCCCACCACAGCTGAGGGCGGCTCCGAGAATCTATCCGCAGTCAAGGACCCATACGCCGCCATCGCCATATTCTCGCATGCCTGCATGCTTGCCGTGGGCTTTCGACTAATTGGTCTAGGAGAAGATGACAAGATCGGTAGGTTCGCATATGAGTTGCACAGACATCTTGCTAACCTTCCCGAGATGCGCAGTCCGAGTCACAAGATGTCCAACCTTTACCATCACAATGGAACGCCTCCTCATCATATGCCTTTCGCTACGCTCATTCTCAATCCTCCCTAGAGTATTTACTAAAGGTCAACCGACTGGGCAGTAAGGCAATCATCTTCGGGGTCGGATTGGGTGATGACAAAACTGCTTCTTTCGAAATCAAAGCTCAAGACTACGTTTCCGAAGGTTCACTGAAGGAAGCCGCCACAAGTTTAGACACAGACAGAAAAACCGCGCTAAGAAACATCTTCATATCAAACGGACGCATCGATGACCTTGCCTCATTATTCAAGACCAGCATCATCCAGAAGCTCGCACCAGGCATCCACAAGGCGGGCTACGAAGAGTCATCTTCCTCCACTACAGCAGACCAACCTCGACAACGACAAGAAAGAGACGAAGCCCGTCCACCCCAACGCGATCCCCTACGTGACGACTATCCAGCCCCAGCAAGACCATACCCATTCGACGACCCACTCGCAGCAGCACCCCGCCGACCATATCCCGTCGGCGACTTCCCCCCACCCGGATTCGAAGACGAGCATGAGCTGAACCAACCTCCTCGACGAAGCCCCTTGGCCGGCCAGCCATTCGGCAACATCGGCGAGCGAGATCTTTACCCACCCGGCCTCGGCCCGCATGACCCCTTGCGAATAGGCCCTGGCGGAGGAGGATTCCGCGGCGGAGGCGGCATGCACCCGACCTTCGACGACCCACTCTTCGGCGGACAAGGCGGCAACCAACCATTCTACAACCCGCGAGCCCCTCCAGGCGCGCGCTACGATCCGATCGGGCCCGGCGACGGGCCTCCACATTTCCATGGCGGACCTCGATTCCCAGGCGGAGGACGAGGTGGAGGCGGAAATCCATTCGGAGGATTCGGATCAGGTGACTTTATATAGAATGCATGGGCTCTCTCGAGTCTCTACTACGAACGGGCATGCCCAGCCTCAGGTGTTCAGGGCGACGAGAATCACGACACTGTACGACTACTGGCACTGCTAGAATAGAGAAATAAAAACAAAAACAAAAATCCCCCCGTCGACTCTGCCTCCCATTACCTGTGCTTTCGCGTTTCCTGTCTCGTTTGTTTCCGATAGGCCACCAGAGAGATCCTCTTGTAAAGAAGGACTGCTTGTACCCATTGTCGACAATGTTTCTGTGCTCGAGCTGTATGTAGCCTGTAAGGCGAGTTGCTGCAAGCGTACAAATACGAATGCGAAGATGATTCGGGTATTTCATTCAAGCTACGAACATTGACTCAAAATTATTGGTTCATAGATTCATCATTAATGACATGATGTGTGTATGTTGGACATGGACGCGTCCACACTTCAGCTACATCTCATGCTAACTAATCACTTCTCTAACCAACGTTAACTCCAAAGGAAGACCATCTCCCAGATTACCTGCCTCTGATACCTTGGCTCTTCATATGATCATCATCAGTCATGCCTCTTAGCTCCTCTAAGTAGTCCTTGAAAGTTCCGCTCATTGTCGCGACTTCTTCGAGATGTTGCCTGGTGACAAGAACTTTCCCATCCTTGGTATATTTGTCGTTATTCTGCGCGTCCCATTCAGCAAGTGCAATCATGGTGTTGAAAGCATTCCTGATTTCTCTTCCATTCCAGTTCAATTTGAGAATCGTCTCATCATTATAAGCGTAATTCATCACTGCAAAGTCGACTTTAATGCTTGGCCGTTCGTCTGCAAGTTTTCGGAAGCTTGTATCCCATATTTCTCGACGATTTTGTGCTGTCAGGTTGGGGAGGTGCAACACGGCGTGCATGCGGGATAAAACGGCTTCATCGAAGCTGCCAATACGATTGGTGGTCAAAAACATCAGACCACTATGATACTCGATCGCTCTCAAGAAGACCGACACAATGCTATTGCGTTGAATATCTCCGTGAGTCCGCGATTCCAAGAACACATCTGCTTCGTCGAAAACGAGTACCCCGTTCCAAAGCCTTCCGAGATGAAGCCAATGGTCTAGCTCAGTCTGAATAGTATCGGCGTATGATCCGAGGTCTCCACACGTGATGGTAAGTAGGGGTCGGTGACTGAGCTCTGCAATGCATTCAGCAGTCGAGGTTTTTCCTACACCAGGTTTGCCATGAAGAAGGATTATCTGGCCTCCGCCCTTATTTGGAATAAAATCCGAGCTCCATGGGCCTTGGTGGTCATCTTTTGCAATACCTGGCGTTTTCGACTTGTTCGGATTCAATGCGTAACTACGTGATAATGCCTGGATCAAGCGACGTGCCTCGATGGAGATTTGGAGTTCATCGAGGAGGCGTTCGTTATAGACACAGTCGGATATACATTCGACGGCGAGGACCTCTGTATGAAGTTAGTTATCGAAGGACGAGGATTGTCTTGAATTGTTTATAAGACTAGGTAAATGCTGTGAAAAGAAGATTTCGGGGCCATAATTTGACAAAAGAGGAATGCAGTGAAGCACTTACCCCATAGGCGTTCTTGTAGAACATAGGCTTTCATGGTTGGTGAGCATATTATATACTGCTCATCGGGCAATTCTTCCGTTGCAGAAAGATCGAATTTCTTTGATTTTGACGTAGATTGAAAGGATTTCGGTGCCTTCCCACGCCATCGATCTGGACGCGGGGGTCTTCTATAACCACCATTGTACTGACTGTCATCAGAATCCTCGGGTGATCTGTCGTCATAAGGGTCGGGATACGTCGCGTATCGGTCGTAGGTTGTGTATCGATTCGGTCGTGCAGGCTCCTGGTGATTTGGCTCTTTCTGCCCATAGTACCACCTCTCCAAGTCCACTATTATTCTGGCATCGAGGCGTCGCCGAACACCCGAAAAAGTGTCGCCGTGATAGTCAAACTGTCCCCTATTCGCCAGGGTTTGGTATCGTCGGCCACGTTGAATCAATCGTGCTCGAACACTTCCGTCCGAGTCCTCCAAGAACCTGGCGGGATAAATCTCTAAATCACAGATGCGTTTCTCGCCTTTGAAAGGGTTGACAACAAAAAGTTTTGTTTTGAGAATAGCTTTGCGGCCGTCGTGGGTACGGTAGGTTACTCGGATGTTCATTCTCTTGATCGAATGACCTGTCGCTACGCCATCGCTTCGTCGTAACCGTCTCTGATTCACGATTGGTTTATCATCATCGTCGTACCGGAAAGGACCTTCAAGGGAAAAGCTCTTGACTTGATAGGCTTGCATCTCGATCTTATTCGCCGATGAAGCTTCGTAAACCAACTCATCTGGGGGAATAGGAGCCATAACCATTCAAAGGTGCACATGGGTGTCTCTGCCTGCCACCGTTGTTTCTCGCGTGACATGGCTGAAAGGAACTGTGCGTCGAGAAAAGAATATAACATCTTGATATGTGAAAATGCATCTTCTTGCCTCTGTATTTCGTCTTCAGAAGATTCGTCTACGTCCGAATCTTCCGCATCTGTGTCATAAGTATGAGTTGGCTTTTTCACGTTAGCACGAGTTGCCACATCGACAGGTTCCCTGTGCACAAGCTGATCGCGAAAGTGTAACAAAGCACAAAATGGCTCAGGCACCACTAAAAACTGACTATCCCTCGCGACCCCGGGTAATGCCCAGCAACTGCTTCAATAGCTCGGATCAGGTGCGGTGAGTAGATGCGGAGAAGTACGCCTGCTTCTTGCACAATCTCAAATGAGCCCTCTAGAACTGTGGTAGGTTTGCCATAGCGAGGAGGCGCATAAAGGTCGTCGTAAGAGCTCGCATAGCGAATAGGCTCAGACTGAGAGCTGTCCGACATACTCCAGCTCGTTTCGCGTACGACTTTGTTACGCGGACCAAAGCGACCGGGTTTTGCACCAGAGACGTACTTCTGGACTTCGAAGACAGGCAAGTCTCCAGCAGCATAAGCATCTGTCAGCATCTTTGTAAGTTTCTCTTGTTTGCGACCCTGCCTGTCGCGAAGAGGTAGGGCGCTTTTGATAGACTTTGGGGACCTCGTTTGCGCTGAACCTGACGCATCATGGGGATATACCTCAGCAGAATAGACAATGTCCGGCGTTGTCTTCTCCTTTTTTGGTTTTTTATTGAGGGCAGGCTTTTCTGAAATATCCATGAAAGGCATTGGCATCGGCATCGGCATTGGTACGTCAAGTCCGATCGGCATCCCTCCCATGCGAGCCCCTCGAGCACCTGATGTAGTGAGACTGCAATCGTGCTCATCTGCGCGCTCAACTGTTGGACAGTGTCTCGCAGGTCGTCGAAATCCGATTTTGCGAATGTAACTTCAGCCTTGGAGCCATTCGGAGCTGCTTTGGCTGTTCTCTTGCGGCGTGGACGAATGCCTCGGCGTATGCCATTATCTGACCCAAGATCTTGGAGTATGTCATCTTCAATCTCCTCCGTCGCGCTATCCGCCCCGGAAACGTCGACTACAGCCCTGAGGAAATTCGCTTGAACAGATCCCACACGGGTACCGGTGCGGCCCGCCATGGACCCACCGAGTAATCCTGCGTCGTCTTTCAAAGAGGCGTGCGTAGAAGCCTGCCAGGTGTAAGGAGACATGGGTAAGTAGGTGGTTATGCGGGGATCGACGAAAAGGCTGGGCGCTGTGTCACCATGGAGATGTGTAGCTGTCGTGTGAAGAGGATCGAGTTGTCGTGGGCTCCCCGAGGGTGTATCAGATATCCGGAGAAGCTGCCGCCGTGGCCCACGAGTTTGTCAACCCCAGTACATATAGATGATTTGTCGTCCTCGGTGAGAGTGCCTTCTAGCTCAAGATTGATTGCTGCGGCTGGCATTGAGATATAGTAAGGCTGCCAAGGCGTAGGTCGATGTTACAAGCGTAAAGGTAAGGAACGAAACCAACCCGCTAACCAACAACGGAGTAAATCCTCACCATCTGACAACCGCATATGCACAGCCACTCGATGAGGGCCAAAACGTGGCAGGCTGTGCCACCCTATATCTCCCTGCCGCATTCAACAATCATCGCTGTAGATACTACTTGAGGCAGTAAGTGATCTCGTTTCCTTATTCTCCTCATTTACCTTTCAATGCTGTGATCAAAATGTCCTCCTCAGGTGGTGTACTCCAGCAGATTGAACAAATCCCACCATCAGATCTGGTCACGAGTCATACCAATCAGAGACCCGCACGACCCACCAATGCTGCGGATGAGAGAGAGCATTGGCAACAGTTCTTTCAGCATAATGATCAGTCGAGGTAAGCATGCCTTTTCCGATAAACGATGACTACTTGCTGAGCCGCCTCTAGCACCGAGGTTCGCATTCTACATGGGGAAGGACAACATCTAGCCAACATCCTCCAGAAGGCGGCTCCTGGAGACACAAGATCCACTTGGTCGTACCAAGATTTGCAAGAAGCAGTCCAATCTTCAAAGCAGGCATGGGAGTCCAAAGAGCGTCTGGGAGGAGGGAAACCGCAGAAGCTATTCCACAGTCTCATGCAACATTTTGATATGCACTCTACCTTGTTTCAGATCTTCCCATCGTCAAATACTTATGCATCATTAGTAGCCGGAGCAGCTACCGTTTTAGTGAAGGCCTCTGTCAACCATTCGAAAACGATCGAGGAGCTTAGTAATGCTTTGGATTCCATCAGTGATGCCATCAGTCTCTGTACAGATGGATCGAAGCTCATTCGCAGTCAGGCCATGCAAAACGCCATTGCCAAGCTCTATATTGCCGTCTTTCTCTTTTTTGGGGATGCTATCATATGGTACAAGTCGTCCAGTACCAAAAAGATATTGAATAGTCTTCATAAAGACTTTTCTGAGAAGTTCCGGAAGTCCGTGGAGACGATCAAAGAGCAGGCCGCTGCAGTTCGTCATGCAGCCGATCTGGGCTCACAGGCCGAAGTGAGAGTCATGAGACTCGATGTAGAAGAACTTCGTGAAGAGTTGCACGACGCCCGCCTTGGACTGTCGGTCGAAATGCGTGCGCTGGCTGAGTATATGGTCTGGCAACATGGCGAAACTCTGAAGCAGCACGAGATCACCCAGGAGCTTTTGAGAAAGGTTACAGCAGAGGCTTTCAGTCTGTCTTTGCGGAGCATCAGCACTTTAGAGGTTGAGAGCAGTCGGGATATGACTTTGGCTTTGCCAGCACCGCCTGAGGAACCCCTACACCCGCAACTATATCGGCGGAAGCCATCTCCCTACTTCTTCAGTCGCTCATCACATTGCAGCTTGAACGTTCGGTAGGGGTTTTGCATACGGACCCAATCCGTTTTCAAACTCTGTTTGATATTCAGCTCGCCCAAGCGGTCAATGGATGGCTTTCGACCACGTCACAGCAATTGTTATACCTCGAATTTCTGCTCAAAGAGCAAGCGGCAGGGACTGATCACATGATTGGAGCCCAGACCATGAGAGTACTTGCGGAAGCCAGACTACCGGCAGTGACGTTTTCACAATCACTCCACCCGAAGGAGGCAAAGACAGGAGGAAACGATAGTGACGCAGATATGATTGTTGCGATGCTGAGCATCGCAAGGGATATCATCCAGCAACTGCCCAAAGATGACCAGCAGTCCTCACCTGTCTGGTGCACATTAGGACAGCACACAGATTCCCAAGGTGTGGACTTGATAACAGCAGGGCAGATTCTCGACGCTGCCTTTCAGGCGGCTCCTACTGACCTTCATATCGTTCTCGTCGGATATCCCACGTTTTGGCTTTCCAGTGAATCTGGGATCAAATTATTCCTGGAGATTGTCCGCAAGGCTTTGACGCGGGACGATTTAAATATGCGTGTGATTATTATCACCCAACGCAAATTGCATAGACTGATCGAACAGCTTCGACCTACCGAGGTCAGATTGATCACATCGTCTGCTGGTACCAAAGCTCTCAAAGCCCCTGTTATGGTGCGAAGGGCGAAGACCGAGAAACCGTGATGGCTTTTGGTTTGATGTTTTCGAACTTACGCAGAGTGAGCGTGTTGGATTTTGTCAATGATACCAAAACTGATGAGGTTTGCTTGCATAGCGTGTTGATAATGGCATTAATAGTTGACTGGTTGGTACACGTTGATGTTCACCTTGGGCTCTGGGGCCTGCTTGGCCACAGCAGTGGCGATGAAGAATTGCCACTGGGGTTGTCTAGGGGATTCTTTAGGGATCTCCAGGCGTTTCTCCAGGCTGCTTACCCCCTAAGTGCCCCTATTACTGCGTATTCCATCCCTAGTTAGTACAAGCTCAAGGCAAAAAGGCCATTAGGTCATCAAGATCGCAATGTCTTGGCATTGGCATCGCTAGCTCGAGCCTTGCAAGTTGTAATTCACCATCTGCCATCTGCGGTTGGCACTTGAACCAGGCCATGTCATTCATCTTGTCTCCCATTTTCAACAGCACAACAACCTCGTCCACCCTCAGCCAATCTTCCAGTATTCTATTGAGCCTGTTTCATTCACCCTCATAGTACCATCCACCCCCTTCGAAGAACCTGTCAAGTCGCACACATTTCCGTTGACAACACCCCCCACCCTCCCCGGTTCAGCCATCACAACAATCCCCAGCTCTCACACGACACCCCCAATCCTCACCCTCAGGCATTCCTGCGGCTCCTCACCCTCTCTATCTCATATCCTGACTGAGCCCAAACTCAGCCATGGACTCAAAAATGGACGTCGACGTGGGGAAACCCGCGCAGCCTCATGGTTTGAGTCCTGTGTCAGACCCCCAATCAATACCCACACTTGATGGCTGGATCGAGAGCTTGATGGAATGCAAACAACTGGCAGAGAGTGATGTTGCAAGACTATGCGATAGAGCAAGAGAGGTCCTCGAACAGGAATCCAACGTCCAAGCCGTCAAGTGTCCTGTCACCGTTTGTGGTGATATCCATGGTCAATTTCATGATCTGATGGAACTCTTCCGCATTGGTGGCCCAAATCCAGACACGAATTACCTCTTTATGGGAGATTATGTAGATCGTGGATACTATTCAGTCGAAACAGTCACTCTTCTCGTCGCTTTGAAGATCCGATACCCCAGCAGAATCACTATCCTTAGAGGAAATCATGAGTCAAGACAAATCACTCAAGTCTATGGCTTTTACGATGAATGCTTACGAAAATACGGCAACGCAAATGTCTGGAAATATTTCACTGACCTCTTTGATTACCTCCCTCTCACCGCCCTTATCGACAATCAGATCTTCTGCCTTCACGGCGGTCTCTCCCCCAGTATCGATACCCTTGACAACATTCGCTCCCTCGACCGAATTCAAGAAGTCCCACATGAAGGACCTATGTGTGATCTGCTATGGAGTGATCCCGATGATAGATGTGGATGGGGCATAAGTCCTCGAGGTGCTGGCTACACCTTTGGTCAAGATATTTCCGAAGCATTCAATCACAATAACGGCCTGACCTTGGTCGCAAGAGCCCATCAGCTGGTCATGGAGGGCTACAACTGGTCACAAGATAGAAACGTGGTGACCATCTTCTCGGCTCCAAATTACTGCTATCGCTGCGGTAATCAAGCTGCCATCATGGAGATTGACGAACATTTGAAGTACACATTGTGAGTTTTGGCCTTCAATCACTACTGATCTGTACTAATTTTCTTTACAGTCTACAATTTGACCCATGCCCAAGAGCGGGAGAACCAATGGTCAGTCGTAGAACACCAGACTACTTTTTGTGAGCGTGGGCATTTGATGTCCTTGTATGACATCAGATCTCTTTCTACAGGTAGAGCTTGGACGATTGCGGTCAAGAGACTTGCAACAAGAATGAAAACCATCAAGATCACGCACCCAGAAAGGTGTGATAATACACAGGTCCACCACATGATTTCTTGATCCCAGACCCTTGTAGGTGGATAATGTATGCTACATTTGAACTTCTGAACAAGAAAATACAATCATGGAACAGGAGTGTGACCCTCGATGTTGTGTCAACGAGGGTAATGACAGAAACCTCATTTGTACTGGTTTTGTTCTACTGAGGCACACCTGAGGCAGTCTTCTCCATTAGAATCAGAGGAGCCCGGACATCAGCTCATGTGTGCTTCTTGTGTTATACCCAGATGTTGACTGGCATGGTTGAGTAAACGGTGTCTTTAGAAGCAATGCAAACCGTCGATTGTCGATTTCTTCATGACATACATTCGTTGAATCATTTAGTAATACCTTGACCACTCGTTGTTGAAATGGCTATCGCTCTATCACCCCCGACCATGTCCAAACGGGCATAACCACGTAGAATCACATCCAGCCATAGAAGCACTCATCCCATCGTGGCAAGCACTGCATTGGAATGTCTCGTAAACACCAACCTTCTCACCTCACCCCCAAGGCTAGTTACTCTTTCAGCACACCCCGCGGTCCTCCCACACCAGGGGAGCTCAGAATCAATTATTAGAAAAGTCTTGCTGAGCAGTAGATATATCGAGGAGGGGGAACATCGTGATACTGATTAACATCCGGGTGCCTACCCACCTACCTGGCAAAAAGTCGACCTCGTGCCGGGTGTCTGTCTACTCGAGTCTACTCGAGTCTACTCGAGTCTACTCGGATTTACCCGCCAAGACAGGCATGGACACTGGACAGTTTACGTAGGTAGGTAAGGAGCCCGTTGCTGCAATGCTCAAGGAGAGACGCGGGCGCTGGTTGATCAGCAGTAATTGTCATTGAGTCGTGAATCATGTGTTTGGACGGGAGAGAATGTATGTGTTCGTTCGTGTGTATGGGGGATGGGTGTAATGTTCGGTTTCGTTGTCACACAGCATGAACTCGCTGATAAACACCGGGTTAGGTATAACATTCATTACCGTGCCAGCCATTGCACATTCTGTAAGCTGGTCACTCTACTTCTACAAGAAAAGGCTTATTTCTACATACTTGCCGACGATCCAAGCCGGCGGTTCGACGACACGCATGGGTCTGAGGCTCTCGACAGCAAGAGGCATAAATACAACCCCGCGCGTCGAGAAACACCAAAGGCCAGACAGATGACATTTGCATCCGGATTTGCAAGGCTGTTTTCAGGACAGAGTGTCGAACTCGGGATTGACCCAGGTCGGTGAACCGCTCTTGGATCGCAGGACTGGGCCGTATCGGTGCAATAGGGCGAAGATGGGCATGGCGCCGAAGAAGACGATGATGCCTTGTGCGGCGAAGCACCATGTCCATCCGCTCTGGGTTTGCCAGGGGGCGATGAAGAACTGTGGGTTTCATGGTCAGTTGAAGATCTCGGATGTGTAGTATCAGAGAGGAGTAGATGTTGGCAAAACTTACGGGATCGATAAAGGCGGACAAATTGAGCAGGACAGCGTAGAAGGTCACGATGCTCATGCTCTGCAATGGATAACAATCGACGATATATGCGCACACGACGGTATTGCCCATTTGAATGCCAGCTGCAAAGAGGAAGAAGGCCACCTGGCCGACCATCCAATGATACATCCGGTCGACACTGATGCCCCAGATGATGAGACCCAGGGCACTGAGGAGACCAGCAGGGTAAATGAGCCAGAGACGCATTTCGGGCATTCGCACGCCACCGTTCTTCTTTGCGAGCTTGGTGATCATCCAATCGCTGAGTGTGCCGCCGAGGAAGATCTCAGCGAAGAGAGTGCCAAGAAGAAGTCCGATGAATAGCAGACCCTGGATCTGTGGTGCGAAGTCAAGGTATGCGGCTGGAAGCATGGTGATGACACTGAGAATCCACCAGTACCAGGTAAAACAGTAGGTGAAGACGGCGATAAAAACTGCGAGGAATTTGAATGTGAGAATGAATCGAATACTCGCGTCCCAGACCTTTGGGTGGCGCATGCCAGGGACTGGCTTGTAGTTGACATAGGGGAGTTTCTTGGTGCGAGGTAATGTGACGACGCTGGCGTCGCTGCGACGTCGACCTACTTTCTCGATGTCGACTCCTCCTGCTTCATCGGACGCTGTGGCCATGGGAGTTGAGCGAGCATGTGGTTTCGCGGGTAGAGGGTCTCGGGCATGAAAACGACTTCAAGAATCAAGAGGACTCCGAAGAGAATAGCCAAGAACCATTGAACCCAGGCAGTTGACACGATATTGAGGAAACCTCCAAGGATAGGACCAGCCAGTAAGCCTGTGTCGATGGCCAGTACCCATAGGCCAATCTTTTGCCCTCTTTCGTGCTCGTAGAACATGTCGCCGATAGTAGCCAGACCGACTGTTGAGGCAGGTGCTACACCTAGACCTTGAAAGAAGCGACTGGCCATATAGCTGCCATAATTGTGTGCTTCTGCCGCACCGATAGTGGCCGCAAAGGCCATGAGTGTTCCAATCAAAAATACCACACGACGACCGTAGATGTCGGCCAACGGTGACCAAATGAGAGGACCGACCGCTAAACCTAAAGCTGGGATTGCGACGGTCCAGTTGACCTGCGAGTAGGAAATCCCAAGCTCCTCCTGCAAATCGGGAAACGATGCGACGGTGGTCGTTGTCAAGTAAGTGAAGAGGAAATACTTGAACATGGTGATCGCCAAGATGGTGTTTTTCTGGAAAGCGCTCCAATTCAGAGGATCGAGAGGATCTGTAGTCGGTTGAGGATGTACTTTGATGCCATCACGAATTACGATATTTTCTGCAGCTGGGGGTGCTGGGCTGGTGATGGTTCCGTCAACCTTTTCAACCGGCTCGTTTGACAAGACCCCATCATTTGCGGGCAGCACCTCTTTCTTCTCGTTGATGATTTCCGTCATGGTTTACTGGATGATGGGGATTATGATGGGTTGTTCTCGAGGAAAATGGAAAGCAACGAGGACAGTGTCCAAAGGAAAGTACTAAACACAGGAAAGTAGCGAGATGGAAGTATATCAGAAACAACGTGAGATCAAAATGTCGCGTAGAAACACAGGTTAGCGCTAAGAAAACCACGTTCTAGCTGCATAACGGCAAGCCGAATCTGAGATTCGACAAGTATTGGATCGGTCACCTCGAGTAGGCCACGGCCTCAGTCACCGATGCGGTAACCAGGGTCCTCTGGGTTTCCAATACACAGGCTGGAAGAACTTGCGAGGATCCCGTGTAACGGCTTATCTTTTCCGCTTGATTCGTGTAACATGATAGCATGTCTAATGAGCCCACGCGATATATTCTTTCTTCGATGGCAAAGGCCTCATGGCGTCCTGCTGAAACGGAGGCAACGCCCTGGTGGTTGCCGTGCTCGTGTTTTTGACGACCGAGGGTTTCCAAATAGGTAAACAATGTACAACACTTGCATTAGAGCCAGTTTGGCGTCTGTTAGTGAGAGATTGATCGTGACAAAGGCAAAGACTGGGGAATAGATAAAGACATGATAAGCTAACAATGATAGGCCGACCACAGCCTGATGTTTGGAAATTATATGCCAAGCTTTTCTCCTGTAATACTAGTACCGATCTGCTGGTAAGCTGGTATCCATCAAAACAATCTCTTAGGCACTATTGGGGAAACGTGCACCTAGAGTTTCCTGCTTATAGGTGAGTTCTTGGCTTATCGCGTACCGTGTACTGTACAAGGAATTACAGAACGGCAGGGGTGACGCAGGGCACTTTCCATCCAAAGATAAGGAAAATGATGCACTTTGATTGGTCAAGCTCACCGCAATTTTTGTCTCTCGCCATCCCAGAAACTCGTTCCACCAATTCTCCGGATCCTTCGCCAACAGCCACTTAAACTTACGTTTCAGTATTTGCTCATACAATCGGCCGAATGCGGCTTCGACCTCGTCACGTCGGTCGCTGCTCGTCGGTCAGGCATGCCGTTCCCAAGCAGTGGTCAAGTTCTCGGTGGGTCAATGTACAACGTGCTGATCCACGGTGATTCTCGACGCTTGATTGAATTCAGCAGCCGATAAACATGAGATGCATACGCCTGAGCCCACTAAAGTTGCTTGTGGTACATCCTAATGGCAACTTCATCTTCACAATCAATATCTTTTATCTCTGAATTTTGCGAGATATTTCTGGATTACCAGTCTATCGACCAACGATTTGCCGTCCTTGGAGGATCTTGAATTCCGTGGTAATCAGAAGTCATGCGGCGTTACAGTACTGTCGGTACGTAATGGTAGATTTCTGATCTTAAAAGTGCAATACTGACCCATTTGCCATTTCAGAGGAGCAGCACAGACGCCCTTCAATGGCGTCCACAGATCAGATTCAGGAGGCTCCGAATGAAAGTTCTGCTCTCCTCCCAAAGAAACATGACGACGACGATCAATCGACAAGCCAGGATGAAGGCGAGATACTGGACATCTTGCCCGAAGATGAGACATCTACGAAAAAGCTCATCCTTCACGAATTCTGGGTTCTGTTCCGTGGCTCAATCCCTGTTGTTCTAGCCTACACCTTGCAAAATTCACTGCAAACGATTTCAATCTTGATCGTCGGGCGAGCTTCTCCCCAGGATCTTTCGACCGCGGCTTTCTCATATATGTTTGCAATGTGCTCCGCTTGGCTGATCGGAATGGGTGGAAGCACTGCTCTAGATACCCTGGCCTCGTCTACTTTTACCGGAAGCAAGAACAAACATGATTTGGGAATCTTACTGCAACGATCCTTTATTGTTCTGACCTTGTTCTACGTTCCTGTGGCCATACTATGGACCTGCTCAGAGCCACTATTCAAAGCGCTCGGCCAAAGTGACCAATTGTCCAAGGACAGTGCCAAATTCTTGACATGTCTGATTCCAGGTGGCCTTGGCTATATCTATTTTGAGACAATGAAGAAATACCTTCAGGCACAGGAAATCATGCGACCTGGGACCTACGTCCTGCTGATCACTTCGCCCATCAGTGCTGCACTGAACTATCTGTTTGTTTATTCTCTCGGCTGGGGTCTATTTGCCGCACCATTTGCCACAGGAATCGGATATTGGCTATCTTTCCTTGGCCTTCTTCTCTACGCCAAATTTGTCGCGGGCGGCGAATGTTGGGGTGGCTGGACCAAAAAGTCTTTGCAAAACACGGGCACTTTTGCCAAATTAGCAATCCTTGGAGTTTTACATGTAGGATCAGAATGGTATGGGCGTTCTCTCGCAAATGACGGATCTTCAGACTAACGAACTACAGGTGGGCGTTTGAGATTGTAGCTCTTGCAGCTGGTCGACTCGGAGAAATTCCTCTAGCCAGCCAGAGTGTAATCATGACAGCAGATCAAGTTCTCAACACCATTCCCTTTGGAATAGGTGTCGCGGCAAGTGCCCGTGTGGGAAACATGTTGGGTTCACGCAATGCCAAAGGCGCTGCCCGCTCAGCCAATACCGCCGCCTGGCTCAGCATCTTCGTCGGAACCTTCGTTTTGGCAATACTTATGGGCACCAAGAATCATTTTGCCAAAATATTCAATGACGATCCCAAGGTGGTCAAGCTCACGGCTGATGTCATGCCATACGTTGCACTGTTTCAGATTGCCGACGGCCTGAACGGAAGTTGTGGAGGAGCTCTCAGAGGTATGGGCAGACAACATATCGGAGCCACAGTCAACCTCATCAGCTATTACTGTGGAGCTCTCCCTCTCGGTATCTGGCTAGCTTTCCATGGCTGGGGTCTTGCAGGTCTCTGGGTAGGACAATGTATTGCCTTATACTTGGTCGGTTTCGGAGAGTGGGTGATTGTGGCATGGAGTGACTGGGAGCATCAAGTCAAGAAAGCGTTTGAACGAATGGACAATGATGAACTCGTTGAGACTGGCGAGGCTGGCTCATCTGGCGCAGGGACGGCTAGCAATGGTGCTTCGTGATGGATATAGAAAAGTCAGCTCAGAATTTGATAAAGTCACGCAACGATTACGAGGAATGAGTCTTTCCAATAACACAATCTATCTGTGTTCAGAAGGTATATTTGGGTGTGTATCTGAAAGCATCTACCGTGATTTCACAGTATTCTCCGAGGGTAAGGTATCTCAAATCCATGTCCATTGGCATGTTATGTCGTTCAAAGAGAAAGTGCATCTTATCGATCTAGCAACAGATCTCTATAAACAGTGATTGACTTCTGCGTAAGAACACCTAAGGATTACTCCTAACGAAGCACCTCAGATATGGAAAGGAAGCATCCTTCTCCAATTACAGTTAGTCGGTAAGATTCTTACAACTAGCCAGATACAGTTAGCCCTCTTTCCCCTCTAACCCGAAGCCGTCTCCGCCTGGGACTTGATTGCCGATCTCATTTGTGTACAATATCACTCAACTGATAAGGATTCGTGTTCCAGGATACTGCAGTCTGCAGCCCGTGCAGAAAGCCAGAGGGACAATATGTGACCAAAACCAATAGGTCAGTGCCCGATGAGCCTATTCTCCAGTCCTGTTCCAGATGGACATCAGCGATACGCATCCACCGCGGTCATGGTCTGATTCTCGTCCTTGTCATGAACGCAAAACAAGAACATTGTCGAATCCACCACCTAGCACCCATCCATCTGGGTGTCTCCCGGGCCCGGCATTGGGCAGGCTGCCCCATGCCCCGGGACAAGATATCTATCCTAGCGCCGAATGTATGTTTCTGGACGCACGATTCGATCGCGGCAGGCTGCCCTACACCTATTCGAGAAGGTTAGATGCAACTCATGCTTGAGCATGCCGTCACCCATGTGGGAAAAAAGTGGCCTGGACGTTAAGGCGGGGCAGACCTGAGATAGAGTCTCGACCATACTCAAATAAGCAGCCCAGATGCAACAGGTGCATATGATGGATAGTTGGAGTATCAGGCAAGCTCGAACATGATGCACTTGGCTTGTCGGCGTACTGCTCGGTGCGGAGTGGTGTTTACGTTTCTCTGGAAAAAGTTACCTCGCCGAAATGCAGTGGTGGTCCCGGTCCTGATCATGATCATTATTACAAGTACTCTCATGAGGAAAGGTAGGTGCCTTCAACGACCTCGACATTCCTCCTCTACTTCCTGAGATTGGGCTTCGTTGCATTCAAACTACCAAGAAGCAATATGAAGTTCACATCCGTTGCTCTTCTGGCATGTGCCAGCTGTGTTCTGTCTCATGGAGATCACGGGCATGACCAAACACCTGTTTCTGGACCACACAAATCCTTGTGGTATAACACTTTGCCAGGTGATGGTGGTACACAGGTATGAGAGACTAGCATATTGGACAGAGACACGATTGTTGACACGCAAGAACAGGCTGATTCCGTCTTCTCCGGCATCTCAACCTTTGGACGTCTTCCGTACTTCCCTTGTCTAGCCAGTGATGAGGAGAAGTTCGACATTGCTTTCATCGGTAGGCAGCTTGGGCGCAGCATAGTTCACGACAAGAGCAAAGTTCTGATATTCATGGACAGGTGCACCATTCGATACCGGCACCTCATATAGACCAGGAGCTCGATTTGGCCCTAGTGGCATCAGACAAGGTTCTCGACGCCTCAATCTTTAGTACGTGATTTTGGTGTCCCAGTCGAATGCTTACTTGTTTCTCAAACAAAGGCTCACGAAGACTCGGATTTAGCGGCGGGTACAATGTGCCTTTGGCATCAAACCCTTTCAATTTCTGGGGCAAAGTGATTGATTGTGGTGACATTCCAGTTACATCGTAAGATACTATGGTCCCCCTTGCAACAAAAAATGGCTCGGAGTACAGCTGGGAATGACCACGGT
This sequence comes from Exophiala lecanii-corni, assembly GCA_003955835.1. Taxonomy (NCBI): domain Eukaryota; kingdom Fungi; phylum Ascomycota; class Eurotiomycetes; order Chaetothyriales; family Herpotrichiellaceae; genus Exophiala; species Exophiala lecanii-corni. The sequence continues at coordinate 3,134,893 of CP034372.1, read as the reverse complement.
TGCTAACCTTCTTCGTCGCCAGATACGACAACCACTATGCCCTTCAGCAAATCGAGGACGGGCATAACGCTCTCTTGACCCGAACCCCATTCACCGCGGCAAACGAGCCCGGCATCAGCAAGGCTGGCAAGACTCTCCCTCGAATCATCACCCTCGGAGGAGACCACACCATCACTCTACCCCTGCTCCGATCCATCAACAGAGCCTACGGCCCCATCTCCGTGATCCACTTCGATTCCCATCTCGACACGTGGAAGCCCAAGGTGTTCGGCGGCGCACCCAGCAAACAAGCCAGCATCAACCACGGCACATACTACTATCACGCGAGCGAAGAAGGTCTCCTTGCCAACGACAGCTCCATCCACGCCGGCATCCGCACCACCCTATCAGGCCCATCTGACTACGAGAACGACGGCTACTGCGGGTTCACACGCGTCGAGGCACGTGAGATCGACGTCATTGGCACCGAAGGCATCATCAAACGTATCATAGACCGTGTCGGAACCAAGAACCCAGTCTACCTGTCCATCGACATCGACACGCTGGACCCAGCTTTTGCACCTGCTACAGGCACACCCGAGACCGGTGGCTGGAGCACCAGAGAGTTGCGCACGATCATCCGTGGTCTGGAGGGAATCAACTTCGTTGCCGCTGATCTCGTCGAGGTTGCTCCTGCTTACGATACTAATGCCGAATTGACCACTATGGCCGCTGCTGACGTGCTATTTGAGGTTATGACGGTGATGGTCAAGAAGGGTCCTCTTACCGTCAAGGCTTCTCAGGCCGAGATCGAGCCAGCTGTCGAGTTGTAAGAAGTTGACATGGGCACAGGACCGGTGGTTGGTAGGCAAAGGGTAGCTTATGCCATCATGGTGTCGGCGACCTTGCGAATACTTGCTACGATTGGTCTCATCTTATCCCAGCTAGGCCTGGGCAATACTCTTCGAAATTGATTAGGAGACGAAACTGAAGGATGTAGAGACATGAACACATATTCAAATCTATGTAGGACAAGGACTGGAAATCTAAGCTGATCTTATAATTTGGGCTTTGCAAGCTCCTGCCCTCGTGCTTTCACCGTCTTCCGCCTGACCCACCAGTTCCATAGTATCTCCCACGAAGCGGTGGTCGCCATAAGAGGGGGGCATAGCAAAAGCAGCCAACTCCACCATCTAGGACTTTTTCCTTTGATCTTCTGCACGACGTCGGCGATTTGAACTTTTAGCTCGTCTTTGCTGCCATCGTTGTACAAGACATATCCTCTCCCAGCATTTGGATTGCCATTGTTCCTTGCCTCATTCCTCGCTGCCTTCTCCCGTACGTCCACCTGACTCTTGACCCTGTTTTCAGCATCTTCTGGAGTAAGAAAGGCGTCTCTCGCGCATAAACGTTGTAATTGGATCTTGGGATCCGAGACCGCAACCACCAGGATCGTGCCGCAGAATATATCCAGCCCAGACTCAAACATCAAGGGTATATCGAGGACCACAGCCCAGTAACCCAAGAGATAATAATACAGCACAGATCTGACCATGTAGAACCGTACCGCTGGATGTACAATAGCATTAAGCTTCTTCCGGTCCCGCACCCGCTCTTCACTGTTTCCAAAGACTCTCCGACCCAACGCAGGTCGATTTAATGGCCTTCCTTTTCCATTGGGGCCGTCTTCTCGTCCCCCGGAGAGTGGATCGGACGCTGGTAGTAGGAGATCGGGTGTGGTAGGTCCAAAGGTTGAGACAATGCGACGGTAGCCCCATGATCCAGGCTCGACAGCTTTGCGGGCGAGCAAGTCGGCGTCGATCAGAGGTAATGAGTAAGGCGGGGATGAGAGAACACTGGCAGCCGTGGACTTGCCAGTGGCGATGGATCCTGTCAATCCAATGACCCGCATGATTGATAGGGAGTCGATCTACTGTCTTGCATCAAGGTAGTAATTTGTATCTCGAAAGCTGGAACTAACAATCGGAGGGGTTCTCCTGCGTGCTGAACAGGCCGAGGCAATGACGATTGTTTCCAACAATGGCCCTTGACATTCCGGTGGAACAGATATTCCGCTCCGGGTGCTTCACAAGGCCTGACAAGGCTGTTAATTTTTGGGGATATGATCGTGGAGATCAACAAACATTTTCATTCAACAACAATATCAATTCACATTCTAAGTGCAAGTTATATTCTGAACGTTGGCACAAGTCTTTGACCACCTTACCATCTGGCCAAGCGTGTCGGGAGGAGCGAAGGTCTCACAGTCATCATTCTGAGTCATTTCAAGGGTATTCTCGGGCTGAGCCCAAGCCTTCAAGTTTCACAGCGAGGCCAGATGAGTTACTCGAATTGAGTACAGAAAAGACCTGGTCTGGTGTGAGTTATGTGTATGCGAGCTATCAGAGCTCATGCGCATTGCTTCCGAAGTCTGCATACTGCCGTGTCTCAAAAATCTGGAAAAATGACTTCAGTCTCGTTTGCTTTGAATCCGGCGGAAGAGCTGTTCCGCCAATGTCTTCTCGATTGTCGACAGGAAATGCATCAAGTTCCGGGCATGAAGGACCTCGTTCTTCGGTTCACTGGTGGCTGGGTTCGAGACAAACTACTGGGTGTTCCAAGCCATGATATTGACGTGGCACTGAGTACAATGACAGGCTGGCAGTTCGGTCAGGCATTACAAGCCTTCATGAAAGACCATGGCGTCAAATATGAAGAAGAGGCTGCCAAGCAAGGCTTCAAGGCTGAACTCAAGGACATTCACAAAATCGCAGCCAATCCCGAAAAATCAAAGCATCTTGAAACGATCACGACAAGAATGTTTGGGATAGATGTTGACTTTGTCAATTTGAGGAAGGAGGTCTACAACGAGGATAGTCGGAACCCACAGATGGAATTTGGGACCGCGGAAGAAGATGCTTTGCGGAGAGATGCTTGCGTCAATGCACTCTTCTACAACCTTGACACCCAAACAGTGGAGGATTTTACGGAACGAGGACTAGATGATATGAAGAACAAGATCATCCGCACACCTCTTGAACCATACCAAACTTTCAAAGATGACCCACTACGTGTCCTAAGGCTAATTCGGTTCGCCTGCCGGCTCGACTATCAGATCGAACAATCCGCTCAAGAGTCAATGAAAGACAAGACGATTCATGAGGCCTTGCGTCTCAAGATCAGCCGGGAGCGCGTGGGAGTCGAGATTGACAAGATCATGAGGGGACCGGATCCCTTCACGGGCCTGAAATATATCAACGACTTTGATCTTTTCCCTACAGTGTTCGACAACCCGCAGGATACCAGATCTCCGCTGGACCCGAGCATCGCAATGTCAGCATACATTTCACTGAAGCGCATCATGGAGGAGAAGTCAACACTATATGAACTATTGAGACCAGAGCAAGATCAGAAACTCAGCTGGTTTCTTGCTGCGTATACTCCGTGGGCCTCGTCACCCGCACAGGCTTACGAAGCGTCACGACAAGGTATCAAGGCGACGAATACGGAGAGCAAAATATTAAAGGACGCGATAGATTATCGCCCTGCCATTCTAGGAGCTATCAGTCTCATCGAGCAAGGGACAGTGACACGTGCGGACGTGGGCATGACTCTTCGAAAATGTAAGGATGCATGGAGGTCTCACATTCTGTATTCGATGCTCTACGACATCGCTGTGACAGACCACGGAGGCAGCTTTACCGTCGTTACCGACAGATACAGCAAACTTTTGGCCTTTATCCAAGAGCAGTCTCTTGAAGATGCCCACAAAATCGCCCCGATCCTGAATGGTAACGAAATCAAAGCAGCATTAGGGAATCCCAAAGGTGGCCCATGGTTGACCCAAGCTCTTGACACGGTTGTGAGATGGCAATTCAATGCTGTGCATCCAACAAAAGAGCAGGCTGTGGAGATGGTTGCAAGCAAGAAAGCCGATTTTGGATTTGAGTGAACAACTACAGCTTGGAGGCTGCTAGTTTCTTTGCCCTCAAAACAACGTCTCTTGCCTCTTGACGGACAGCAAGATCGGACATGATCTCCTCGCTACCGCCACCGATGACGTGAACGCCGACGTCTCGGCTGATTTGCTCAATGCGAGCACCTTTTCCAGTCTTCGTGTAGCCGGCTCCACCCATTATCTGCCGAGCTTCTCGACATACCTGTTCAAGGCATCTTGTGCTCATAACTTTGAGCAAGGCCGTCATTCCTCCCACGTTTACCTCTTTGCCAGTGACACGGGATGTCTCGATTATGAAACATAGCTGCTCCAAGAATGCGTGTGCAGGTTCAATGAGAAGGCCGAAGGAGGCAATCTTGGCCTTGATAGGGCCATGCTCGATCAGCTTCTTACCAAATGTCTCCCTCTCAGAGGCGTATTCATAGGCGTCTGAAGCACAGACACGAGCCAAACGGAGAGCAGCTGTCGCAAGCGCCAGTCTCTCGGGATTAAAATTTGACATGATTAGCTGGAACCCATGATTTTCCTTCCCAATCAGGTTCTCAACAGGCACCTCCACATCCTCGAAGCTAATAAATGTTGAACCTGAGAATGTCAGTGGGTGCTATAGGACAGAATCTGCAGACCTACCGCTGGCATGAACACCTTGGTTGTCAATCCTTCGAGTCAAGACACCCTTTTGCTTTAACGGTATTACCAGTAAACTGATACCACCATGTCCTGGCCCTCCTGTGCGCACAGCTGTTGTACAGAAATCCGCCCAGATACCATTTGTGATCCATTTCTTGCTCCCATTCACACGATACACATTACCAACTCGTTCCGCAGTAGTCTTTATATTCGCCACATCACTACCACCATCAGGTTCCGTGATTCCCAAGCAAAATCTGTACTCTCCCCGGGCAGTTTTGGGCAGCCACCTCTGCCGCTGCTCTTTTGTGCCAAATCGACTGATCGGAGGACATCCAATGCCATTCCCACCTCCTAGTCCCCACATAGGGCCGCACCATCCCAGACGATTAAACTCGTCACCAACTATAACACCGCACCAAGTGTCCCATTCATCGTAAGGGATCCCTGCTGGCTGTTGGATTCCTCCTGTATCCGCAGGGTCGATTACAGGATGTGTGATAGCGAAGCCAAGTTGACAGTGCCGCAGTCGGACCTCTTCAGGTACTTGGCCGGCAATTTCCCATTCCTGCGCATATGGGGCGATCTCGGTGTCTATATAATTTCTTACGAATGCCCGTAATCGATGGTGCTTCTCGGTATAGTAAGGATTGACAGGGAGATCGAGTTGGGGGAGGAGAGGTTCGGAGAACGGTGCGGGCGCTTTGGGAGGCATTTTGGAATTATTGTCGGGAAGTCGTTGCAGGTATTGAGGGATACAACGCGATTGAGAAAGGAGAAGCAAGAGCCTCTGGAAGAATCAAGGCTACATCTTTGTAATCCTTGGGTCGTATTTACTATGTATTCTAAACCTCGCTTCCAACATGGGAACGCGGGGCGGTAAGCGTGTCTTGCAGAGTCAAACAGTAAGGTACATACCCGAATTCCAAAAGCAGCCTCGGTATAGTGGTCTTGGCCAAGCTAACCATAATAGGTAACAATGGCGTCAAGCCCGTTCGTGCTAATTAAGGCCAAAGTGCTGGGATCTTATCACTGACTTCAATAACAAACATCGGTCGAATGCTTATATGATACTCCAAGGCCCCGATATGATTTACTGACTAAGGCTTTTCCGCAGAAGACATCATCGCTCTCCGGTCTGACCTGTGATTGGGATGGGGGTGGACGTTTGCTATTATTGTCAACATTCACATCGTCTGTTCACTCGTCAATCTGATACGAACGAGGGGCAAACAGACGGGCTCCTTTGGCACATCCACGCAAATACTCACGAACGATGAACATCATGTCTATACCCGTATCTGATTAGAGTTTACTTGACTAGCCGAGATGGAATCTTTCGAAGAATTCGCGGCAAGCAAAGGGGATGAATCTGGAAAGTCGACCAAGGACCAACAAGAAGGATCGACGGGGAATGCCGGTAAGAATGTCGATGAAACGGATGCGATCTCGGAAAAGGATGACTTTCCGAAGGCTGTGCAGGTCGAAACCAACTCCTCCGTTGGACTTGAGAAACCCGTTCCCCAGGAATATCCCACATTATCGAACAACCCGCCAGAATCGCCAACGTTGAATGCCAGCAATCGAGACGAAGGTGATGACGAGGAAACGCTGGATTTATCAAAGTCATTCAACAGGAATTCAAGTCCATCACCTACGGCATTGCAACGCAATAAAGGCGCAGTCGTCACAAAGGTCGGCGAAGAAGGCGTGGTTCGCATGCACAAGTTCACCCTGCATGAGACAGCCAACAAGTACTATATTGTGGGATCAGACGTCCTGGACAGTGCGTTCCGAATCCTGAAAATTGACAGGACTTCTGAAGATGGGGAGTTGAACATCATCGAGGATGACATTGTTTATACCAGGAAGGAAACACATCAGATTCTTAACGCAATTGACGAAGGAAATCGAGCAACCGGCGGATTGAAACTGAAGACCAGCTTCTGGGGTTTACTCGGCTTCATTCGGTTCACTGCACACTACTATATGATCTACGTTACGAAACGAAGTCAAGTGGCAATGATAGGTGGCCACTATATCTACCAGATCGACAAGACAGATATCATGCCTCTTGTAACGGCAGCATCAACACGCGCCAAGACCGACAGACACCTGGAAGAGGCCCGATTTATGAGTATACTGAACAATCTGGATTTGACCCGATCCTTCTATTTCAGCTATTCATATGATATCACCAGGACGTTGCAGCATAATATAATGCGAGAGCGTCAAGCATTGCAAGAAGGACTTGTGGAACCTAAGGTCTGCGACCACAACGACATGTTCGTTTGGAACAATCATCTCCTTCAGCCTGCCAAGCAGGTCTTGGAAAAGCCCTTCGATTGGTGCTTGTCCATCGTTCATGGCTATGTGGATCAAAGTGCCGTGTCAGTCTACTGGGGTCGAGTGGTCTATGTTACCATCATTGCTCGCCGATCACGATTCTTCGCAGGCGCAAGGTATCTGAAACGTGGCGCAAATGATCTAGGCTATGTTGCGAATGATGTTGAAACAGAACAAATCGTGTCTGAAATGTTAACAACATCATTCCATGCACCAGGTCCCACACTATTTGCAAACAACAAATACACATCACACGTACAACACCGGGGAGCATACCTCTCCACTGGACACAAGATCCCTCCGGAGTTTCTCCAAAACCAGACATCCATCTCAATGTAGTTGATCCATTCTTTAGCGCCGCAGCACTGCATTTCGACAACCTTTTCAAGCGGTACGGAACACCGATCTATTGTCTCAATCTGATTAAAGCTCGAGAAAGGACTCCGCGAGAGTCCAAACTCCTGAAGGAATACACAACAGCTGTCGACTATCTGAATCAGTTTCTACCAGAAGACAACAAAATCATTTACCATGCCTGGGATATGAGTCGGGCTTCGAAAAGTCGAGATCAAGATGTTATTGGCAGCCTCGAAGCCATCGCGGAAGACATACTACCCAAGACGGGATTCTTTCAGAATGGAAATGATGCCGAGAGCGGTCTCCGTTTGCAAAGCGGTGTCGCTCGAACGAATTGTATTGATTGTCTCGATCGCACAAACGCCGCACAATTTGTCATTGCGAAGAAAGCTTTTGGGTATCAACTTCAAGCTTTGGGTGTAATTGAGGATACTACGGTGGAATATGACTCTGATGCTGTCAACCTCTTCACTCACATGTGGCATGATCACGGTGACACCATTGCTGTCCAATATGGTGGGTCACATCTTGTCAATACCATGTCGACGTATCGCAAGATCAATCAATGGACGAGTCACAGCCGTGACATGGTGGAGAGCTTCAAGCGGTATTACAATAATTCGTTCATGGATGCACAGCGACAAGAGGCGTACAATCTGTTCCTTGGAAACTATGTTTTCGCGCAAGACGAACCCATGCTGTGGGATTTGTCCACAGATTACTACCTCCACCATTCGAATCCACGATCCATGTTTGGAAAGCGGCGGCCAAGTTATCGTCATTGGTATACGGATGAGTATCTACAAAAACCTCAAATCCCACCATCGATTTGGCCACGAGAATTTCGAGACCGACCCTTGGAATATTTTGACGACTTCTGGATTGAGTACTATCGGCCATTGGCGCTGTCGAGTTTTAAGAAACTCTTTTCGTTCAAGATGCATTCCAACTTGAGGTATATCCCACTGAACTCGGCAGCTGTGGGAAAGTACGATTTGTCACCATTCAAAGTCCGTACAGCCAACGACAACGAGTCGGAAAGTGGTCGTGAGAAGTCGGGTCGAAAGGGTGTAAAGATAGTCGCCCCTTCGGACAACAGCACAGCCATTTCTTCGATTGATGGAGTGCTGAAATCAGGCCAGCCTCCATCGTTAGAGCCGGTCCCTAAACCTGCCACGCTTGGCCCATGGTTGGATGCCCAACAACAGCTGCACACAACCCACCAAAGACGTCAATACACAGGTATTATCAAAGAACCGTCCTTCGAAGTTCAATCTCAATCTGTACCACGAATCCCCAAACTCCCAACCTTGAACACAAGCGACCTCACCAATTCATCACTTCTCCTCGGACCGCCGACAAAAGAAGAACTGGCCCTGCAAGCTTTCACAACACTGATTTCCAAGTCCATCGACCCGCAAGTGCGTCAAGCAGGCGAATATCAACGCTACGTGGACCATCCCAGCACGATCCCACTAGTCGTCTCCTCAGACATCGACTACTCATCCGCACCGCTGGAGTTCCTGGAATATCTGTCCAAGACGGCGTCTGATCCGTCCGAGCACAAAGTCCTCCGTTCATATGATGACGAGAGAGGTGCGGTGAGTCTGACCATGGAAGAGAGGGCCGAGGTCAGTCTGGACGACTATACGGAGTATCTCGCTAGTGCGACGGTGGATGAGCCGTTGACGGTGTTAGAGGAGGACGCTGGGAAGAAGAGGTACAAGGCGTATCGCAAGTGGTTGAGAGGAAAGAGTCTGTTCAAGCAGAGACCGGTTGTGGGTGAGGATACCGATGGGCTTGGTGATGGTGTTAGATAGGTGGGTGGACGGCCAGCAATACTTTCGCCGTCGTTGAGGTCGCTGTAGAACCCCAGATGTTGTACCAAGTGTCGGTCCGACGATATCATGAACCTTTGCTTCTGTAGCTTTCGAGGCCAGCCATGCCGTGGCTTGTCCATAATAGGAACCAATACCTAATTCCATTCTATAATCACTCCGCGAACAAGGCCTGCAGATCCTTCTCCTGCTGCACCAACTTCTGAACTGCCTCCTTCCACTCCTTCTCGTCTACAACATTAGACAGGGCCTTGACTACTCTCTTCAATCTCCGTTGCACTTCTCCCAGCGAATCCCTTTTCGCAGACTCGGCTTCATCAACACAATTCAACCAACAAGCCACCACACCCCTTAGAATCTCCACCCACCACTTCTGCGCGACTCTCTCGCTACAAACCCCCACCACGACACTCAACACATCGATGACACCCAAGACCAATTCCGGCGCGACCAGCGCAAACGGATCCATCAAGCCCAGACGCATCATCGGTAGGATCTCACGTAGGTACCGCACGCTCTCGATGCCCATGCGGTTGACGACGGGGTCGATCTGGCGGACGAGAAACGTCGTGATGCGCACGGAGACGGAGTTGGTGAAACTCGGCCCCGATGAGAGATGTGTCAGCGACGCGAGGATGCCCTGCCGCAGGACGAGTTTGAGCTGTGTTTGCCGCTCGATGTACGGCTTTGCGGCGCGGTTGGGGAATGGAGGGGGTTGGTTGGGTGCAGAGTCGGAGATGCTGCTGCTGTCGTGGCCGTCGGTTCTCGGATAGCGTGCATCGACGACAGACAGGAACGCGGGATATAGTTCGGTCAAGACAAGCAGACTTTCGTCTTCGGGTGTCAGTGTGGGTAGGAGCATGAAATGCGCTTTCAGCGCGTCGATGAACACGTCGGCCAACCCTGTCCTCTCAAGCATAGAACTCTTCGTTGAGATCAGGATCGTGCATAAGCGGTACAGTAGTCGGCAGCCGTGCGCTTTGTACGTCGCGTCCGCATCGTCGATCATATTCAGAATCGGCGGGATGAGCAGGTGGAAGTGAGCTTCGATGGTTGATTTCTGTAGATCAGCCGGGAGTGTTTGATATGTCGTGAGGGTGTATGTGAGGAGTGGGACCGTGAATGGAGTTGTTTTCCATGGTTTGAGATAATGCTCGTCGTCATCCGTGACAGGGCCGGTAAAGCGGGTTCCGAAAGGCGATGGTTGTGGTGGGAGTTGGTTCTTACGGCCCGTTGATGTCAGGGATGGGTGCTGGCTGCGTGTGAAGAGCGGTCGGACAACTTGTGTGAGGAGGTCGAGGAGTGTAGATGATAGTAGTGATGTTGTTGTTGTTGTTGTATCACTGTCTGCTGAAGTGTCGATTTCCGAGATAGTCGCGCGGGCCTTTTCCCGCAAATTCCTGGTTTGAACGGCTTCGTCCGGCCCTGGTATCGACAGTATATCTAGGATGTCTTGCACTCCCATATTGACCTCCATTAGAAACCTATCCGTAGCTAGTCAATGTTGCTGTCCTTCTGGCTTGCGCCTCTTGGGCCATTGATTTTTGAAGTTCTTGCAAGGCTGACAGTACCTCGTGGCCGTTGAGAAGATATACCTTGCAAAGTTCAAACAACCTAATCGAGATGGTGAAAGGGATCAGACTGCTGACTTGTTCTGTTTATAAGATTCACTGTATTTGTGATATTACCTAAAGCCATGCAAAACCTAGTTCGTACTGCGTGAGGTTTGGGGACTGGGGACGAGAGGAGGAATCTCGGCCAATCAGATGTTGTCGTTTTCCATAGATGTTATATTCGTATTCTGGGGTCACATTCTCTCCATAGGGTTGTGGATTATTACGATGCGAAGTCCATCTACTGGATTGGAAGCACACAAGATGCAGGGTCAATCATTTTAATGTTGCAAAGGCTCTTAATGCACCCTTGTGAGAATTGTCTATGCCCAAGTTACACCTTGGCTACTACTTGTTCCTTCGAGCCTGCACTTGTCGCTCGACCCTGCCACATGTCCCTTTCCGCCTCAAGAGCTTCCAACTTCTTCTCTAGCTCTCTGATCTTGTCTAGTTTATTTTGACGGTGTCGACGCGAATTCATAGTGTTCCGAATTCGCTGAGCACCTTTTTTGTCTGCCATATCCACAAATTGAATCTGATTACCATAGCTGGAAGTTGGACCAGTCGTAGTCGTAGTAGCCTTCGTCTTCGTCTTCGTTATGCCTCTGGCATGGTTATGATTGTTTTCAATTGATGTGGTCTTGGTTGACTGTGGCGTGCTGCTGGTGGAGGCTGGTGTAATCGAACGTGGACATACTGGATCTCCATTGTCTTTGATTGTAGGTAGGACGGGAGAATCAGGGAGTGGTTCCATCATCGAAAACATAGGAAGGGACTGCATACCCGATGCCATGGAAAGTGGTTCGGGCAGGGCAGGTCTCCGGGAAATGAAACGGCGAATGGATTCAGGAAGAAACCCTCGGGAATCCCAATGGAGATACCTGGTCCGTCGACCAGTTCCAATTCGGGAGATGCGGCTGGCTCAAGGAAAGCCGGGTCGATTGATGTTTGGCACATGCCCAAGTCATCGTCAAAGCCGGAGATGTCGAAAGTCTCGTCAAAAGGCTCGGGATCATCCAGTAAATTTGGCGAGATGGAGACATGTTGGCCATCGAAGTAAGATTGAACGTTTCGCTGATCATTGCTGATCAGAGGCAGGAACCGTGAATGATTGTTGAAAGAAGCCGGGTTATCCCAAGCGAGCCATTGGTCTTGACCATGGTCTTGCTTATGGTGGGAAGAATGTTGCCAACATTCTCGATGGAGCGGCTGATGCGTCGACCATTGTGACTGACTATACAAGTTGAGCCTTGACTAAGGCTTGGGAGATGGAAGTTGGTCGCCTTGCCTGAGTGCCTGGTGCAAGGCGTGTAGATTGAGATGGAGGAGGGGGAAAGGAACAGGAAGGTGGAAGTGCAACAAACGGAATTGATAAAGTCCCGCATTTGAGGCATCTTGCGCTAATCCCGATGTGGTAACTGGGATTCAACCGACGCTAACGGACCAAAACCATCAATCAACGTCGACCGACGTTCCACCAGCTGCCTCCAATTGTCCACTCGTGCCGACTCTGCCTCCTTGTGTGCCGCCTTTCCAAGACCTCGATCTCTGGTTGACTCATCACCCTAGGGCTGTGAGTGAAATACGACCAATGCAACAGCAGTAATATCTACTCGATTGGCGACGCCATGACAGCGGGCCTCACGAATCCAATCTGCCTTAATCATCTATGGCTATTCGCTTCCTACTTGAGAATACTACCTTCCACTTTCATGAATTTTGATGTGTTTGATGGCTACACAGCAATATTCTCAATCTTGGCCAGACCAGAATGTGGCTGAGCCTGCATACCAATGTCCCTTGGACTCTCTGTGCAGATTGACGTAGGCGGTTCAACGCTCTCAGGTCTGTATCGCGTCAATGCACTCACCTGACCTTTGGAATTATTCGCATACTTCGTATTGATACTCTGCTCGTGACTTAATCTGCCTGAAACGGGTGTCTAACAATGTATAACCGCAGCGGTGTCGTTGGGGTTAAAATAGGGCCTCGACAACATAAATGCTTCGAAACTCATCGCACAGCAGAGATGTCGCCGTTGGTCTAACAACGAAAAGTTCATTGTTAAGGCCCTCTTTGACATTCGCGCACGGATGAGTCTATTCTCTCGCACGAAGCAGCATTCATCTGCCAAGTGCTTGGTTGCCCGAAATTACCACCCCGAGATCCCAAGCCGCACAATCCCAGTATCGCCATGGCTTCAGGCGTCCACACTCACGTTATCAGATATTCTTTCTAACGTGGCACAGGCCGTGCCATCGAATCCAGACTTTTGATGATTGACGAGCAGCCTGTTCACTTGGTCTCTAAGATGGACAAGGGCCAATTGATATCTCGAAAACAGGAGTGCACCAGAAAGAAATCTGCCGAATTCACGGCGAGAATGCTCCCAACTCCACAGATTAACGGAGCAAATGTACGGGTTTCCGCATTGAGTAACGTGTGCGTACTTTGGAACTCTCCACCTCCCCGAGAAGCAGCGACGTGTTCATTATCATACTCAATGTCGACATCACACAGCGTAGATTCAGCCGCCCGGTGGATCGGAGGTTGTCAACAGAGACTTGATCATCGATCAAGCCAATTCATGAACCTGTATAAAACCAGGCGACAACCACCGTCTTCGAATGAAGAGTTCTGCACGAACAAATCCAGTGGCGGTGATGAGAGACTATATCGATTGTCCAGCCGACATCGGTTGAATTCCTTCGTGAAATCACTAAATTTTGCCGATCTGAGCTCTGCGACTTGTTGCGTTTTGCGTTCTGCGTTTTGCGTTCTGCGTTTTGCGTTCTGCGTTCTGCGTTCTGCGTTTCCTTTTGCTGTACTTCTCATTGACCTTTCGATGGGCAGACATGTTTGTTATATGAGGCAAGGTGTCGTCCTGGGCTCATGACATATTCCATTCGACGGCTACACAGAAGCACAACTAACGTGGAAGCAGACTTCAGCGTTGTAAGAGCGCAGCCGTTGAATCTACGCTGGATAACAGTTGCATCATCTTCCAGGAGCAGCTGTCAGATTGAAGATATTCCTTGTCCCAAACTTGACACCACTGAAAGAAGAAGCCGTGTCCGCGAGGTTTTTATAGGATAGATATGGTGTTGATGGAGGACAAGTTCTGCGGTCCACCTTGGAAGCATTCATGTATGGAAGACTTGGGCTTATATATTTGTAAAACGGTCTTGAACTCAAAGTCGATTTCAAACTGTGGACGTTTCGTTTCATATCAAATGATCAAGTTTGAACTTTGAATGGATGTTGGAGCCAGCTTTGAGCCATCCAATGATTGGCAGAGATGATCACTATGCTTGGCCGCGCGTGCGTACGTACTCCTTACTACGTAGTACATATGAGAAACCCCATATTCTGCCATTTAAGCTGACTTGCGTATACCATCCCCAATGTTCAATATCCTTCATACAATCGACCTCACACAATCTTCCTGCTTGACATACTTCGTCTGAGGATCTGACCCTCAATTCCCTTATCAGGACTATATTTATAGACGACTGTTTCACGAGGCTCAGCAAAGTGGCGGAGAAACAATTTTCCGCGGGTCGCAAGACGCCCACTATCAAAGCTGAACCGTCATGTCAGCTTGACTCAATTCCTTCTAATCAATCCGGGCCAGGCCATAATGTTATGGCTTTTCGGAAGAAGCGTGTCGCAGTCTTCCTCCTGACCATTTCAGTGTTGATACTGCTGCGTCAATTACCGGGTCTTTGGGCATCTGAGAAATCCAAACCAGTCCGGATTCCTGTTGAGGTTCCCCTGGCTGCCCCCGAGGCTCCGCCTCCTGACTCGCACTATGAATATCCAAGTCATCCAGTATCGGGATTCATCCCTCTTCCTGATCCCAGCACACTGAAGAACCCTCGTGTTCAGTATGACTTCAAAACTGAGACTCCTGGGGAAAAAACTACCCGCCAAGAACGTCTCGCCAAAATCAAAGAAGCCACCCTCCACGCCTGGAAAGGCTACCGCTCACAGGCATGGTTGAAGGATGAACTTTCTCCTGTGTCAGGAGGTCATCGGACAAGTCTGGGTGGTTGGGCAGCCACCCTGGTCGACTCTCTAGACACACTGTGGCTAATGGGTCTGCACGAAGAATTCGACGAAGCCGTACAGGCTGTTGCCACGATCGACTTTGAAACTTCGGCGACTCTCCCCATCAATGTCTTTGAGACGACGATAAGATATCTCGGTGGGCTACTGGGTGCCTACGACGTCAGTGACGCCAAGTATCCGATCCTACTGCAAAAGGCCCAAGAGGTCGGCGAGATGTTGTATCCAGCATTCGACACGCCCAATAGAATGCCTGTCACTCGGTGGTCAAAGATCGAAGTTGAAGTTGCTGGAGCAGATGCGTCGGTCGCGGAGTTGGGAACATTGAGTCTCGAGTTCACCAGGCTGACACAACTTACGGGTGACGCCCGATTCTACGACGCCGTCCAACGGATCACAGACTGTTTCGAATCCCAGCAGCGCAATACCAGAGTTCCCGGTTTATTCCCACACACGGTCAATGCTCGTAATTGTTGGTTCGCAGATGGAGTGACGTTTTCAATCGGCGGGTCCGCCGATTCTGTCTACGAATATTTTCCCAAGGAGCATCAACTCCTGCAAGGTGCCACCGGCCAATACAAAACCCTGTATCAAACCGCACGCAAACCGTTGAAGGAGGTCTTACTGGCCAGACCTTCCGTTCCAAGTGACAGTGGCAAAGATCTGCTCCTAGCTGGAACATACAAAAGCTACGTCAACGGACGCACAGAGTTCATCCCCGAAACACACCATCTGGCATGCTTTGCCGGCGGCATGTTCGCTCTAGCATCGCGACTGTTCGAGCAGCCTGAAGATCTCGAGACCGCAAAGTCATTGGTCAACGGCTGCATCTGGGCATACAACCAGACCGAAACAGGCATCATGCCGGAGAGATTCCAGTTCGTTACTTGTCCTGACAAGCGCCAGAAATGCAATTGGGACGAGCATGCGTGGAACAAGCACATCCTCCGCCACTCGAGCGAATTGTCATCCGAGCACAGAGCATTGCCGGAAACGGAACGCCTGGAGCTTTTAAGTGACAGGTTATGCTTGCCGAAAGGCATGTCGGACGTTATCAGTCGGCAATACTACCTGCGCCCGGAGGCAATCGAGTCCATCTTCGTACTCTACCGTATCACAGGCGACGAGACGCTTCGTGAATCTGCATGGGCCATGTTTGAGAATCTCATCCGGCATACGAAGACAGATTATGGATTTTCGACTATAGAGGATGTGACGACGGTGGGATCCGCAAAGTTGGACAGGATGGAGAGCTTCTGGATCGCCGAGACGTTGAAATACTTTTATCTCTTATTCGAGGATCCAGGTGTTGTGAGTCTGGATGACTTTGTGTTCAACACTGAGGCACATCCGTTCCGTGTTGGGAATAGCCGGTCGTGAGTTGGAGAGAGAGAGAAAAGAGGAAACGGACATGTAGAGAATAAAACTTATAGCATATCATCCCATCGTGTGTAGAGAATACAGCTCAAAAGATCTTCCCAAGAACCTGCTTCACATCGTCTGGGATCCGATCCTCGGTTTTCTGTTTCTTCGTGTGCTCGGCCTCCCTAGCTCCCTTGACATCGAACTGTCTCCACGTCCTCTTCACATCATCCCCATCGCCATCCTCTCCGCGACCCTGCCCCAACTTCTGCTTCTCCTTCTTCCTCTTCATACCGCCACCCTCCTGCCCTCCTCAACTCCCTCAACAAACGCCTTAGTCTCCCTCATAATCACCCGCCTCTCCTCATCCCTGCGTCCCTCCACCTCTCTCTTCTCCTCCCTCACACCGGCCATCAGTTCATCCCACCTCATGCCGCGCAAATACTTCATATTCCAGATATCGTCATGGTAGAACCCACCCTTCTTGCCGCCGACGGACTGCGCATTCAGGGTTTCGGCGCACCGGCGCGCCGTCTTCTTCGATGCGAATTCGATCCACCCTTCGCTGTAGAGCTGGCGCGAGTTCTTGCGCGAGTGCGATTTGTGTTTGGATGTGGGAGCGAGGAAGAGCCGGGTTATAGGCGAGAAGCCGCGTTGGAGGAGCAGGTTGCGTAGCGCCGAGGGTTTGAGGTATGGTGGGAGCGAGGAGAGGTAGATTACGCCAGGGGGAGTTTCTTTGCTCTTGTCCTTCGATTTGTTTTTGTTTTTGGATTTGGTCTTGTCGTGCTTGGAAGGTTTCTCGGTGGGTGAGGATGTAGACTTTTGTCGTGGATGGAGATTTTCTGACGTGTGCGTGACATGGGTGGTTTTTGAGTCTCCCTCATTCTCGTCTTCGTGATCATCTTCTTTGTCCTTGTCTTCATCACTGTCATCCACATAGATCTTGACCTCTTTGGTTACCGTCCGTGGCTTTGCCTT
Source organism: Exophiala lecanii-corni (assembly GCA_003955835.1). NCBI lineage: Eukaryota > Fungi > Ascomycota > Eurotiomycetes > Chaetothyriales > Herpotrichiellaceae > Exophiala > Exophiala lecanii-corni. The sequence goes on along the minus strand of CP034372.1, from coordinate 3,117,764 downwards.
TCGTCTTCGTGTGTCCGGATCACTCTCGACTTCATCGTCCGAAGAATCGTGCTCGACCTTACGCCTCTTACTCGCTCGGCCTGTCTTGGAAACCTCTGCGGCTTCTGAATCGTAGCCCGCGTCGCTGCTGTCGGATTCGTCGGACAGGCCATGGTCCAGGTATGCATTGCGTTTGTCGGCGGCCATGGTTCGGACAACTGCCCTTCTGAAAGACAGGATTCGAGGCCCGAAGTGTTTGTCGTAATATATCAAGTCCCTGGGACAGTGGTTTTGTTTGTGTGCACACCACCTGCACTCGTGCAATTGTGCTACTTGAGTCAGTCGCAGAAGTTTGATCGCTGCAAATGCGGAGGAAATTTTTGGGATTGGGGTTTTGGAGATCAGGGCTGTCACGAGGCTGCACTATAGCCTTGCCGGGATAGTCGAGACTTCTTTTCTCCGCTAACTGTGTGGAAAATTATCACGCAAAGTATATTATTGGCTCATCACTAGCTGCTAGAGCACAGCACACTGAACAAGGCAAGGAGGATCTTAAGTACTAGCTTAATATACATTCATGACTCGGAGCTAAGAAATCCTGCACCAGTAGTCTATTTTGTTTACATCTTTCTATTCAAATATCCTCCTATAAGTTTGCACTAAGCTCTCTCCACTCGATTCCACGGCTTCCTTGCCTGGTCTTTCGTGCCAACACATCTTCGACCTTCTCCTTGACGCCGGCTTTGTTATTCCATCGTCTGAGAACTTCAGTGGTGACAGCTTGGGGTCCATCTGTACCGAAACTCTTCACCACAGCTTCGATATCCGATTCACGTGGCAAAGAGAAGATAGCGTGTGGGTACTCGGTGTACGTTTGACTTGGTGAGCCTGGAAATGGAGTGATCAATTCAATGGCTTCATCATCGGTAGGAACTTGGAAAAATCTGTCGACGTCCTTTTGAGAGACTTCTTTCAGCGTCTCAGGCTTCCACTGTGGCTTTGTGGGTGGCTTGTTGATCAACCGGGCGGAAACCCCTTCAGTAAAATCTGGATGTGCCATAAACTCTGCAGCCATCCGGTGTTCCCGGATAAAGGTTTCTTGAATGTTCCAGTGCTTGCCTTCCCTAAGTTGTCTGAGGGTCACTCGCAGACTTGTGGGAGAACGAAGAGCAATTGTCTTTTCAGTGGCTTTGGCCCACTCAGCGATCTTTGCATCAGATGACTCGGTTTCCTTGCGGAGAGCAGTCAGGATCTCTTCAACCGAGTTGAATCTAAAGACACGGTCGATAGCCTCTCTCAAGGTTGACGTCAGATTTCCATATTGAGACTTCTCATACGAATCAGGTGAGGGTAACGAGCTGGTGAATTCAGAGATGGTTGCATCGATAAGCTGTAGTCGTTCTTGTAGAGGGGAGTAATCTTTGAAGGTAAGTTCGGAGAGTCGTGTGGTTAGGGGTTGTAAGACAGAACTATCGAGGTAGTGGGTAGCGATGCCGGCGTAGAATGCTTGCACTCCGAGTAATCTTTCTGATGTCAGGGCAAGATAGGTGCCAATCTCACCATCGAGACGAGACAGGAAGAAGCTTCCACCAACATCAGGGAAGAATCCGATTGTGGTCTCAGGCATAGCAAACACGGTCTTCTCGGTAGCAATCCTGAAAGGGGCGTGAACGGACAAGCCAACACCACCACCCATGGTGATGCCATCCATAACAGCGATATACGGCTTGCTCAATGTTGCGATCAATAGATCCAACTTGTATTCAAGAGCAAAATAGTCGGAGGAAGCCTTTTGTCCTTCTACTCCCTTTTTGTTTTGCTCCGCGAGCTCAGCCACATCACCACCTGCGCAGAATGCCTTGGGCCCAGCTCCACTGATCAAGATGACGTTTGCCATATCTGACTTTTCCCATTCCCGGAGACGAGGAAGTATCTTTCTTACCATGGAGCCATTGAGAGAGTTCAGCTTCTTTGGTCGATTCAACTCGATAGTTCGTACGCCGTATAATGAGCTGAATTGCACATCGTCTGGATCGTCACCAGGAAGTTCCTTTGGCAGTTCGCCAAATCTAACAGGAGAGGAGGACATCTGAGAAGTCGTTAGCAGCTGTGGTCTCGGCTGGTTTGTGCTACTCACGGCTCGTCGACTTAGAGTAGTGGAGGGAAGAAAATGTCGAGACTTTGCAGCAAGGGACGCGGGTCGCGTGACAGACGTCGAAGCTACTAACGAAGCAGCGTACTTTGCACAGCAGGCCTTCATGACTGAGAGTGGCGAGGAGTGACAGTCATCCGCAGTGAACTATGGCCTTTTGGAAATGCCCTTCAATAAATATTGCGGACTTGGGAGTTACTGGATTTCGTCCTGCGGAGAGGTCAAATCTCGGAGATGCTCCCGGCCCGAGGCAATGAAAGGATCACGTGTAGCTTGCATTGACTTTCACTAAATTCCGACGTACGGATTAATTGGGCGAAGCATAATGGGGATCCCAGCAGTTGTCTTGGCATAAAATCTCGGCGCTTGATGACTGATGACTCGTCCACACCCACACCCAAGCTCGCCCAGACGATGTGGGAATGTCATGGCATGCCTGGGATTTGATTTGCGGAGTGGCAAAAGTCTGAATAATTCAGTCACCGTCTCTAAAGAATTCTTCTATCAAATTCTGACCAATTTGACCCTTGTTTAAGTGTTTCCACCATCATCCTATTCTCTTCTTTATTCATTCCATTCGACCAAACCAGAGACAAGTAGACAAGGCAGAATCGTCACCATGTCGATGGATCTCGACTCTGTGGCGTTGCCATCGATCCATCGTCCACAACAAACAGCCACCATCCTCTGCTGTAATTGTGGCGCTCCGATTGATGGAACACAGTCGGCAGGAGCACTGTGTTATGATTGTATTAAATTGACGACTGATGTATCAGAAGGTATTCAACGAGAGGGCGTTCTTCACACATGCAGAGATTGTGAACGATGGTTAAGTCCGCCAACTCAATGGGTGTCCGCGGGTCTAGAAAGCAGAGAGTTATTGGCTTTATGTTTGAAGAAACTTCGGGGTCTCAACAAGGTCAGAATCATTGACGCCAGCTTCCTGTGGACCGAACCCCATTCCAGAAGAGTCAAGGTCAAAATCACAGTACAGCAAGAAGCCTATGAAGGCACCATCTTACAACAGACGTTTGAGGTCGAATACGTGGTCGCTTACCAACAATGTCCTGAATGTGCCAAGTCATATACCCCAAATACATGGCGTGCATCGGTACAGGTCCGACAAAAAGTTCCACATAAGCGGACTTTCCTCTATCTCGAACAACTTCTTCTAAAACATGGCGCACACAAAGACACCATCAATATCAAGGAAGTCAAGGATGGACTTGATTTTTATTTCGCTCAACGAAACCATGCCGAAAAATTTGTAGACTTTCTGACATCGGTTGCACCAGTCAAGGTCAAAAAGTCGCAAGAACTGATCTCGATGGATATTCATACCTCAACCAAATCGTACAAATTCACCTACTCATGCGAACTCCTTCCAGTCTGCAAGGACGACCTTGTGGCGCTACCCACCAAATTGGCCAAGTCAATTGGTAACATCTCACCCCTGTCATTATGTTACCGCGTTGGTACGTCGGTCAATCTGATTGACCCCAACACGTTACAGACTGCAGATCTCCCTCGGCCATCTATTGGAGGGCTCCCTTTAAGAGCTTGGCTGATGTCAAAGAACTTGTGGAATTCATTGTCTTGGACATTGAACCAACAGCCACACAAAATGGTCGATTCTTTGGTGCAGAAGTCACAGTTGCAAGAGCATCAGATCTTGGAGTCAATGACACGACATACTTCTGCAGAACACATCTTGGAGGTGTCCTGCATGCTGGAGACTCAGTTCTCGGTTACCATTTGACCGGAACCAACTTCAACAACCCCCAGTTCGAAGAGCTCGAAAAAAGCAATACATATGCATCGACAATACCAGATGTGCTATTAGTCAAGAAATTCTATGCTAGGAAGAAGAAGACAAAGGCCCGTAGTTGGCGCCTCAAGCGTATGGAGAAAGACGAAGGAGAACTGCTACCCAAGAAGGCAGACCAAGAGCGTATGGATGCGGATTATGAGATGTTCTTGCGAGACGTTGAGGAGGACCCTGAATTGAGACAGACCCTGGCTCTGTACAAGGCACAGCAACAGCGGAGGGCGGCAGACGAAATGAGTATTGCAACGTCAGCCGACGATGAAGTGCCTCAAATCAATATGGATGAGCTCTTGGAGGACTTTGACGACTTGAACGTGAATGACATGGAATCATGACCTGGGCTTATGAGAGGGTGACGAGATGATAGGTTCATGATGCTTCATGTTTTGATCCAAGGTCCCTGTCGAAACCTTTGCTAGATACTATCTTTGGTACCGTACAGACGTGCTGCCACATAGCAATTCGCTGAGTGTGAATGAATGAATGAATCTATCTATTGTTTTGGCGAGATGAGTGTTTCCCGAAGAGGTGAAGGGAGATGCCAACGAGCCCACGATAACAATGGCGCGTGGCTTGGCTGAAGCCGCATCGAACTAGACTCGTTTTGAATTTCTCGTCTACGTTTTCTGCGGAACGAGCGTCCGGGGCGCATTCAAGCACTTAACAGCCAGCCAGCCATCAGTCTCCTGTTGGTCAAGTCCTTCAGCTTCTCGTATTCTGAAGCGTCTTCCATCGAATCCAGTGTCTACCACGTGATGATATCTGCAAGACTCGCACCACGTCGAGGAAATTTCCAGTCTGGTCTCGGCGACAGGAAGCTGTGGAACTAGGAGGATCTACGGGCTGTACACTCGAGTCGCTCGCTCCGTCTGCACTTCGTATTTCAAGGAATTAATCAATGAACTTTATATTCACTGACATCAGAATTGCTGTGTTCGTGGACACGCGCCGGGAGATGCTCAACATCAAACATTGGTCGTCCGATCCCTAGTCGCGAACCCAATCAGAACTTGGGAAGCCATAGGTCGGAGTCTCACGTCAAAATAACGCCCAACGATGCAGCTTGGAGTCCACAGTCTTTGACTATCAGCCAACGGGACATGAGTCCACAGCCTCTGTCACAGACCGACTTTGCACAAGGAATGCATAAGGGGTACACAACAGAGGGCGATGCCAACCACCTTAGCCGCGACGCACATGGTCCATTTTGGAGCTCTGTGATCAACGAAAGGGAAGGCTGAGGCTTTGCGGTGCATTTCTTTGACCGCTCAGACTACGGATTGAGCGACACTACCCCTTTTAGTATATGGTCGCGACGTTCAAGCTTTCAAGTCCAATGAGATGTAAACGGCGAGACCGTGATCCCCGATACTACGAATTGGTTCCCCGGATATTGTTTGATTAGGCTTGCAGCCTGAGGATGTGATGACTCTCGATAGGGCCGTGTGTCTTACACGTGGGTCACTCCAACGCGCGGAACGCCTGAACATACAAGTATATATGAAGCACTTGATTTGCGTCTGAAGCCCCTGCTCTTCCTTTGTAACACAATCACCAACGGCATCGAAGTGGAAGATATCTCGCACAAAGACCATTTTCCAAATCGACAATTCGAGATCAGGAAGGGATTTTCCAAAGCCAACGCCTGTCTCTCTTTGGCCAAAAATGTCTGCAATTATATCGGACTATAGTAGCCACATCGAACAGATCCGCCCCAAGAATATCCCCAATTGCTTGATACCACATACCTCGACCATGCTGGAACCACATTATACGCCCAGTCAACGATACAGTCTTTCGCTCGAGACATGACATCAAGTCTATATGGCAACCCCCATTCAGCCTCGGCTTCTTCTGCCCTATCAACTGTATGTGTCAACGATGTGCGGCGGCTTGTTCTCAACTTCTTTCATGCCGACCCCAAAAAGTTTGATCTGATCTTCGTTGCAAATGCCACTGCTGCGATCAGGCTGGTTGCGCAGGCTTTTCAAGATCGTGGATTCTGGTATGGATATCACAGGGATGCGCATACAAGTCTAGTGGGAGTGCGAGAGTTGGCCTCTCAGGGACACAAATGCTTTACCTCAGACACAGATGTTGAGTCATGGATTGATTCTGACCTCGCTGTTTCGCAAGATGATATTCGTTTGTTTGCCTATCCCGCACAGTCAAACATGACGGGATACCGACCACCCTTAGAATGGGCAGGAAAAATCAGGTCAAAGACCAGAGGACAATCGTCTCGCACATACACCTTGCTCGATGCTGCCTCATTCCTCACCACCGGAGCACTTGATCTTAGTGATCATGACACAGCTCCAGACTTTGTCACTCTCTCGTTTTACAAAATCTTCGGGTTCCCAGATCTAGGTGCTCTTATTGTCCGGAGAGAATCTAGTGATGTTCTACTCTCGCGCAAGTATTTCGGCGGCGGGACTGTCGATATGGTCGTTTCCGTTGGAGACTCATGGCATCAGTCACACGACTCCCATCCCCACGAAGCATTGGAAGATGGCACACTTCCATTCCACAACATCATAGCACTGAAGCATGCCATGGACGTGCATAAAAGAATATACCACTCGCCACTACAAACATCAGCCTGGGCAACACATCTTTCACATTACGCATACACGGAATTGAACAAACTCAAACACTACAACGGGACCAATGTCGTCATCATCTACAAAGACTCTAGGGCAGAGTACGGCCAGTCTCGAACTCAAGGTCCGATCGTTGCTTTCAATGTGCAATGTCCACAAGGCAAGATGATTGGCAAAAGTCGCTTCGAAGCCCTCGCCGTAGCTTGCGGCATTCAGCTGCGAACTGGAGGCGTGTGCAACCCCGGTGGTATTGCCACGACGCTCAATCTGAGTTCATCCGAAATGAAGCGAAATCTGTTGCGAGGCATGCGCTGTGGTGATAGTGTTGATGTCTTAGGTGGAAAGCCCACCGGAATCATTCGGATAAGCATGGGACCCATGTCTACCAAGGGCGATGTTCAAAGATTCATCGATTTTGTTCGTCACTTTTTTGTCTGGAGCAGTGAATCTAGTGCCTCGAGGGCATTGAGCTTGAATTCTTCTCAGAATCTTGTCACCTCTGTTATACATCCGATCGATGGATGTCTGTCATTTCCGATACCATTCAGGAACTTCTACTCTACCGTGGAGGCGGATATCGAATACTCTGGCTTGAATGGAGGATGGTTCATCATGGATCTGTCAACTGGCGGGCGTTTAACGGGGCATGAGAAACAGCTACAACAATTCAGTGTACACATGGATCCGGCACAAGTGCTTATGAACATCAGCTACCAGGGTCCGCCAGATAACAGTTCTTCAGTAACTTCTATCAACGTCAATCTATGGGAAGGTCAAGATAAAGCAGCCAAGACTATCACTGCTACTTCCTACGACGAGCCAACCACAGTCAGTGGCTTCCCATATCTTGACCCTAAAGTCCAACACTTCTTCACCACCATCCTCGGGAAACCATGCACATTAGCCCGCCACGCGAAGCGGCCGAGGACCGTACCGATATCAAATCGAAACGTCTGCGTCTTCTGGTCATGCAACCAACATTTCACGAACGCCGAAGCCTTGAAATCCCACTACCAAGAGCATGCTCAAGCTTTCGGCCAAGTCTGCGAAACGACGAAGACATCGAAGAAAACATCTCGAGCCTCGCGTCAGCCAATAAGAAAGAAAAGCTGGTCGGACAAGTTGTATGCTGCAGCCAAATCAAACAGGGTTGTCACTTCGGAATTCGAGCTTGGGTCAGAGACATTCACGGAAAAAGCTGTCTATGAGGTTCACAAACCTAGCTCTCGCGCATTACTACATGGACTGTTCAAAAGGAAGGTGGTGACAACTGCTTCATGAGAAAATAATTAATTCTCTCGGAAAAGGCTTGTGCAACCCTGGCGTGTAGTCTCAATTGTTTTATCAGCGCCGCATGTGCAATTCATGTATTTTTGCATTTTTGTATTTATGTATGCATGTATGTATCTATCAGATTAACATTGAAACGAGAAACGCTGGCGTTGGTCATGGTTGTCTCTTCTCACGTCAAACATGTAGTTCCACAAAGAAAGGACGATTGTCGTCAACGTCTGAGTGCACTTGCCCGCAACATGAAATCCGTCTCGCGATTGGTTCGATACGCGAGGTTTCTCTTATTCGGGAGCACTTTGACCTCCTCAGCCTCACACAACATTACACAGATCTCGACATTTGACCACGTACTAACACCACTTATCAATTTTACGCGGTTCTCTGCTGCATGGCCGGAATAACATATTGGCCGATAAAAGGCAACGAAATCCGACTTATACTGCTGCACCCAGGCGAGTACGGAACTCCCATCCAGCTTCAAATTTGGGGAGGGGAGGTCAAGCCGAAACTCAATCTAGGCCACGAAATTCCAGGCAGCGACATAAAACATGCTGAGGAGGGCAATCTAGGATCAGGGCCGCCGTTGGTAGAATCCAGTCCTTATGAAGCACTCTCGTACATCTGGGGCACCCAGACGGCAACTTCAAAGGTCGTGGTAGGGAGCTTTGCGAAAAGTGTCGCAGTGAATGTCCATTCACAACTGGAAGCTGCTCTTCAACAGCTCCGTTATCCAAAGAATTTCAGGACCCTGTATCTGGACTTCCTCTCCATTGATCAGAAAGATTCGAATGAGAAAGACCGCCAGGTGCAGATGTTCGCCGAGATCTTCCACAATGCCGTCAACGTATGCATTTGGCTCGGATCTTCGGCCGACGATAGTGATCTTGCCATGGATTTCATCCCGCAAATACTGGATTTATTTCGCTTCGAGGACTTGGTGGTGGACCCTGCGTACAGTAGGCAATGGTTGGCACTGACGAAGCTCATTGGAAGGCCATGGTTTCAAAGAAGATGGATTGTCCAAGAGATGGCGCTGGCTAGACGTGCCACAGTTCACTGCGGCTCGAAACAATGCTCGTGGACCGATTTCACTGATGCCCTGGCACTATTCCAATCCAGATGGCTAGATTTGTCCACCAAGCTTGCCATCGAAGCGCCGCTCGAGATAGGAGAGGTTCAAGCTCCGGGTGCCACAAGCCTGGTGAATATCTCCGCGAACATCTTTCGCAAAAACAGTGATGGGGATATCTTGGAGTACCGCTACGATCTTGAAACACTGCTGGCAATTCTACCAATGTTCGCCATCACACACCCGTCGGACGCCATTTATTCAGTCCTGGCACTCGCAAGGCCTTACCCTGAGGCAGTCAAAAAATTCACGACCCATGACTACAGTCGACCCTCGAGAGATGTTTTCCACGATGCTGTCAGTTATATCGTTTCGAGTACCGGTTCGCTAGACATTGTCTGCCGACCATGGGCACCTACACTCGAATATGGGCAAAGTTATGTCTGTGAAATGTCTAAATTTGCTTTTGTGAGGCGTCAGGACGGACAATATGATCGTCAGAACGCAGATAGTCTTGTTGGTCTCCCTGGAAGAGGGAGCTATCATGCCTCGAAGGGAAGAATTTGGCACCAAGGGCACGCCGACTTTTCTGATCCAAGAGGGATTTTCGCCTCATATCTCTCGACCGGTGGCATACACGTTGACAAGATTGAAGTGGACGGCGGTCCATCGTATGACGCAAATATTCCTGAAAAGTGGCAGCACCTTGGGGGATGGCACAACCGTGCCAAAGACCCGGTTCCAGAGGCTTTCTGGAGGACTCTGGTAGTTGACCGAAACGCTGAAGGTGACAACCCGCCCACGTGGTACAGGAAAGCTTGCGAGAGCTCCTTCCGACTTCTGAGCACTTCAAATATTAGCACCACAAAGCTCTTGACGATATGCAGGAAACACGCTCACCTGGTCGAATTTCTGCGTAGAGTCCAGGCCTCAATATGGAACCGGAGGATGTTCAGGACAAAGGAAAACAACTACATCGGGGTAGGGCCTGAAGCTTTGGAACCAGGTGATTGGATATGCGTTCTGAATGGCTGTAGCGTGCCCGTCGTTCTTCGAGAGTTGAGATTCGGACACTTCACACTGATTGGCGAATGCTTCGTGTATGGCCTGATGGAGGGTCAAGCAGTGGACGACCCCAAGGCCAGTACGGAGCGTAGTTTCCAACTTAGGTGAGTTTTGGACGGCATCTTTTGCAATGATGCGGCCTTCGAGGAAGTATGGCATCTTCCAGGTGTTGTGGCAAAGATCCATGCTATAGTTTTGATTGAGAAACGCGAAATCTCACTGCACGACCCATGATGACATTTTGCCGTCGATTTCCGATATCCAAGACGTGCCCGATCACTGATGTAAGCGAGTTATGCAGTAGAATTTGCGAAAGATTGAGGACAGCTGGAAAGGGATGGACCTTTCTGTTACGTGTGTCGTTCCCCGCTCATTCTCGAGACTAATGAACTACCATGCCGACCACATGGATGCATACTGTTCAGCCTCATCCTTGACTCACACGAGGAGCAAGCTCAAATAATCTGCACATCAAGTCGAATTGAGTCAAGTTGAGCCAAGTGCTCGAAACCAGTATCGAGATGACCACCCTCCCATCTACACGAAGTGGTTCCAACCGTGACACTATACGTACTCACTCAAGAGACTGTCTCAGAAGAGCACATGGAGCAAGCGATGGTGCCACGGCCACATCGCTTTCATTCGTCGCTATTGCAAATCCGCAAGTAACGGCTAGCCGCGGTTCTTCAGCCTCGTTGTTCATCTCATCGCAGCACAGGGCATAATTTGTAGGATTCAGCGCTATCAGCTGGAACTCTTCACCTATCACACTACCAGCACCACCGAAGAGGGTAGCCAGTGCAAAGCAAGGCACTGCGAGGCAACGAGCTCGCAAAAGCAGCAGAATCGTCCGCGTGAAATTAATTCGTCCGGCTAACCTGGCACTCAACCACACCAGTCGTGGGTCGTGGATCGTCGGTCGAAGACATGAAATACTCCAGTGAAGCCCTCAACCTCGCAGGTGACTTACATTCTTTCTTCTACGCCGAACCATAGGCGATTTGGAGAAAGGGAAGGAACTCACCTTGAGGCTGGGTCGGATATGCAAAAGCAATAAGCTGGATGCTTAGCCCAGTTACAGACAAACCACCAACCTTTCCAAAATAACCACTCCAGAGCCAACACGGCGTTCTTCTTCGTTGAACATGACCGAATCACGAAGTCTCAAAAGATGCCTAACCCGACACAATGCCGAAATCCACGGGACAGGTTCTAGTTACTTAGGTAGTCAGTTGGTGGTCGGTGCCTTACCGCAAGGCAACCATGACCAAAAATACCAATCCGACTCCTTCGCCTGGTGTTGCCGTGCCGGCCCGGGTTCCAGTCGTCGTAGGCTATGGGAGTGGCGGCCGATTGAGTCGATCGAAACGAGGCCTCAAGTGTGCACATAGTCGGGTTCGGAGGGTACAGAGTACCGTAATGTGGAAATACGCAGGAAGGATTGCAAGGTTGGAAAGTTACAGGACGCTAGGTTGAGAGCGGTTCGCTCAATTACTACTGGTAAGTATCTACTTACAGATTGTGCACGGGGTAACAAGACAGGTCTTGGCAAAAGAGGCATCAAGCGAACGACAAGATGAGGGGGAATGGGGGACGCAGATCCCAATATTTTTAGCCCAGCCCCTCATCGCGTCAGCCTTGCCAATTACCGTCCCTAGCCAACCGAACCTTGTGGCCCCAGAGAAGCCAGCGCAGAAAGATACGGACTCATGCATCACAGCTGTGGAAAATGCACGATTAGGCTATGGTACGGAAACACAGAGGTAAGGCGGATTTAGTTCATTGTGTATGAGTACTTCCCAGACTGCCTGGAGGCGGAAAGGAAGCCCAGATATCTGCACTTGAGAGGCTCCATGAAGGTTTACTGCATTTTACTCACAATGGGGAGTTGGCTGCGAGCCAGCCTGAGCGAGAATAGTCGGTAGCGGGGTAAGACCAAACGTTGGATAGCATATCTAGTGCTTTGGTGGACGAGAGCTCTGACTGCCTGGTGTGGACGCTGAGGTACTCAGCGGACAGAGTTCAGTGTTTGACGGCCACAACCAATTAGATTATCGTGTTTCAGGTTGAGTTTCTGTCTTGATTTGGATATTGGCTTTACCATTTCCATTGGTCTTGCAGATACCCGGGACAATAGGATTGGTGGAACTGGCCTTGGACGTCTGTACATGCGGCGTGGAATATGATGTTTGGCTGTGAATGGCAAGAATCCTATTTTGTGGGTATTTGGGTCGCGATCGAGACCACTTCGCTCTGTGTAGTGCGCCTTGCTATGGTATGATGGCCGATTGAGCCTGAGATAGCATTCTGTGCCCGGTTACTATGGACGGCCGTGGGCTCCATGAACGAAAGCATTGCTCGATAAGAAGCATTCCTCCCACAAATCATGAGTACCAGACTTCTTTTCTTTCTTCTGTCATCTCCTCACCCTGCCAGGTAGTGGTCAGATCTACAACTTCAGATTTTTTGCAGCCTTGCCTTTGAGAGCAAAGTCTCTGACTCAGGAAGATGGCTGGCAAACCACTCCAGCGTCTTGCCTTTGGCGAGATTGTATCGCTGGGTAATTTATACGATGCTCGAACGGACAATTTCATGCCTGTACAGCTTCTCCGTGGCCCTCCACCAACAACGGCCATCAATATCACCGACAAATCCATGACTTCGGTACAGCTCCTCGAGGACCATACCAACAAAGCCAAATCAAGTCTTCTTGGTATCAATCCAGATTTGGGAGCCAGCCTCTTGACTGGACTCAGCGGTGCTAAAGGCTCGGCTAGCTTCCTGACAGAGCATCAAGGTGCAGATAGCCATCTTGTCGTACAAATGTCTCTCAAACAACTTGTGACAACGGTGCATGAGAAATTGAACTTCAACGACGACGGGCTCAGAGCTTTAACCGATCCTTCGCGCCTTCAATCTGTCGGCGCCACTCATTTCGTCGCTGAAATCACATATGGTTTCCAGACCATAGTATCTGCAACTCACCTCAGAACACCTGCACAAGCTGAACACGACGGCAGGCAGGCACTGCAGAATGAGCTCAAGGCCATAGAAGAAAGACTCAAGTATCGCGGCACTACGACTGGCACTCCCCCAGCCATAGGAATATTCGAGGCTATGCTCCATACAACGTCTTGCTGTACTCAGATCTGCTTGCCCATACAAAAGCGAGTAGAACAGATTTTGTCGGGGCCCGTGAATTCATGGAGAAGTTCCCAGATCATTTGACCAGAATCAATGCTGGTAGAGGCAACCCCGTGACATATACCTTGTTGCCGGTTGAACTTTTATCATTTGTGTTATCGGTCGACGTTGGAAATGCTACCCGGTGGGTACAACCTGATGTGGATTATCTTGACGAATTCATTGTCCTGCTTGAAGAAACCAACAATGCTCGGAAAAGATTGCATGATTATTGTTCATATCTTGCAACGCATAAGACTCTAGTTCCTTCTGCTCATTTCACTGCTGTTCGAGCACAACTCGATCGAAGTGATGCTGTTATCAAAGAGATCAACGCTGCTTTCGGCAACCAATTATATGAGGTCAGAAGCGGGAAGAGTCCTCCAAAGACATTGGCAGTGCTGCTTGACAAGCTTCGAACAGGTGATACATCTCCTTCAGCCTTGCTATCACTCGTCGACTTTTACACCAGAAAGCTTGCCTTCATCGACTTGGTAACTTCTAAGGGGGCCGCGTACTTCAAAGAGGATCAACGATTGGATCTTCCGCGTGGCAACGTTTATACCCTTTACTTCGCAAGAGCAGCAATGGCGGACAGCAAATTTTGGAACGAGAATTCAGACCTTTTGTTGCAACTTCTCGACGACAATAGTAGTAAGAAAGCAATCCGTATTGTCGATTGTGACGACGCAGTTCCAAAGCTTCAAGCAGTCAGCATATTCTACCACAGAGATCGTGAACTGATCACAAAGGATTTGAGAATTCTTCGAAACTTCCTCAACAATAAATGCTTGATGCGATTCGATGAACGCCACCTTGACACGTGGGGAACCAAGAAACCCATTGAGAGGAAGCCGGTGAAATTACCATGTCCAGGGACAGCTTGTGACTCGCAAGAGCTTTGCCAATGGATCTGTTCCAGGTGCTATTCTCCAATTGATTATGGGTTTCAAGACAAGTACATGTACTGCGAATGTGGACGCACTCCAGCGCGTAATTGGACCTTTAGATGCAACAGCAGTCAACATGGCTCTGAGTTTAGTCAGTATGACAATCGCCAGCTGACGCGATTGTTGGAGGATCTCGCTCCATTCGAAGAACTCAATGTACTGATATTAGGTGAAACTGGAGTTGGTAAGAGCACATTTGTGAATGCTTTCGTCAATTATTTGGCGCATGAATCTTTGGATGAAGCAATCCAGGCCAAGGATATTGAGCATGTCATTCCGTGCTCATTTGCAACCCAAACTGTTGATGAGAATGACTCACAGAAGCGACTTGTGCAAACACAAATCAAAATAGGAACCAGTGAAGATGAGTTCGATGGATCCAAAGGTCAATCAGCGACTCAAAAGACTTTGACATATCCAATTTTCATTGGATCGACCATGATTCGCTTGATCGACACACCAGGAATTGGAGACACTCGAGGAGTTGATCAGGATCGGAAAAATATGGCAGACGTACTGTCAGTCCTGAGGAACTACAAAGAGCTCCATGGAATTCTGGTGCTTTTGAAGCCCAACAATCCTCGCCTGAATGTCATGTTCAAGTTCTGTATCAAGGAACTGCTCACTCATCTCCATCGGAATGCGGCACAGAATATGGTTTTTGGGTTTACCAACACTCGTGGCTCCGGCTATACTCCTGGGGATACATTCCGACCCCTGGAAGCATTGTTGGGTGAATACCATGATATCAACTTAGGCCTCTTCCACGACACAGTGTACTGTTTTGACTCTGAGAGTTTCCGTTATCTTGCTGCACACAAGCAAGGGGTTACTCTCGGAGGTTTCGATGATTATGTCCGCAGTTGGGAGCAATCGGCCACAGAATCTCGACGACTGCTCCAACATTTCCGCGGTCTAGAACCTCATCAAGTCCAGAATACTTTGAGTCTCAATGAGACACGTCATATGATTCTGCAGTTGACAAAACCAATGGCTGAGATTGCGCAGAAGATTCAAGACACGATTGATCTGAATGAACGCGACACGGAACTATTGCGAAACAGCAAGTTGAGTAAGGTTGATATGCTGCAGAAGTTGAATGTTCAACAATCATCGGTGATTTTCACAAGAGTCCAGCGACCGAAGACGGTGTGTACAAATTCAAGTTGCATCGAAAAAGTTGACGTCCGAGGACCAAATGGAGAAGATACCGTGCATAAAAGTCTGTGCCATGATCCTTGTTGCTTGACGAATGTACCAGTCGAAAAGGTTGGAACGCCAGAATTGATTGAATGCTATGCCTTCAACCGCACGACGAATTGCCAACGATGCAAGCATCACTGGACTGAGCATAAGCACATTCTGTATGAGCACAAGGGAACCACCAGAACCATCAAAGATCCGAAAGTTGAGATGTTACTCAAGGACAATGCACAAGTCACGACGGTGATCGAAGCTGCCATCAAAAGTAAACAAGCCATGATTGCCGAGTTCAAACATGAGCATAAAGAAATCCAGAAGGCGGCGGTTCAATTCAGCCTTTGGTTGAAGCGTCATTCAATCACACCTTACAATGATGCGACCCTGGAATATCTTGATCATCTCATCAAGGAAGAGAAGTCAAAGGTACATATCGGCGGTAATAGAGCGCGTCTTGACGCGTTTGAGCAATATCGCCGTGAGTATCAAGAGCTCGTCCAGGTATTCCAGGCTAATATTGGTCGGGGTGGTGAGGACGAACACATGGACGTTCAAGGCATTGACAAGCTGATCAAACAGTTGTACTCGCTGAAGCATTACGGACAAGATCTTCGTAAATTGCGCGATGTGGTTGCTATTGCTCATGCTGCAACATATCGGGAACGTCCATATCGTGTGAGAGGTAACAGGGAATATGTAATGGGAGACTCACGGTCAGGACCTGGGTACTTCGACCCAAGAACAGATTTTAGGTCATCGAGCGGACTTCGAAATCGACTGCCCATGATAGGCAGAGGAAAGCAGACGAGGTTTTGGTCTGTTGATGCTAGGCAAAAAGATCGATATACAAAGGATGAAAACACCTGGAATGAAAAAGAGGTGGACGAGAAGGCTGACCTTGAGGAGGAGTTGTCGAAACGTGGTCAGATGACGGGAACAAATATGCCCCCTCCATCATATTTCGAAGCGGCTGTTGCTCATCCACACCCTGGAAGAGGATCACATGGAAGGAGACCTGGGAGTCGTTCGTTCAGCGGGAAGATTTCTGACAAGATTGCGTCGATCTTCAAATAGGAGTTGTTGGTTTGTACTTTTCATATGTGCAACGTCGATTGTCAAAATAGCAAATAATGATAGGCAAAAACGATGTTTTCTTTCTCTCCAATGACTATTGCCATTTTATAGCGGAATGGCGAAGCCCTCATTTTTGGCTTAAAGGCTTTGAGCTAGGGAGAATTACTCCTTGACGGTGAGGTGAGTGCTCGCTGTCGATTCAATGGGGGACGAGGCAAGAGCCGCACTGACCGTGATTGACATATCGACGAGAAGGCAAGCGCGACTGGTTGCAATTCCTTGGCAATGACATCATATCGGATTAAATTTCTCTTTCCTCCGAAGCTCGCTGCCGATGCTCCAGACCAGACCGAGGGGTTATTTCAACCTTGACTACCTGAAGAGCAGGGACGTGACTAAGTCGTTGTGGCGGCGTGGTTCAATTTTCTAGCAGTTGCTTCACCATTTCATTGCTGCTACAGTCCCGCCATGCCGATAGACATATAAACCTCTCATGGCCACTAGAGTTCTCTGTTTATCCCGATGAGCGTTTAATTTTCCTGCCCTTTAGCGAACGCGATATCAATCTCCCATCATGAATACCCTGAAAACTGGTATCTGGGTCTGCGCATCTTGTGCAAGACGACAAGCCAGCGTACTACCTCAGCTCAGGTCCTTCTCTCCACGCAGGATAGTCACACCGACACATAATCCTCGGTCGTTTCATAGCTCCAGTACAGTCCTTGACTCCTCTACTCAACGCCAGGCTGTCCCCCTCGGGGACTTTTACACCGATCTTCTTGCGACACCTATACCCAAGCAAAACCACTCTCTTCCCGCCCTACCTACGTTTGTTCAGTCGGGAGACGACTCCAAGGAAGCACGAGCTAGGAAACTTTTCGGGACAATGGAGCGATATCACAGCAGTAATTCGAAAGACCCGGATGAAACCTGGCGCACGATAAACGGAGTGCCAGTTCCTCCTCGACCAGCGGAACCTGACAATTGTTGTATGAGTGGCTGCGTACATTGCGTTTGGGACGATTATAGAGATGAGGTCGAGTCATGGGCACATCGCTTACAAGCAGCACAATCAAAAGCACCCAAGCGTGCCATAGATGATGCAATCAAGATCAACATGCCCGCGCGGAAGTGAGTGAGGCAAGTGGAAGCATGGATGACGATGGCGGTGGTAGTGAAGGACTCTGGGATTCGCCTGCATCTACGGATGGTGATACATTGTTCAAGAGTCTCCCAGTCGGCATTCGAGAATTTATGGCCACAGAGAAAAAGCTCAGAGAGAAAAAGAAGGCTAAAAGAGAGCGTGCTCCATGATATATGCACCATCAAACCCGTCTCAGTGGTATTCAATGGCGCAAGTCCCACCCTGAGGCCACCGTGTGAAATGGCCGAAGGACAATGATTGGTCGCTTGAATGATATTTGGCCTTAGGATGTGAAGGCACCAGCTGATAGCAGCAGAATCTCGTCAAGAGCCACACATTGGATATCTTGGGATCCGTCGGCCATCCGGAAGTATCAACAGGCTTCAACCATACACTCAACATATACCTATTGATGATGAGGAACATCAGTTGGCTCAGATGAAGCTAGTGATATCTTTCGCAGCATTAATTTTAGCAAAAGCTAGACCAAGATGAAGATCAAATATCTCTGGGCAACAACACGGCTAGCAAAGTTCCTAGCTCGCATGCCTGCTGGTTGTCTCGTGCTCAAGGAAGAGCCTAGATATCGATGACATGACCATGTTGACTTACTCAGATTACAAGTGCCAAAATCAACCAAATACTCTGGCCTGGCATGGAAAAGAGAGATGATTACAGGGAGCGGACTTTGACATCTGGACAGAAGACCAATCTTTCTATGTCATGCACACCACAAGATTGCACCTGTACTTAAAACAACCAATAGAATCTATTTGGTAAATGGATCGAAACAGATGCATCTAGTGGGTAGCATAATCAAGGGGACCAGGCTGGCTGTCACAACGGCTTCGATTCCACATTTCAACATCGAGACAATTTCTGATTCGTCCACGTTGCCCTTGATTTGATTTCCCTCCACGGCGCCTCCTTGTGTAACGTCGCACGGCTTGGCGAGTTTCTGGGGTTTGTCGTGATGAGGCTGAATTCCGATGACTTCGACTTGTCAACTCAGCCTGCCAGGCATCGCTCGTTCAACTCAAGCAATTGCCACTACTGGCTAACAACTCGTTCTTCACAAATTTGCCAGACCCCGTTTGAAAAACCACTTCATTGCCAGGAACCATTCTCCCTCGACCCTGACAAGACGTCTTTCAATCACAAGAAACTATGAACTACGTCCGCACAGTCGGTGCATACGCCAGTCCTGGTATTCACTCTCTCCGTGTTATTCTGAGCCACAACTAGTTGACGCCTCCCATAGCTATCAGTGTCAGCACAGGTGCGGTCGCTGCCATAGGTACGACCTATGTACTGCCAGTGGTAGGCTTTTGCACTGCAGGAGTCAAAGCCGGATCCGTTGCAGCAGGAGTACAAGCCGCTGTGTATGGTGGTAGTGTTCCTGCAGGAAGTGCGTTCGCTACATTGCAAAGCTGGGGTGCGACAGGAGCTATAGCTGGTACTTTGGGAGTTGCAGCCTTGCCCGTCGGCATAGCTGTCGGAGGTGGCACGTATCTTGTCTGCAAGGCTCTGAGCATGTAAAAAGCATCAGTTGCATGGTAGGACAATGCTTCAATTGAGGAAGCTTCCTATCGTCGGCGGGCTGTTGATACTTAGGGATTCAGAAGACTTCAGGCAATCGAAGCGTCTAGCAAGAAGCGAACGTCTCAGAATGGGGCAACGCTCAGATTAAAGCGTCTTGCTTTTGCTTCAACAACGTAGGTCGGCGTGAAGATGGCGATATTCAGCAACAGCATAGCAAACCACGCGGCCAAAGAAACCAGAGATATTCAACTTGGACATTGAAATTTCCATACTCACCAACTCTACATTCTAGCCAATACTCGCAACCCCCCGCAGGACAGTAGATACCAAAATCTAGACTCGTGCTGCTTCGTAAACATGAACATGACTGCAACCCCACTTATGTAATCTCCCAGCATCTAGACCCTCGACGACCGATTCCTGCTTACTTACCTCCTTACACGATCGAGACTTTTGTAGTAGGTAGGTCGGGGTAGAAACCCGGAGACAATACGGGGACCTCGTCCCTCTACTCCCAAAACGACCCATTCGGCTCATGTTTGCTTGTTTGCGTGCTATTCTCGTCCTCGCTATCGCTAACCGTTTCCGGGGTTTTCGCTTCTCCTCACCATCGAAATATCCACTTTCCGCCCGCCATTGGGGATGGATCAGGATGTACCGCCGGTTCTCAAACGTAAACGTCAAGTGGAGCATGGCGTACTTCCTCGGTCTCTGGTCAGTCGCGTACATGAGATCATTATTGGCTGCCGGGTGCCGAGATCACCTGTTCTGAACTTGCAACGCACCTCGTGGACGTCGTGGTGGAGGATTGATTATCTTTGACGACAGGGTGGTCCATCGAAGTATCCAATGTACAGATCCGTGACATGGGATAAAATTACCTATCTATAAGAACCTCGGACATTCCGTCTACTCTGCAGAGGTGAGGCCGATCGAAACAAATGCTACACACTACTGCATCCTCACGTCGCCGGCTCTGCACATTCCAGTCATCAGTCTCGTTTGCTTCCGTCGTCCCTAAGCAGTACTCAATACGACCATCAGTATATCGGAATCCCTGGCCCAATAACGTATATAATCATCTTCGACCACAGCACAGGCCATTCACGATCAAAGCCATGTCTTCTTCATCATCAACCTCTCATCCCTCCTCTAGAACAGAAAGTGCTAGTCTACAGGCACGTCCACGTCCACCGCCTCGGCCCACCCATGTCCTCGAGACAGCGCTGCAAGTCAAAGACGTAGTGGCATCGACGAAGTTCTACAAAGACTTGCTAGGCATTGAGCCGGATTTGGATACGGTAAGCAAAAGCCTTTGAGTATTTGTCGATATTATACACTTTCCCTTCGAAGTTCCCCTAGTTCTCTTACCTTTTGTATTTCTTCTTTCGAAAGAGAAACTCCCTATATTCAGATTCCCCACCACATGTCCACCCCAAGTTCCCAACGCCGGTCTAATCCATCCACCTAACTAACCCACGAACCCCCTAAACACACAGCCTCGCATGTCAACCTTCGCACTTGGCGTCACAACGCTACTGCTGTTCCAACTGGGCGCGACTGCCGCCGACAGCGCACTCCCAGACTCACGGGGCGTCATCCCCGGCCACGGTCCCAGCGACGACATCCTGTCTCTCTTAGTCACGCCTGTTGGAGAATCAACCACTTCCACCACCACCACTACCACTACTACTCCTCGACCTCGACCTCGACCAAGCCCAAGCCCAAGCCCAAGCCATCTCAAACAACACTTCTGCCTCGCGGTCCCCACACGCGCGGACGTCGCGAAGTGGGAGGAATGGTTCGCGCAGACTGGTGTCGAGGTCACGGGGACGGTGGATTGGCCCCGTGGGGGCGGAGTGTGTATTTTGCAGATCTGGATGCGAATGTAGGCGAGATCGCGAGTAGAGGCGTTTGGGGACATTATTGACGACCGGTGGTGATGAGAGAGGGGAGGGATGAGGAGGGATGAGGGATGATGGGAGGGGAAGGGATGGGATGGATGGGTGGTGGAGATAGTGGGAGGTGGATTGTGGGAGGTGGATTGTGGGAGGTGGAAGGTAGGAAGGGGGAGATATTGGGGGATTGCATAATGGGTTGGTTGCTCAGGGACGAAGAGTTGGGAGTCGTGGTGATGCCAGGTTGGATCAGAAGACCTGTATTTATGTGGTTGAGAGATCTATTGGTGATGGTGTTGATAATGATGATAAAGGGGAAGAGGCATGTGTGTCATCCTACAACTATCTACTCAGGAGATCGATTTTCAAAAGCTAGTTTTGGGCTCGCTTCTATACTTGGTCTTATGGGCACTGGAGTTTGATATGATGGAGATGCCATGGAAGTACAGACTGACTCCAGAGTCCCTATTGTTCGAGCCATTCAATAATTGCCTTTCATTTGCTTTCCTGTCCTACCAGTGCTGTCTCGATTTGTACTGAGCTTCTAGCTGGTAACCAGACGCGCCTTAGCGAGTAGGACCACCTCCAGCTGGCACTGTTCTGTTCTGCCCATGTATATCTAAAGCTGTTTCCCTCGATGATCTCAAGCCTTCCGGGAGTCTTCCCACCATCTCGAACCCCTTTACCCACCACCAACCTCATTCAACACACCGCCATCCAACTTGACAACCTCGCCATTGACATAGCCACACTTGGCCAAAAACACCACACCCATAGCCATCTCCTCGTCCTGTCCAGCCCTGCCCGCAGGCACTGCATGGCCTTTATCCTTGACCTTATGATCCGGCATCTGGGCTTTATTCCTATCATCGCTCTCCTTCATCGTCATCTCGGACGGGAAATAGCCCGGCGCGATACTGTTGACTCTGACACCGGTCTTTGCAAACTCCTTACTCATCATGCGACTGAGGTGGACGGTCGCGGCCTTGGCGGCGTTATAGCTGAAATGTGCCTGTGAGTCGCGCATGATGCCGGACATGCTGCTGATGACGATGACGGATGAGTTGTGGCCTTGCGGTGCCTTTTGGAGTAATGGGAGGAACGCGACTGTGGAGAAGAAGACGCTCGTGACATCTGTGTTGAACGTCGCGCTCCAGTCGTCCACGCTTTCTTGCCATAGGTTCTCCTTTAGTTTAGCCGCGTCAGATGTGTCCGGGTGGCCCTTTGCGCCGGAGATGCCGGCTGCCGCGACCACGAGAGATAGATATTTCTCTTTCGAGCTGATTTCTGAATATAGCTTTTCCAGGTCGGATTTGCTGGTCACGTCGCAGGGGCCGATCGGGATGATTTGCCCGTTGAGTTTGTCGTTATTTGAGTCAGGACTGTGTTCGGACGCCGCTCGCTCTAGTACTTCCTTGCGTCGGCCTGTGATATATACTTTGGCTCCTTGGTGTGATTGTTAATTTAAGGACGATTGGGTCGGTGAGTGTCATGATTTACCATTCGCTGCGAGAGCCTGAGTTGCCATGAGACCGATGCCCGTTCCTGAATGTTTGTTAGCCTGGAGATTTTGAATAGGTGCCGACATATGATATTTACCTCCACCTGTGACTAGACATACATATCCCTCAAGTGAGAAGAGATTTTGAACATGCAACTGATTAGTGGAAGCCATGATGAGAAGGAAAGGATTATGAAGAATGGAAATAATGTGAGGCCCGAAATTACAAAAAAAGAAAAAAGGTTTTCTCTGAACAGAAGATGCCTTGAATAAGACAGTGTTTGATTTTGTGGTTTCATCAGCATATAGAAAAATGAAGACCAAAAAGTTGAGTGACGCTCTGTGACGTCACATGAAGTGTCTGTCAATGACAATATGCTTGTCGAGCGAGTCGGGTACCGAAATAGAGGTCCGCCCAAAAAGGGGTTATCCTTCCACGGAACTCATATCCGCATCTTCTATAGCAATGTCTGGTTTTTGTCTTTCACTGCTTCGATAGCCTGACGTCCAATCCTCCAGCTTCCTTCACCTCCCAACATCAAGTTACATCTTTGTCCACGACGGCGCTGTCTAATCCTGCTATGGGATTTTGGAATTGCGCAGGACGATGCCAAAGACATGCTCTGCACAATTGCTGAGGAGCCCAACCGACCAGAAGAGGCCAAGAGTAGTCCTTTAGTCTCATTGTTGCTGGAATTGTTCAGCAATACCTGCTTCCAGACCATGATCGTCGCGACTGTACTCTTCTGAAACTGCCGAGCAATGATAAGCATCATCACTAAATAGTAAGCAGTCCAAAGGCGTCGATGTCCGAGTTGAGCTTGTGGGTTTTGAATACCTGCCGAACTAGAAATGGCTATTTGCCATGTACTTTGTTGTAACAAAGCTCACGCATTGTTTTCAGCGTCAGAGGCCTTCCCGTTCCTATTATCTCCGGGCAAGGGATAGCTCTAGATGAGGATCTCAAGTGGCTAGGGCCAAAGCAGCCATGGCACGAACTCCGGCCTCTGTCTTGTGCCCACCGATGAAACCACTTGCATGAACAAACACGGCACCATCTTCAACGTCACTACCAAGAAGAGCATCAAGTTCTGAATCTCGCACACCACGCCATGGTTCCGGAAGACTCTTTCGATTTTCGAAGCTGGACATGGATTTGCTGACGGCTTGAATTCGCCATTTTGAGCCGGGTTCTTCTTTCTCAGGGTAGATGACAAACAAGACTTTCTGATCAGTAGTGAGATTTGCGTCGTCTTCGATATTGTAAAGATGTTCTTTCCAAGGGATACCGGCGCGAGGAAGAACCAGAAGCTGACCGGATGGATGGTTGTCGGTACGAGAATCAAAGGCATCTTTGACGACAGTACGAGCAGGCAACCAAGCAGTGGCAGCACCATGGAGTTTTCGAAGGAATGAATGACCCATCAGATTTGAGGCTTGACCAAAACGATAGTCCTCCTCGGCCTGTGGTTGATCTGGAGTGTTTCGAGAGGGAACACCTACAGCAAGAGGATCATCATGGTTAAGGTCACCAACCAAGCTAGCCAGTGTGATTCCTCCATCTTTGAAACGTTTTTCCACACCGGCCGAGGTCAGAGCGTCATCATCATACTTTGAAATACCGTTGTCATTGGCGTCGACAGCCTCGACGAAATCGTCATAAAGTTTGGTATAGAGCAGAGAGACATCTGGATGATCAATGGGAAGTTTGGTATGTTGGGCAATAATAGCCTTGCCAAAATGCATGTATACCAAGCCGGCCGAAGACAATTTTGTTTTGTGGTCTGGGAAGACGGTATTGAATGTTCTTTGGTGGTGATCGAAGCGGTATCTTGATTCATCATACTCTCCACCAACATCGACAACAGTGTGACAAGTGTCTAGAAGAGCGGGATCACGAGTACGGACGAGGGAAGCGGAGGAGTATTGGGGAAGGAGTTTGAGCATATAGACAGCGAGGGCCTCGTCTGCGTGAAAGTGGCCGTTGTGAGTACCAATCAGAAGACCCTCGGGCTTCACACGCTTCGTTGCAGTTTCGGCAGCCATTCTGACCAAGGAGCGAAACATAAACAAAGGTGAAGTTGGTTTGGTCAGAGGGAGAAAGGTATTGAGGTAGGGGTGCAGGACAATGAAGATGTGAGTTTGTGGACAATTTGAGACCTGTTCTACGGAGTAGTAGCCAGTGTCCGTCCAAGAGAAAATTAAAGTATGGGGAAAGTCAAGTTGTGGAATAATGATATTCCGACTGCGGTGGCACGTGCATGTGGTGGGCATGTGCCACAGTGTGCAGTGCCACAACTGCCACAGCCACAGCCACCGCTGCCTAGGTAGGTACTTACAGGCTAAGCGGCATTCTGGGCTCTGGATGGAGATACTGAAAGCACTACGTTCAGGAACGATGAGTCAGGATAGTCTCTTTTGTTGAGTTTGTACAACGTAAACAGAGATTGGTTTGTTGTGGCTTCACCACCACGTGTCAATCATTTATTAAATAATTCCTGAGCTGTCGTAGACTTGTGGTGTTGTCGATTCCACAGGACTTTCAAGGTGAAGGTTTGGGCATCTTAGGCGGGAAGGCTATGCGACTTTAGGCATGGTCTGGCCTTCAGGCTCCTCTTAGGTGACCCTAGGTGCGCTTAGATGGCTTTGGGGGCCCTTAAGTGCCCTTGGGTGCCCCTCCAGGTCCTCTTATTAACTTACTGTATCTTCCGTTCGCCGGCTAGAGGCTCCTCAATTCACTCCACCAAAGGGACCACGGGGGACTTTAGATGGACCCAAAAGACTGGCACTGGGACTGGTTTGCGGTGTAGGTTGGCTGCTGGAGCTAATTTCTTCATCCTTGTCTTTTAGATCGACTTTTAATCTGCATGGAGATTTTTCATTTTTCGCCTAAGCGGTGAGGCACTGAGGAACTGGGACGAGGACGGGGACGGGGACAGAATCCAGGATAAAGATGGAATCTTTGGTCAACTTTCCAAGTTTGCACTTCATTTACGAATTGTTCCAAGTCAGGGTTCTTTCTGTTCTGAGTGACGACGAGGAGTACAAGGTCCGATTCGTGCTTGTTGATCAAAAGTTAGAGTGGACTGAAGGACTGAATCTCCCATCGAGGCATCACCTCCAGACTCCAGAAATCCAGAAATCCAGGTTACTTATCAGATTTGCCGCACCTTCCCCAAACTAACTACCGTAACTGCGCCTGGTATCTTCTGGGTAATTATTGAATTATTCTCACATCAAAATCACAATCTCAATCACCCACCTCCAACCCTCTACCTTCTGACCTGGTTCATCTCAAATACTCTATCGACCTTGTCCAGATCCTCATCACCCTTGCCCTAGTCGATTCCTTGTCGCCTCCCACCACCAAACAACCAGCATTTTAACCGACGACCAGGCAGTGGCCACTAACTAGTCAACAGTCTGCAGTCTACTGTCCAAACGGTGCACGCGACATCCAGTAGACACACGCCATCGCCACCTGTCATTACGTTCCTTTCATATTCTAGAATTTCATTCATTCTTTCAACTGGAACCTACAAACTACAACCTATAAACCACACCGTACACCTTCAACAGCGCAGGTCCTTGTCATACACCTGTCAGAGCACTCGACTTTTCCAAGTCGTTTATCGCCCTTGTGCCTCTGCCTCTGGTCTAGTTCACAGCCTAAACCCCCTCTTGACATGTGACAATCCCTTCCTCCACCGCCTACTCACTCTACTATTTTCATCCACAATCTGCAGAACCAGAACCAGGCCCAGTCAAACCTCAACACCTTCAACTACTACTCAAACACCACCTGCTCGATTCTAAATCCCTGACTCCCTGCGCATATGCACGCCTCGCACATCAACACCACAGACCTCCCTAGATCTTACGCCGCCCTCCTGCTAAGCACTCGCTTTCATCCCTCACCACGTCGACCGAATGTTCTTCTTTCGCGCCTTATCCTCCCTCCTCTTCCTGACACTCATCATCCTATTGATACCCCTCACCTTCGACATCGGTGGTCGCGATGCTGGACTTGCCTATTCCCTCTCAATAGCCTCGTACTATTTTGTCGTCTCAATCTTCCGAGTCTCTACTCCCGACAGTTCAACATTCAGACGAGCTATTGTCAATTTCCTCCGTGGCCTGCAATGGGTCGTCCTGCCGAGTTTGTGCATCTGGGCTTTGGGCAGATTTTCCATTGATGCCGACAACAATAGTGGATGGGTTGAACGCACCTTTAAAACAAAGACACAATCTTTCAAGATCAGCACCAATTTATGGGACACCCTCTTTGGCTCCGAAGGTCTGGTCGAGTACATCACCATCGGCGGTTGGGATGGTCTTCTGCGTTGGTCATCTCCCATCTTCCAACTCCTTGAAGGATTTTGCAGCCTCTTGGTAATACAGGCCTTGGGTCAACTCTCTCGCTGGCTTGTCAATCGAAGCGAATGGAGTGATTTTTGGTTGTTGACTTTACTCGTCTCAGCCGCCGGTGTCGTCTCGAGCAGTGTCTACTTCCTATGGCGTGTCCTTCAGTTCCCTGACATCTCCAGTCTCGACTCCACCCTCATCGGCATTGCGATTGCCTCCGCCGTCTTTCTTTGCGCATATGGCGTCGTGTCTGGTCGTGGAACAGCCGTCGAATCCTCTCTACTTTTTGCATACATTGTCTTGTGCATTTACCAGATCTTTACCGACTACAAGCCTAGCGACGCATCTGCTCTTGACAAGTCTGCCTCCTCCGCCCCTGATTTCCCCCTCTTCCGCCAATAATCATGTCTTCCTACACCGCCATCATGCAAGCTCTATCCAGCCTTCCTGGTGCTCTCGTTGACGCCTTCGATTTCACAGCAGCTGCCTTCAAGGCTGTCACTCCATCAGTCTTGATCTCCCTCGGTTATCGACTTTTCGTTTTCTACGCTTCAACCAGAATCATCCCTGCCATCAACGAATCTGGTGCTCGAGCTTTGAGCATCGAACCAAGTCTCGACGATTCCAACGCCGGCAACCAATTCCTGGCTTTCCTCTCGTGGTTCTCTCCTAGCATTCTCATCGCTGTTTATACAAGTCTGCTCATGCAGCACTTCGCAACCACTATGGGCGGCTATTCTCCCGGTCTAACCGAATCCATTGGAGCATGGTGGAGTGGTAACGGCCAACCCGCAATGAATGGCAATCTTTGGAAGTGGGTCAATTTGGTGGGTACCATGGGGCTATATGCCATTGAGTTGTGGTTAGGTAAAGAGGACGATATCGACAGTGGTCACTGGAAAGTCGATTGAAGGATGAATATCTGCATCCCAATCACCCTGTCGAGTCTGGTATTCGGCATAAGGATAGGATCACAGCCCAGTTCGATTCCAACCTGAGGGATTGCCCCGCATTTTACCGTGGATTACAACAGCCGTGTCCTTGTCCAAATGCCGTCGAAATGAATATTCAGGCCAAGCTCGCCACCAATTTATTTGCACCGCACAGATTGCAGTGTCAAATTGACCAACACAATCAGGTGTGGGCAGTAGAGAGTTTGCATCGGCGCTTTCTCCATGCTTCCATAGTATACGGAAGCAGAATCCAGAAGATGACATGCAGGATGTTATGATTGGCTATTGAGTCTTCATTACTCCCAGCAGCCGAATGTCGTTGCAAACCAAGATCAAATGAGAGTTCAAACAAGAGGCGCATCTACCGAACGAAGCCCTCGACTCGGTGGCATTGACCCCTCCGAAACAAACAGCCAGTCTCGACATTGAGTTATGCCAGCAACCGACGGCTCAAGCCCAGTCGAGTTGGAGATGGTGATATTTATGCCATGTCTTCAACGCCAAATGTTAGGCCAAACGCAAACCAAAGGAAGCATCATTGGACCAACAGCGTTTTCGCCGCGGAATCAAAAACAGAAACACGAGCAAAACAAGGGGCAACCCTGGCCTTCTTCGTCTGCCTCTCCCACAACCCCATCCTTCTTTCCCCGGCGTACAGGCCCTGATGGCAGAAAAGGGATTGGACCTCGGAAAGGGACGTTGTTTTCCAAAGCACAAACAGGTCAAAGCGGATGGGATGAGCGGGAGGGGGTGGGGAGACAAGTTGGTAGACATGGCTTTCGGATCACGGATGTTGTGTTTCTTGTTTGCACTTCGAGAGTTGGGTGAGAATCAATGAAGTAGCGATGTCACCTCATCTCATTTCATGTCATGTCAGGCCACATGATGTGGTGTGAGCGATACGAAACATTGCGTCGACTATGCATGCGCCTGGAAAGAGGTTCAGATGGTGATCGTATCAATTCGTTTCATCGTATTGTACCAATGGCAGAGTCTGACTAGTTGTATACCTGTTGCGGTAACACGTAGATAGATAGCTACCTACGAGACATTTGGATAGCATTGCATAGCGTACATTTGACCTTTCCTTCCTAAGAATCTTCTTCCCCAAGGTCTGAGAATGAAAGTCCACACCAAACCGGCATGACAATTCATACAATTGTGACAAGATCCGAATCAAATCCCCTCACTTTCCAATAGAAGCGTCCTCTCGCGACTCGACCATTAAATCCCCACGACAATTGATTCGGACCGCGCACTGGCGGTTGTGAAGAAGCACCTTGATAACTCCTTTTTGGCAAATTTGTAGACAGGCATCTCTCGTAGGATTGGTCTTTTATCACGGGATTTTCGGTTCCATTTAGATGTCGCCAAGGCGTCCTTGACGAAATATGTAGGCCTTTTCTCTCACTTTGTATAAACATCCGACGAGGACGCCATCTCGACCAAAGGACAAACAAATCATGACAGAACAAAGTTCAAATTCTCCATCTGCCAAGACACCCGAGTTTGACGTGAAACCAACTCGTCGTCCACATCATCGGCGGATAGGAATGCCTGCTTGAGTAGTCGGTGGGCTGATACTGCCTTCCAAGATGTTTGGGCCGTCAATGTTGCCATTGTTTTCGTGGTGTCCGTCCCTCTCATCGATACTGGCACTTCGTGCGAGGAAACTACTCTCCTTAATTGGGCTTCGTCCACTAGATCCTGGTAGGCCACCACCAGGAATACCATTTATGCTTCCACGGTGCAAGCCAGCTGGGCCTTGGTTATCCGGAGACGAAGCGAGGCCAGGACCTCCCGGAAGACCAACGTTGGACTCGGTACGAGAGACGATATGGGTGAGAGGACTCATATGAGGAATCTCTTCCGCTTTGGGATGCTCGGTACCGATGGTGGTGACACCAGTGTCTGATGCTTTTCCAGCCTTGGAAAGTGCATAATCGCCCGAGTCAAAATATTTACGTTCCTGAGAATCGTCAACGACTGCATTTGGGACTTCAAGATCAGACTATACCTTTAATTTATTTTGCAAAAGATCCTTCTTGTTTGGCAATTTTCCGTAGAGTCTGAAGAGGCGTTGTTCATCCGAGGATAGTTTCTGTTCACCATTAGGATACTTTCTTTCTTATCTTGTGACCAAAGTACATACGGAGACATCAATTTTATTCTTCTGGTGAGGGTTCATGATGACGGTATGGCTGGTGTGCCAGAGAGGAGGGTATACTCGAAAAAGACCGATCTTAAGAGGCCTCTCGACGGCGGGTTTGTCCTAGAGAAGTGAACTCCTTTGATTTATGGTCTTGTGGTTTGAGTATATGGGAGTCGTTGTTTCCTGAGAAGGTCGAATGGCAACGAGGTTGTAGATGTGAATGAGTTGGGGAGGATGAGGCGAGAAGGAGGTTTATTGAAAGTCAGGGATGTCAATATGATGTACTGGAGGGGTTGAGAATGGTCCGAGCGCTTCTGTTGTCTGTAGCAATGGCGATGATGGTGAAAGGAAGGTTGTTTTGAGGTGTCTGTGAATACTGGGTTGTGACAGCGTAGAGTAAGGCGGCAGTGGTTAGAAATCCTACTGAACCAAAGCACCGGAAATGTTTTTGAGCAGAAAGTCGAGGAGAGAATTGAGAAGGGTGTGTTGAAGTGGGGTCAATGGTGAGATGGTACGAGGTTCGGAGTAGATGATAGGGAGTAGAGGGGATGGCGGCCTCGTAGTAAGTTTCGTTTCCGGAACTGAGAGTTAGGCCGGGTAATCGAGTCTGGGAAGGATTGGGATAGGAGCAGATGTTTTTGTAGCGAGATACGAGCCTGGGGGTCCCTTGAAGGGAAAAGCAGGGAGGCTTCTGGGACGGCGTTGATGAGATTCTGGCAGTGAGTAGTGAGTAGTGAGTAGTGTGAGTGAGTTGAGGGCAGACCAGAGGAAGAAGACCAACGATGCGCAGGAAGATGGATACATGCAAGGAGAGGCACGCTACTGTACATCCGCTGCACCTGCTAGTTGCTACGGCTTCTGCGCTCCTTCCCTTCAAGTCTAGAGTCTAGCGGGACTCGGGCGATGACGACATCCAACCAATCATCATCACAATTGGATTCCGAAACGTCATCACGTGAAACGTCACTAGCGCTCGGTTGCAATTCCTCTACCAATTGCCGTGCCTTCTCTGGGAGAAACACTCCGGCTCCACTTGCCGTGAGAAGGAGAATTTTGTCTGGTACCATGTCCGCCAATACTTATGAAACCAAGTATCAACCGTTATCTCGAGTCTTCAAGAACGTTTCAGCATTCCAACAATCTACCGGTGATGTCTGGGTCTGCTTACACCTTCGTGGTGGAGCATCTTGATCCTGAATTGGGTCCCTGGTCAGCGCTCGAATACAAGACGATAGCACAAGAATCCAAGAATGCAAACTGTCGATTCATTCTATCTTCGGTACCAGAATCCTTGCTGAAGTCTCAGGATCTTCAGATCCTCCGAGACAATGGCGCTGAGGGACGGAATGACAGCGTCGAGACCTACTTTGCGGATCGCAAAAATCGAGTCTGTCTCTTGGACCCTGCAGCCAGCAAGGAGTTGGAACCTGCTGATGCCAATGAATTTGATGTTTTTTTGTTTGGTGGCATATTAGGTATATGCAACCTCCTCCATAAGGTATAGTTGCAAAACTGATCACCAGGCTTTAGGAGATGATCCCCAAGAGATCGAACGAGCGAGTTGCGGGTCAAGGGTTTCCATGGTCGACGATTAGGTCCTAAACAGATGACTACTGATACAGCCGTGAGAGTCACACGAATGATCATTCTGGAGCAGAGTGTGTTGATTGCTAGCTGGCACAAGACCTAGTTGCTGATGAATGAAACAGCCCCCTTGAGCAGATTCCATATGTCGATTATCCCGAACTGAAGCTGAATGAGCATGAAACTACCGAGATGCCATTCCGCTATGTCAAGGACAAGGACGGCAATCCCGTTATGCCTCAGGTAAATCCCAACGATGATTAGCTCCACCACAATGTCTAACCTGATTGGTATGTGATAGGGCATGATCGATCTCATCAAAGCAGATGCAGACAAAGCTTTCGACGGCCTAGAGTTCGCCGATGAGGTTGAAGGCTTGCAGGAGCTAAGCGTCAATAACCCCTGAACGCAGTTGGATGACAGCAATACCTCTTCGCCCCTGTCAACCTATTTACCAGCGGTCAGATTCCGGCTTACCGGCCGGTTCTTCATGCA
The DNA here is from genome assembly GCA_003955835.1 of Exophiala lecanii-corni. Classification (NCBI taxonomy): domain Eukaryota; kingdom Fungi; phylum Ascomycota; class Eurotiomycetes; order Chaetothyriales; family Herpotrichiellaceae; genus Exophiala; species Exophiala lecanii-corni. The sequence continues at coordinate 3,085,734 of CP034372.1, read as the reverse complement.
ACTGGACCACTAACGGCTGGGACTCTGCCAAGCAGTCCTCGAAGACCAGACACATGCCTCGATATAGCAGTACAGAGTGATGGCCTTGGGCTCAATCATGCATACCCCCGGAAGCCTGACTGCCGATGACGACGACTTATGGCCAACTTACGCAAACTTTGGCAAAACTGCATCACATTCGACACGCAGATGCTGTGTCGCTCTACATCCTTCATGTAAGGACATTTGTTCTTCGATATGGAAAACACGAGGGTTGTGGATATGACTTTCGACAAGACAATGTTAGGAAGCAGGACCATCGCCAATGTCAAAATCTAAAGGAAAAGGGTTCCTAGACCAATTAACGTATGTTCTCACTCACAAGCTATGCATGGTGAATATGCTTCGGTGCAGGATGGTCGTATGTACTTGACGTCTTGACCACGGCGTCTCGATGAGAAATAACACTGCATTTCGCTTCTCTATGTCCGCAAGTAGTTGATACGGCTAATCATTTTTCGCTTTCTGTTCCGAATTTTTGCGCGGGGCTCGCCGATGCCTATTCTCACTTCTGACTCGTAGCCTGAGCACGTACCGATATTTTTTTCACGCTTTGTTCTCGCTATCTGACCCGCCGCGATCTCGTGGGGTAGGCTTCCCTTAGACCTGGTTCCAAAACGTGTGATGTGACCTTGATTCTTTTGAGCCCTTCCAAAAAACCACTTTTCTTCCCTCTCGTCTGCGCCCCTCTCCAGATTTCGTATTTCCCTGTTTCTTAGAATCCTTGTACAGCCTGGGAGGCTCAGTCTTGCATCATGGTCGAAAAGGTCTACGTTACCTACAATGAGGTTAGTCTTTCTGCTTGCGTTGTTTGGTCAAGGCTCCACTGCCAACCGACGATCTTGAGCATTTGTATTCGACCAAGCGCGATACATTCAAAGGTTCTTGGTATCTCTTGACATGTGCTTATATCTGTAAACAGATTCACAAACTCTGCCAGAATTCGGCGCCCAAGATCTTACAAGACTTTCAACCAAATCTTATGATCGCGATTGGAGGTGGTGGCTATGTACCTGCTAGAATCCTTAGGTGTGACTACATCAATTCATTCAGTTGTCATGCAACCCCTCTAGGCGTACCTCAAGAAACTGATATTTCAACTCTATCTTTTCAGATCTTTCCTCAAACAACCAGGCGCCCCCAACATCCCCATCCAGGCCATTGGTCTCTCCCTCTACGAACAGCTTTCTGATTCCGGTCCAGTAGAAGCACCTGGTACCAAAGTCACACGAACACAATGGCTTGATCTGTCCTCTCTCGAGATGAGCAACCTGATTGGCAAGAACGTTCTCATTGTCGATGAGGTTGACGACACTCGAACCACACTTGAGTATGCGGTCAAGGAATTGGAGAAGGATGTCGAAGAGGCTAGAAAACAACAGGGCCGAACAGAAAAGACAAAGTTCTCGATATTCGTCTTGCACAACAAGGATAAGCAGAAGAAAGGTCATTTGCCCGAAGATATGGTGAATGACAACCGGTATCTGGCTGCTGTCACAGTACCAGATGTATGGATCTGTTATCCTTGGGAAGCCACAGACATTGACGAGCATGATGCTTTTGCGGCAAAGAATGGCGTGAAATAGATGCCTCCTTTTCATCGCCTTTTCTGGGAGCGCTACACGCGTTCCCCGGCGCACACATAGAACAGAGTACACGATACACTGGAATTTGGTCGTTGCGGCTGTCCTCAACGAATGCAAAAATGTAATGTCCAACACGAATGCTTTTGTCCTCCCATCACGAGTCTAATCCCATCGGACTTTCCTTGCGTCCAAATCCTTCCTTGCCTTGTTCAGTTGCACTTGCAATTCGTCATATGCCTCTTTTGTGTCGTTGAAACGTAGTACACCGAGACCAAGACGTCCTAGGAGATATGCTGCAAGCGATATTACGGCCCAGAATGGGAGAACTGGAATAATCTCGACCTGGATTTTCGTCGGTAGAATTGATGGAATGGGCGAAGAATCCGTCAAGAGTGGAAGAGCGAGAAGGAGATATGCCTGAAGCCAAAAGTAAGTATTGTGCTGCAAAACATCGAATAGGCAATCCCAAGGTTGAATTGTGAAAGCATACCGAAGAAACGAGTAACGCGAAAGAGATTGTTTGCGCGGCACGCGTCATCTTGCCAGTTCCGAAGTGCAACAGGCTCGTTGAAGCAATTTATAATGATCAAGCTTGAGAGATTCTCGTAAAGAGTGACAGACTTATCTCGATCCCAGGGCAGACAGAGGAATCAGTTGATATCAATCTGGCAGGGAAAAAGGACAGACATCCAGGAACCAAATTGGGAATTGACAACCACGTTTCGAGCGCTTTTGATGATCCGTAATCTTGGCATTTATACGGTCTGCTGCTGGGCGGATATAGCGCAGTCAGCCTTACATTGATCGCTGTCTGCCTAGAAGGATTTCAGTTCTGCTCTTTATGCAATGACTTTCAGCATCATTGAATACTTCTATTTAATTGATGCCTTCTAGGCACAACATAATCTTTCTGATTCATGACAGGTGGCGGCCGCATTGACAAGTTAAACTCGAGCCAATTCAAGCCAGGCAACTTTCAAACATCGTCCACTGGACAATCTTATATACAGGCAGCACCTCTTCATGATCAACTTGTTCCTGGTAGCTACTAGTACCAAGTGAAGTCGGAAACTGCGAGCACTCTTCACGATTGGTACTTTGTGGGTTCTCTGTTATACAACATGTCTGTCCTGACTCCGAACGAAGCATGCACCGATCTTGCTCAAAGTCTACGTTTGCGTGCCCCATCAGCATGGTCTGCCAATCGAGACTTCGAATCTTTACTCTCCCGGCTGAAGTCAGCTGCCAGCAGTCCCAGCAATCCCAAGACAGGTATCGCGCCAGCCATGCAAGAACTGGCCAAATTTCTTGGCCGAGTTATTGACAAGGATGCTGACGAAATCGATGGTATTATCAAGCTTCTTGCAGACACGACTCGAGACATACCATTTTGGAGGCCTCTTTTCGGTCTGGACACCAAAGCTGGTACTGAGGAGAATCGAATACAAACGGCCGGCAATGTTGCTCCGGACTGCGTTCTCGAAGTTGCAAGACGTATTGTGAGCCAGCAATGGAGCGAGTTCAGCAGTAGCAGGGTCAGATCTGCTCTTCGACTTATTGCCAATTGTTGTGCGGACAACAACGTCAATCGCAGTGTGATAGTTCGTCGTGATGGGATTGCAGCACTCATGAAATTAGCAGACTTGAGACAAGAGTGTGATTTGCTAATGCCTACGATCTACAATATCTGCATTGATTATGATGACCCGGCCGTCGACGAAGACGGCAAGCCATGGCCATCATTACAGCAAGGAAGTGAACCTGCTCAAAGCTCAACTGAACCATACGTCAACGCTGCAGAGCAAAAACTGGGATTATGGCACGAGTCTGAGTCCGGCTTCTTCTCACTTCAGACACTACTCTACACAAGCCACTTTGCTGACCCTTCATCATTGGCTGATATCCTTGAAATGGCAAGCCGAGTCGCTCTTTACGGAATACATAACGTTATTCACCATCTCGATGGCACCGAAGCTGATGATTTCGTTGAAGCTAGTACAATTGGTTTGATATATCAGCTCATCACCGAAGGAAGTGCAATAGCGTCATCCGATCCTGAGAGCTGTGCTGCCATTCTTCAGACCATTCTCAACATCCTATCGCAGAAAGCCGTCCATGGTGCTGTCCTCAGTATTGATGGTGCTCTATGGCAGCTGGTAAACCTACCATATCTACATTCTACTGCCCATGACCCAGAAGTGGAGGCTACACTTTTGCCATACAGGAAAGCAGTTCTCAAGCTGGTATACGAGATGTCTTCGACCGAAACCTATGGCAACAAGTTCAATCCTGACTCAGAATTAGTCAAGCTCTGTGTCGACACGCTACAACAACTCGAAGTCCAAGGTAGTGTTGAGAAGAACAAGTCCGCTTCATCGGTCGAGATTCCATATGCTTCGATCCTTGTTCTGTTGTCAAACACAATCATCTCGACCGATCGTCCAGAACGACTATTGAAGACATATCCCAATTTGACTCACCATCTAGCTCAACTCATAAACAATTTCACAGACCCGGAAATCGTCCACCCAGCCATCGACCTTGCCGCACGCCTCGCACTTTGCAATTTAGGTCAGACACAGCTGCACTCTTCAAGAATCCTTGTAGCTACACAGAAATTTCTAGCTCCAACCAGCGAAGCCAATGCCGCATATATCGACATTCAAAGAAATGTTGTCGACCTAGCAAGATTGATTATCAAAGGCAAGGCAAGCCACCTCGACTCACTGACACTAAAGTCGCTCAGCCCTACCACAAGCGGATCGACGCAACAGACTACTTTCATCACCTCGATCCTCCACCTATTTCAAAAAACAACAGACTCGGCAACAAAACTCGGCATTTCGAGGTTGACCATTGAGATTCTGCGAACATTAGTTTCGTCTTCCACGCCCACATCTCAACCTAACAACAATACGACCACTGACGACAAAGCGCAAGTAATAGCCCACCTCGACACGATACTCCGCACGATCTTCCCACTCACATCATCATCCTCAACCTCGACCGTCAGCCCAGCCGACCTTATCGCATACATCATCACACAGTCATCCTCGTCCAACAGCACAAGCCAACTCCAATCTCAACTGCAACCTCAATCCCCGTCCACAAATTCAACTCAAGAACCCGAATCATGGTTCGGCCTGGCCTTACTCTCGACTTTTCCCAGTTACCATTCCAGCATCCTCCGCACACTTTCACGCAACAACTTCTACCTCCTGACTCGACTCCAACACATAGTCGCCATGAACACCAACACTAACACCCACACCAACCCTCGAACCTTCCTCCATCGTCGTCATCAACATCAACATTATCCTCATCCTTACTACCCTCCACGGACCTGACCGCTTCTCACCATCACCCACAACCACCATCACAGCCACCCACCGGCCGCCAGCACGCAACGCACGACGCACGGTTCGCCAACATCAAAGCCCTCGTCGTGCGTCTGGTCCAAACCTCGTCTTCCAATACAGACGGAGACATGGACCTGGACGTTGATGCAGATGAAGCAGGGCAGTATGTCGACATGGTCCCCGACGCAGACACAGATGCAGATACGAATCTAGATTTAGCACTCGCCAGGGAGATCTTAGAGAGTGTTGCAGCGGATCTAAGTGTCGACTGGGTCCTCGTTTAAGTATTTCCTTTCCTCTCCTTAGTAGTTCATGACTTGGCGCAGGATATGTTCGAGGTGATAAAATCTTGAGTATGTTTGACCACGTGAATGGTCGAGTAAGCGGTTGAGTGAGTGAGTGAGCCCAAAAGGCGCAGACCGCGGACCGCGGACCATTGGTTTAGCTGTGTAGGGTATGACTGCATGACTAAATGTATGTATGAATGAATGAATGACTAGGCATGCCTTGCAGAGTACGAGCGTCGTAGTCCCAAAAGTCCTTCACACACGTCCCTCCTTCCACTACTACGGGGCGTTGTTGTGTTCGCACAACGACACACGTGCTGGGAACGAACACATGAGCGAACGGAGCAGCGAAAGGAGCGCGATATATCATATAAATCTCCTTCCTTACTCATGCTCATTCCGGGGTTTCCATGTCTAACACGAACATGAACACGAAAATGAGCTAACGCAAGCAAATGGTCGAGGGCGGCGAAGAAGTACAGAACGGATGTTCGGCATAGCAGCAAACTAACCCCCCCCTTCCTCCTTTAAAATGAACGCTCGCCAGTGCTAACATAACTAAATAGCCACATCCATTTGAAGACTTCGGGATTCGGATCGAAGATTTACACCCAAAAAGGCCGGGCATGGGGTTGGGTGAGAGATGGCAGTGGACAGGTCATATGCATATTGCGGGAGGGAGCGAGAAGATAGGAAACGATAGATGGTTATTAGAGGCATGAATTAGTGGGTTTGTGATTGGTCTTTTTCATGATCTAGCTAAGTAGTTGCCGTTCACACTTCAGATGCAGTGCTCTCGCCGTCTCGCCGTCGCGGCCTTTGGCTCTCACGTGGTCACCGTGGAGATTGTGTTGAATGATGAGTGGGACGAGTGGGATGACAGTTTGTGCGTAGACAGGAGAACCCTCTCCTGCGAACAAAGGCGTGTGCTTTCCATGCGATTCCGCGCTATCCTCGTCGGTCGATCGATGAATGATATGCGTTGCACGAAGCATCATTGATGAGCTTTAATAACTTGTGTGGGCTTGATCTCAGTCGCAGTTATGTGTCGCCACGGGTTACGGCTGTGAGCTTCTGTTCTCTGAAGAGTACACTTCGAAGACTCAAAAAGGACCGGCTCGGCTGGCCGCGATCGAGACTTGCCACAGCCCACATGCGGCTGCCTATGAATGGATTTTCCGGGCATTTGTGGTGGTGGGATAAAACCTCACGTGTAGACAGGCTCTGGTTTGGAAATCTCAAGATGGAAAGGTGAGCAATGCTTGACGCAGGGAGACCGTGCAATGGGTCGATCTCAGGCTTAGTCTGTCCGATTAGGAGGACCGGAAATAAATCTTCCTCAGGGGGTTTTCAATGTCTCGTACCAATAAGTGGCACGCTTTACAGACGTAGGATGAGAAGAGCTGGCCCAACGAGTGTTTCCTTGATGTTGATCCATGTCTCGTCGATCGTGTAGAGCAATGTCTGCTTTCCATCGCCTGGGCAACGGGACTCGCAATTGGGCTTCAGCCTTGTCTCGCGCCTTCAGCAGTTGGTCGTCGCTTAATCGAGAATGTGAACGTTTCGTTCGAGTTAAGAAGTGACAGTCATCAATTCCGAAGCTGATGCCCTGAATGTTCAGAATTGTTCCGACATCTGACATTAAACCAGGTTCCATGGTCCTTAGGAGGAGCATAGCCGTTGTTCAACATCTAACATAGTTGATTGAGTTATGGGAACGCAGAAGCCGAGGATGTTGCCACGACTGACTTCGAAAGTATTCCAGCGCGATGATCATGCATACCTTCCTGAAAACCATTGAACATCATAATAACCATCATCCACAATGACAAATGGTCCTAACGGAGCAAAGATGATTGCGAGGACAATGTAGACCAGCAAGATCAGCCAACGACCTTTACGTGCAGGACTGTAGGAGAGAGCAACGCCGTATCCAAGGGTGAGGAGAATGGCACTGAGCAATGAGACCTTCCCTCCGGCGAGTGCAGAGATGAGGAGGATGATTGCAAGGACGAACAGTCCGAATAAGAGCCATTCGTTTCGAGCCCAGGCTCCAAAGTAAACCATGCTGTTTCCTGCAGCCTTGGCCTTTGTCCTTTGCCAGTCGAACTGGAAGCTGCTCAGTCGGCTCAATGGTATGTGTTTCTGATCCAAGGTCTGATAGGTAATCCGTCCACCTTTGAGATCCGTGCGAATCTTCCGTGAAATGACGTGGTTGGGCGTCATTTCATCCACATCTCCATCTAGGTCCTTTTTCATAACATCGGACAAGTCCAATACGGCTCGTTGAAGGCCCATTCGACGACCAGCTACATCGAGTTGTGAAGTGAGAAAGGTGTGGAACCACACAATGTACATTCCCGCGCACCAAAGGACGAACATCAGAACAACGAGGAATAAAACGAGGAATGAAAATCCCCATTTGTAGCTGGTGTCAGACTGTTGGCAACGACCGCGTAGATTCAGTTCATCAAGAGTATAAGTGAATTCTCCATTAGTGAGCAAGGGTGTTGACTTATTGAAGCCGAGCTTGCCTTCTGGATCAGTCCACATGGTTCCGTAGGGGTATAGTCCTTCGTCATGCTGTGGATCCTCCCGGATCACGTCGACCCAATCTTCATCCCAGAAGATCATGCTAATATTCAAGGATGGAGACTCCAACGGTATGATTGTACCGCTGTTGTTGAATGTACTTTCAGTGTCATTCAAACCTAAAAATCCGTAATTGGAGGCGTACTCGGAAACATGCCACATGAAATTACAGCCCTCGATGCGTAAGGTGTAGCTCCAGTCCACCTGTCCGTCAGCGTTCAACATCGTAAAAGCAGTATGCGTGCAAGCAGAATCCTGATTGGGATCGACGACTTCCGAGGATTGGTACTTATATTTGCCCTCAACAACCTCGTAATCCTTTTTGAAATTGTCCCCTAGCCGGTCTCCGTCATGAATGATGTATCTGACTAAGTTGAAGCTCGAGTACTTCAGCAAATCACCGTTATCGACTTGTACATAAGCATCGATATTGGCGGCATAACCGCTCATTGCACCAATGAGGGTGGGGAAAGAAAGAACGAAGATTGAGCTGATGACCATCCAGGTGATCAAAATCTTGGCTCTCAAGGTAGGGTTCTTCAGAAGGTCTCTTGCCAGCTTGTAAGTGCCGGTGAAAGTTCCTGTCTGCAATGTAACAGCTTCATACGTGCCGAAAGAAACAGGAGCAGTCTCCATCGAACGGATCAAAGCTTTTGAGCAGACAACATATGATATCCAACCAATGAAAGCTTGGCCGAGACGACCAACGACGATCTGCGGTGGTCAGAATTCACGTAACCAAGGGAAGGAAAAGGCCTGACTTACATCCCAAGCCACATCAATCATTTTCGCTTCGGAGAAACCGAATTGTCCAAACCCCAAAGTGATCTGAAAGAGGCCATGTGGATTCCATATATCATATGCATCGGAGCCGACATAAAAGCCAGAGTCTGGTTGACAAGCTTCTGGTAAGGCGTAGGTTGCGGCCAGGGCCGCGAGAACTAACGCGGACGCCAGCGCGAGTATGATGGAGAATGGGATGGCGAAACACCATACCCGACAGAAGTGGTGTCTCAAGGTACCAACATCAGCCCATGTCTCCTGCCAGAATAACTTTGTGAGAAATGGTAGGGTTTTCCGGTAGTCTTGACTCCAAACATGCTGAACATGTCGACCAGCGTCGGACGTCAGGTGCGAGATTTTGGTGCGAGATTTGATCGAAGTAGCAATATTATCTTGCTCACCAATGGCGATTCCGGATGTATGAATTCGGACGCCTGCGGTATGGGATTTCGAGCTGGAGAAGTCCCCAAGTCCAATTTTGGTATAGGACGAGTCAGATGACAAGGACTTCATTGTTGCCTTTGAAGTTGACGAGTGAACATTCCCCGGGCTAGTTCACGACGAGAGGTATGGATTGAACATCATGAGAGGGAAGGATTGTCATAATGAACGCTGACAGTTGCGAGAGGAGCCTTTTGACCAACCTATTCCAGACCCCAAACTTTCTTGGCGATGAGTAGAAGGCTGTGCCATTTGTGAAAGACAAGTCGTGTCGTTTGACTTAGGCTTTGGCTGAGACTCTCTATGAGAGCCACCTCCTGCGTCGACCAGGATGCCGCCTTCAAGGGGTTGTTCTGGGTGAAATGCCAATAAAGCTAGTGGCGTAAAGTCTAACATTAGTCCTGTTTAGAACCCTCACTTACCTTTGGTGGACTTGCCTTGTTCTCAAGGAAGCGAGAATATGGCCCCCATGAAAATCTTGAGGGTTGACACAGGCATTGATGCAAGTTTGTCGACTTGAGGTTGTGTTGTAGCCAATGATGGACGACGAGTTGGTTCTTTTGTGGTTTTAGCGCAACCACGGTGAACAACCTACGCCAAGTGCGGGTGATCGACAAGGGCTTGAAACACACTCGCTACCCATCCAATTTCCCTCTGCACGATGCGAGATCGCATTTCATTAGTCGGTCACGTCTGTAAAAACAGTATAAATCATGAAGTGCAGGAATTCTGCAGATTATCTGATTCGCCTGACTGAAAATCATGTGATCATAAACTGTACTTCGTGCTCGCATACATACATCAACTCATAGTTGCTCGCAACGGTCTAAGAGCTAAAGGACTATTGCGTCTCGTAAATACTCCGTAATTAGGACATACCATCGGTTGCCGACGGATCTCTCCCCATAAAAACCTTGTACAAACGTTTAGACACCATCGGTCCCAGCTTTCTGTCACTCCATGCGCCATCTTTGTTGGTGCTTTTTCTTACGTCTTGAAGTAGTAGGTTGCCATGCTTCTCATAGCCCTCAACCAATTTTCGAACAGATGCGTAGCTATCCAGGATTCCATACGCCATACTGGGTGTGACCCGCTGAACTTCCTGGAGCATCTTCGCAAAGGTCTCCCTTGGGTTGTCTCCTGTCCGTACTTGCCCGTTATCCATACAGAAAGATGCATTCTTGAGGTTATAGTCAACTTGGGCCAAACGATACGGTCTTGTAGAGAGATGCTGGGTCAATGCTGAAATCTGAGCCGCCGAGTTCATGGGTGATGTGGTATGTTGGATGAGTATAGGCTGATGAGCCAGTTGTAAGTGTAGTAACACTTCTTCGACAACGTCGGCAGTGACGAAAGACAAGTCCACGGCTTCCACAGTCGGCTTTTTACGCTTCCTCGACCGTGCTTGAGATCCTGCAGGAGCTGCTGTCGTCGTTTCCGACTCGGTTTCCGCCATCTGCGCTCGAACTGCCGCCGTATACTCACGGTTTTTGGCGTTGGTGTTTTTCTTCAACCACGAGCTTATGCCTTCAATGACGTAAATTGGGATACAGTCTTTCCCTCCCTGCAGCCGCACCGATGCCACGTGAGCATCTACGCCAGCTTTGATTTGTTCGTCGGTAGATACTGGTGACGTTTCAGTCATGGTGGATGCTATCAATGAAGCAAACTTGAAGGCGGGAATATGGACCAGAATGTGCTTCTCATCGATGATCCTTGTTTGTGAGGCAGGCTCCCATTGTCCTTCCTCGCCATTATAATCCGATGTCACCTTCCGCCGCCATTTAATAATATTGCCATGATTCTCTTTTTCGGTAGAAGCTTCGGTCATGTCAAGCTCCTCCTCAATATAATTCATCTCAATATCGGCCAACCTCATATGTTCTTCAACTTGATTCCCGATACTAGTGCCTTTTAGAGCCCCCGTGACATCTATTATCATTTCTGTAGCCGAATACTTCTTGTTCGTACGTGATTTGTTCACCTCGGCCAGATCTGCAGCCTTTCGTCTTTCCTGTGCTTTACGTTCTCGATCCAATCGCCTTGCCTCCTTCTCGGCCTCTTTTTCAGCGTCTCGGACTGCCTTCGCTGCCGCCCGAGAGGCAGCTTTGGTTGTTTGCGGTACTGTGGGTGGTTTTGATTTCGTTGTCACCGGCGCTTGACTTGAAGAAAAGATAATGTCATCTGCAATATTTACCTCAAGTGATAGTTTTGCGGTCTTATGCGTATTTTCAACTTTTTGAGGACGTGATTTGGTCATCTTTTTGTTTCCTGTGTTTTGACTGAGAGTGGCGAGGAGTTCGGTCGTTCGAGTTGAGTACATTGGCCTAGGACTTGAGTCTAGACCAGTATGAAGAATTTCAAGGTCACCATCGTCCTGCAAATCATCACTCAAAGGATTTCGGCCTGTTGATCGTGACGGCTCAGTCTTCTGCCGGAGTTCTGGTGCAGATGACGAGAATGTGATCACGTCGTCTTCAGCAACAATGGCCAGCCCTCGCTGAAAGGGCTCTTCTGAGCGACGAGTATTGACAAGAGATTGAATCTCGGGTAAGGACCCTTCATCTGAGAGGTCGAGCACTTGGATATGGCCAGTATTGATCTCATTTGCTGAAGTTGTATTGAACCCTTGTCTTTTCAAAGGCGGGGCGATATTAGAGTCAAGAAAGTCATCATGGTCGGCGAATCTTTCTCCCTCGGAAGACTCGAAATTTCTATTCTGGAGAGTTTTAAGAGGTTTCCTTCCTGTAGACCTTCCGCGATTGGAAGAACTTGCGGGTGGCGAAGATGACAGAATCTCAATAACCTCAGGCATGATCCCAGATTTTAGGGCAGGAATCCTGTACCCTTGATGTCAGAGTAGCAAAGGTTTTGCTGATCCAGTGTTGAGCATTGCAACCTCTTAGACATGTCCAGGCTCGTTCGAGCTGAGGCTAGACGACGACAAGAGGGATGCGTCGACCCTCGGAACTAAAACGGGAAGGTTTGATGTCTTCATCCCAATGCGGGTTCCTAAACAATCTTGGCACCAAGACGCGTAAACTCTAGAAATCCACTATACGCGTCTTTTGGCGATGGAAAGAAAATTCAAAAGGTATGCTTATTCACGTTGCACAACAGGATTCGTTATTCGTCTTGTGTTTGTACTATGCCATCAAATGATGATCTTGACATCAGCATCGGAGCTCGGATGCATTCGTCGAGCTCGTGCGAATTCGCTGGCTCTGCTATCACCCTTTCCAAATTTGGCCTTGACCACAGTGGCAACCAATGCAGCCACAAAGGTCAGGATTAGACCAAGTCCTAGAAAAATATCCTTGCCTTCTATGAAGACGCTTCTCTTACTACTGATCATCTTCTGGATGACATGGTCGAATTTCTTGGCCATGATATGATTCGTAAAATGAGTCCTCACTCTTTGTCTTCCGTTGTCACCAACCTTCCTCAAATCGTCAGAACTCATGTTGTTCAATACCTTGTCCATGACAAGGGTCCACTGCTCTACTGCAGAGATGTCCCGCAGCCATCCGGTCTCACCATCGACAATGGTTTCCAGCGGGCCACCTGTATTTGAAGCTAAAACCGGGACGCCATGCTGCATCGCCTCAACGGGAACAATTCCGAAATGCTCATTCTCTGGAGTATAGATCAAAAGGGAAGCATTGTCCAGAAGTGTCTTCTTGAAAGGTCCAGGAACGGAAAGTAAAAAAAGGACCTGGGTTTCACTGGGAACGGCAAGAGCGGTAGGAATTGTCTTGGCCGTAGCTGTAATTAGGCCCTGACCTTCGGCGAGGTCCACAAGTTCTTTGTGGTATTGGACATTTTCGGTCACTCGCTGGTCATAGCCACCACATATGATCAGACGAGTGCCTTTGCGCTTCTGGGCGGACAATCCACTGTACGCTCGAATTGCCAGTCCAATGTCCTTCTTGCGCTCAAACCTGTTGATGCTGAGGAGAATCTTGAAGTTGTTGTTCCATAAGATTTCATTTGTAGTGGTGGAAGTGTCGGTATCTACGTTGACGCTGGGATACACCACGTCAAATGCAGGGCCAATTGATGGCCACAAATTAGATGCGATGGATTTGGTAAAGGTGGAATTTACCACCAATTTGTCACTTCCGCTCATGCTCCAACCTTCAAAGACATCAAATGGAAGTCTGTATATTTGTTTCAAGAGACCAGACAGGCCGGAGGAGCGGCGGTCAGCTAGGAGCTGGTCTGGGAAATGACAATAGAACAGAGTCCTTTGCCGTGTTGGAAATAACCATCTCAGCAATGGGACACAGGCTGACAGCTGATCGACGATGAAGACGTCTGGTTTCAGGGTCTGTAGCTCATTATCGAAAATAGCTATTGAGAAAACGAGGTGGATCTGTCGAAGGATGGCAAGAAGGATATGAAATCGGTTTAAGAAGGTGGGTGGGAAGAGAGTGTTACCACGGACTCGGACGTCAAGAGTTCCTACACTCACATATTTGTCAACCTCAACCTAAGCATGCAAAGGGCAGAGGAGCGGGTGCATACCGTCCCGAGCCTCTTCAAAGCAATGTGATTGATCGCAATGTGAGGTAAAAATGGTTACTTTGTGACCGAGCCTTTGGAGTCCGACTGCAGCGTCAATGATCAATCTCTCGGCACCACCAATACCAAGGTCAGGATGGAAGAAGACGATGCGCTTCTTGTTGGGAGAGATATCAGGTTGGAGTGCAGGCTTAGAGGCCGCCATGGTAGAGGATTGGTTATCGTCGGAAATGATTCATTGCGTCTCCAGGTGGTGAATTGGTCTGGTCGATAGAGCGCAGGCGTGCGTCAGGGAGCAGGAAAGATAGGCGTCCGGCATACTTTCCTTAAAGGGTTGTTGTCTGTTGCTAGATTGCTAGAATTGCCGCTAGTGAGATCTTGGCCATATTAAGTGCCACTAAACTATTGCTAGCGACTTCTCGCACTCTATGGGATACTGACTTGACTGACCTGGATAGGGTTTGTATCTCGATATCTCAGGAGTAGATATCTATGGAGTAAGTAGGTAAAAGACCTGCGTCCAAATCTTCAATGATGGACAGAGTACGGAGTACCGCTTGTGGTCTGTCCCAAAGTCCACTGATGGAGCATGGCATGTCTGAGAGCTAAGGCCCCCGGGGCGGCCCAGGGCCCTTGCCTAACTATTCCATATCCGTCACCAATAAGATAGGAAATCTCGTGGATTGGGATCAATGACGACCATGATTGGTTCTTCTGCACGCGTCGGCTTGAACCTGGCATGATGCGTCCGCCATCAGGCTTTTCTTGCATGTTGTTCCAAATTTAATATGGGGCACCCCGTCGTGCCCGTCTACTGACGTGACAGCGATTGGAGTCAAGGAAACATGCTGGAGGACGGAGTACCGTGGTTTGTGGATTTCCGGTCTGAGGTCCCTCCTCCACCTGGCTGCTTTCTTCCTGCGCTTCCTATCTTTCCTCTGTCTTCATCGTGTATTGCGACAGCAACTTCCTCAAGGGCTGCCTTCGTTGGGAATTGATTTCTTTCAGGATTTCCATTTCGCCTTCATCTTCTTGTGGCAGGAGCGTCGCTCGTTGTGCTCCTGCAATTGTTGTCGTGCCGAATCAAGGGGTTTGAACTCAACAAACAACCTCATACTTGTTCACCCACCTCAATTCGTTTCCTCATTAGCTTTCTCCATAATTCTCCTCTTCAAACTCCATCTCCAAGATGGCTCGGGTAGGGATCAGCCCTTCCAAGTATGATATGTGATTCTCATCTGACATTTCCTCCAGTTTGCTTCTCTCGCTGTGGCCCTGGTCGCGTATTTGACCTCCAGCGTTCTAGCTGTTTCTCCTCTGGTTGTTCGAGGTTCGGATTTTGTCAACAGTGTCGACGGCTCTCGATTTCAGATCATTGGTGTTGCGTAGGGATATGGACTTCTTTTTGCATGAAAAGGCGAAATACTGACATGATCATGTCTGCAGTTACCAACCCGGCGGTTCTTCTGGCTTCAATCCTGACGCCGGTGTTGATCCTCTGAGCGATGCCGACGTCTGTCTCCGAGATGCTGTTCTCATGCAGCGATTGGGTGTCAACGCTGTCCGAGTTTACAACTTGAATCCTGACCTTGACCACACTGAATGTGCGTCCATCTTCAACGCCGCCGGTATCTACCTTATCCTCGATGTCAACAGTCCTCTACCCAACCAGTCTCTGAATCGTGGTGCTCCATGGGAATCATACAACTCGGGGTATTTGGAGCGTGTTTTCCAAGTGGTGGAACGATTTATGCATTTCAATAATACTCTGGGCTTCTTCAGTGGTAATGAAGTCATCAACGAGGACTCTGTGTCACAAGTTCCTGCCTACATTAGGGCCGTCACAAGAGATATCAAGGACTATATCGCTAAACAGGGCCCAAGAGAGATCCCTGTTGGCTATTCAGCCGCTGATGTCCGCCCATTGTTGATGGGAACTTTTGAATACATGTCGTGCGCTCTTGCCAATGACACCAGCTCCAAGATTGACTTCTTTGGTCTCAACTCTTACTCGTGGTGTGGTGATGCAACTTTCCAAACGTCCGGCTATGACGTTCTGGTCAGGGATTTCTCAAATACCACCATTCCCATCTTCTTCTCCGAATACGGTTGCAACCAGGTTCAACCACGCACATTTACCGAAGTTGGCGCTCTGTATGGACCTCAGATGACAGGGATATTTTCCGGTGGTCTGATCTACGAGTACAGCGAGGAGCCTAACAACTATGGTCTGGTAGAACTCAACACGAATGGTTCGGTTTCAATAAGAGTGGACTACAATAACCTTCGTACACAGTACAATGAGATTGATCTCGACCACATCACCGCTGCAAATTCCACCGCTACGTCTTTGGATCCACCGGCATGCTCTCTCAGTTCCGTCGCAGGCACCAATTTTACTCAAAGTTTTGATATTCCAGCTCGACCAGATGGTGTCGCTGAATTGATTCAGAATGGAGTTTCTGGAACCTACCCCACAGGGACCGTTACTATCACAAATCGCGTGCCAGATCATGTCGTCTATGAGGAGAATGGTGAGGAAATTAGCGGACTCGAACTGAATATTTTGCCAAATGATCAGAGCAATCTTCCCGGAAACAATACTAGTGGTACGACTCCAAACACTCCTTCAGGAAGCGGTTCGCCATCTTCGACAACAAGCGGCAGCTCGCCATCCAACACCAATGCGGCGGCGAGGTTGGATGGTGCTACGTTTGGTTCAATGACATTTGGGGCACTTTTCGTGGGTTGGTCATGCAGCTTTAAGGAGTGGAGAGTCGATAAATCTGGCGGATTGAAGACACAAGGTGTGGGGGTATTCGGGCCCGAAATTTGTTCACTAACCTCGACATGAAGGATACAGCATAATTTGAGTTTTCTTCTATGGACATATTGCAGTTGCCTTTGCTGGACAGAGTTGCAATGGACCGATCTTTACTAATGAATAGATGATTATCATAGAAAAGGATAAAACAACTGCAAACTTGTTCCGAGAATATATTGCGACATTGATAGCCCGCATGATATGTTACGTATCGCAAGTGATCAATTAGGGTTTATTGATGATGAACAACCAAGCAGACCACCATGAATAGTTGGACTAAGTTTTGAGCGAGGACATGATGATGAATATCCCGAAGTGGAAGTTCGAAGCAGTCGGCCAAAATCTGGAGATCGGAGAATAATCGGACGATCACTTTAGATCGATCTTGAGATGTGGGTTGGCGAGTATCTAGCAGGGTAATAGAAGCCTCAATCGGGTCGAAGAGGTCAATATCATCTATCATAAGGTTGCTGTCAATGCAACTTGGTAATTGCTTCTTGCTCTACATATGGGACCGGAGCGCTCGACAGACGAGGTCCATGGATGAATTGTTGAGGAGGTCCCGGCGAAATGGTAAGTTGCATGTAGCCGATTCAAGTCTTCTGGGAATATCTTCTCAACAGCTTCAAAACGCTGAAATCGTGAATACAGTTCGGGAGATGATACCACTCGACAATGTGGCGTTTGGCATTTGTCAACGTTGATGGATAGAGATCGGGAAAATCATCGGCACGTGATTGGCTGAATGATGACATGGCATTTGTGGCTCGTGGAGGATATGCCAGCGGTTCCTTGCAGCAAAACCATCAAGGTTTGTTGTGACATCGCAAAGCTGAACCTTGTTGATGACCCTGTGCCCAGTTTTTTTGGGACATCAGCTGTGACGAAGAAGTGTGACGAGGAAGTGTTGCCCAAAGCTCTGGAGACCGACTGGGGGATGGTGGCTCGATGGGGATGCTTCAGCTTGCTTGTGAAGTTTGATTCGCATGTGGAGAGGCGCCACCATTTACGCTAGAGATCCCTGATAATCGAGCCAATGATCGGAGCTGTGGCTAGGGAAGTGACGTCGATGTTGTGGCTGTGGGAGCATAAACCCACCAATAGACATCTGGGTTATGTGGAACCCTCACGCCTCGGTGTGGCTTCTCTTCCCATTCTGTGGCTTTCCCACATCTTGGCCGATTTTCATCTTCATTTCCCTGCAAATTCTTGGTGGAGTCTCAAATGCTTGGACAACCACAAGATGGACCAAATGATGCATGCGATCGGCGCCCACCACGTCACTCGAGCAAACCTTTTCGACGAAGCCATAACATCCAGATTTTTACGCGCGCCCTGACCTACGTGCCTACCGCCCTACCTACCAAACGCATGGACCAACAATTCAAGACATCACCGCCCACCAGGTGCCAGGGAAACTGGAAAACTACAAAGACCACCATCTTCCTCCACCCCTTCATCTTTCAGGCCATCCATCTTTCGACGACTTCGATAGACGAGTAATCACTCTTCGCCAATACTCTTTCCACTTTCGCCATCCCTCAGCCTCGTGCTAGATAAAACATCCCAACCACTACAATGGCTCTCGGTGGCGCTCTCCTGCGCTTCGGCCAGACTGGCGTTCGCGTCCTACAATTCTGTTGTGCCGCCATCATTCTCGGCATCTACTCCTACTTCCTCGCCGTCCTCACCAAACATGACATGACTATTCCTACCTGGGAGAAGGCTGTCGAAGGCATGTCCGGTGCTGCAGTCCTATACACCATTTTCGGCGTCCTCTTCACCCTTTGCTTTGGCGGTATTGCTTTCCTTGGCTACATCGCCATCTTCCTCGACATCTGCTTCATTGGTTGCTTTGCCGCCATTGCCTATTACACCCGTGATGGTGCCAACAACTGCAGTGGTTTCGTCAACACTCCTATCGGCTCTGGTTTCAGCAGTGAAGCAGCACCTGGTGCTGGTGATTGGGGCTACGTCTGCAGCTTGAACACTGCTTGCTTCGCTGTCGCCATCCTGGCTTTGTTCCTCTTCTTGGTCAGTGCAGCTCTTCAATTCTTGTTGGTCCGCCATCACAAGAAGGAGAAGGCTTTCGGCCCATCCCCAAAGAACAACTACACCTCTGGTTCTACCCGTCGACCATTCTGGAAGCGCAACCGCAAGGTCCAGACCACTCGTGACGCTGAAGCTGCTACCGCTCATGCTGGCCACCACCACACCACTGGTCGACACAGCCACGAGACCGGCATGACTGGATCTACCATGCACGGTGGTGCTGCTCCTCTCACAACCGAGCCCAAGTACGGTCAACCAGGATATGGTATGCAAGGCTACAGCGCACCACCTGCCCGTGCCTACTAGACAATCCAACCTCATCTTCCATCAAGATGATAATTCCCTACATCCACGCACAGCGATACCCATTTCTTATGCGACGACGAGGATATCTTACAGAACATCTCACAGATTGAGAGGTTATCATTGTATCACCACAGAAGGAGCTACTCGGATTTTGCTAAAACCGCCGGGCAAATATACGAGCGCGGTGTATCAGAGAAATGTTTCTATGAAGTTATGATAGATAAAGACGCTTATTAGCGCAAACACACTAATTAATTCTCATTATACCAAAGCATTTTCACGATCTTAGCCACGTTATGATATTTCCACTTTGCTGGCTCACTAGTTTGTCGTGATCGTGCAACCATCGTCAGATCATTAACAATCTCCATTTTGGTTTCGTCGTGCTTGCGTTCATAGTGACGTCAAACCGGATTCTGAGGTGCCATTACAGCCGTTAGGCTATTTCTGTGGGGAATAATCCAAGAGATCCATCCCAGCGTGGGTGGGAACTTGCAACACCCCCACCCCTGGAGTCATTGGAACTGACATCGATCAAGAGAGGACTTGAAAGTCATTTATTCGCGTATTAGGTGCTTACATTTCGTATAGCAAATGCAGGAACAACCATACCGAGATGTGGAGAGTTTATCGTGTTCGTGTGGAATCCCTGCACGGATCCCTAGCCAATCGTCTTTCTCGTAAGCAACATCGGGTTCCCCGGAATCTGAGCCTACAACGACCTCGCTTATTTTTCTACCATCAGTTTTAAGGCCACCATCTATTCTGATTATTATCTATGGGATGTGACACTTCACTTTCGATCGATACTGGGAGGACATACACGAAGGCATGAAGGTGTCTAGAGCTCGACTAAACTCTTCCTTACTAAATACACTGTCAAGGTCAATTTCTCCTTCGGCACAATGTCTGGTGTGATGGCAGTCGGTGAGCCTGCCCTCTGATCAGTGTGCCTGACCATTGGTGATGAACGACCGAGTTTTGATGAGGCTCATCCGCCCTCAACCGCATCATGGCACAGATGTCAAATGATCCAATGTCTGGGTCGTCTTCGATCAGACGCAAACCGCTTTTACGCACTGCACTGACAGACGACAATGTCAGTCAGCAAGCACATGTCGAAGATGCCGCCCTTGCAGAGCAAACAGCTGTTTTGCAGTCAATGTCACTGGAGACACCAACAGGGATGATCGAGTCTCCAACCAGCTACACAACGAGCATGTATGGTGATAATACCAGTGTCGGAACCCTTGATTCAAATCTCACTACCCCTGTGAGTCCATTGGCCCCTTCACCAAGTGAATCATCCAAGGCGGGAAAGTACTTTAGAACTGCAATGCAAGACGTGCGACATTTCGCAGGTGGTCTCATCAGCCATCCATATGAATCTACCAAACATTACTCAATTCTCCGTCATTCCCATGGCTTGGTTTACTATACTGGATCGTACACCAATCTCGCAATTACAATCTTTTCAGATCGAGAGATTCCACCGGATAGGACCTTGTGGTTACAGCGACGTGGGTATTCCGGAAAGACAGGCCTCAAGATTGGAGGTCTGCTCGGTGCAAGAAGTACTTGGATTGATGTCACACCAGCCGTACAAGCTACACCAGACCAGCTAGATCCTAGTGACGAAAGAGCTTGGCAACGAGATATCAAAAAGTTCTTGAAGAAAGCTCCAAAGGACATACAATCTCATCGTGTACGTGAGACGGATATTCTTCGAATCCCATGCGATGCAGATGATGGTTATTTAAGAGTCGTCCTTTGCACTGCCGAAGGGAAAAAAGTTCTTTGTGGAAGTCCCATCTTTCGTCTGGCTTCTTCTTCAACCGATGTCAGTTCTATCCGGGGTGCATCACTGATGACAATGCCACTTGAGGTGGGTATCAAGATTGCTTCTGTTGTTGCAAACAATGCTGCCACAGTAGCATTGACGCCTGTAGCGGACACGGCCAGATCCTTTGTCACTACCCAAGTCACACAGGTTTACCAGCCGAGTGCGGTCGCCCAGCAAGCAATAACTTCAGCTTATGATAGAAGCGGAGTGCAGGATCGTATCGACAATGCAAATGAAAAGTACGACGAAGCCCGAGACTCTTCCTATACTACGGTCAAGCATGCGACTTATGATTCCCTTACTCGGCCGGATCTTGTCGGCGATGATTCTGGTCCTGAAGCACCCTTTCCAGTCCGTTTTCACGGCAAAGTCGTTCCAGGGAGTGGCAAGAGCAGAGCACAACTAAAGGCCCCGACCGCCAATTTATCAGGAGTATCGGAAGATATCCTCCTTCGTTACCATGGGGTATACTTTGGCTGGGCAGCGATCAACCTCCCAAAGAAGCTCGCTGCCGAGAAGAGAATCTCTGAAGAATGGCGTCAAGCGGTCATCTTTATCCTCCCAGACACAAGCAAAACCCGAAAAGTAGTCCAACCCAAAACGGTGCGGATCTACCTGATCCACGACTTCAACGACCAAACATTCTTCGATGCGAAACTCTCGGTGATACTAATGGGCTTCCTGCGCACAATGAACGAAATGGGACCAAGCCAGGACTCAGATACCGACTCACAACTCTTCGATTTCTACAAAGACATCGCGATCACAACAGCAAGCCTGGCACGATCAGAATGGAAGGCCGAGAATACATTGGAAAGAATCAAATCCGCCTCGTCGGCAAGGTCTATCAGTGAGCGCTATGTCGATTTCCGACAAACTAGCCAGAAACAAATCGATCGCATTCCCGTGCACAGGCTGGGGATCCGCACAGAGGGCGCAAGTTTGAGAGATGGGTTGATCGGCCAGGGCGGCGTTTGGGTCTCGAGGCAGGGTTTGACGCATGCTTCGACTGCGTGATGGATTGGAATTTGCTGGTGGTTGGAGGGTATCAGCAAGGGTGTTCCATTAGGAGGAGAAGCGTGTCGACTAGTGCGATTGTGCTTGTGATGTGATTGTGGAATAATCTACTCTTGACGCTCAATGAGGGGATTTGAATACCGGCGAGGGATTCCACCATGTTGTCCAGCTTGGCGTCATATTGAAGTTCCCAGGATCACAATTGGGTATATATATATCGTAAGGTCGCCGATGCACGGCTCGGGATAGGGAAGTAATGTCTAAGAATAATGTCCAAGAGTCCTGCCATGTATGTCTGTATGTGTTCATGTCTGCTGCATGATACTATTTCAAAAGGCGCCCACGAAAAGAAAACAGTGCAACTCTGGAGTCTGGAGTCTGGACGCCTGAGAGCGTTGAGGCTGTTGAACCCCACACAAAGACATTTGATGCAACTCAAATTTATATTGTACACATCAGTCAGCTTTTTGACACTTCAACCTCTGTCCTGGAACCTACATCGTTCACGCCTCGAGTCCTTGACACTCCGGAATTCCGCAGTTTTGTGGAATTTGTTGTAGCGAGCATTTCGCAAGGCGCATGACAGGCCTGAATGTTCTACACGATGCAGCTGTAGCCAAGGATACCATCCCACTTCATCATCTCGCACCACAGGTCTTGGGTCTTGGTTCTTGATACACCTCCTCCGAGTGTTGATTATTCAACGTTCGTTATTAACTCCCCACACATTCCGACCGAGGCACTCGTTATTTAGGGCATCGAGTCATCAACCCCATTGATATCCCCATCGCTCATTAGGGTTTTATAAACCAGCCCGTACCCTCAACAATGACACAGAAAATCCCCCTCGCACGATATCTGTTCACACGACTGCGCCAACAAAACGTGCAGCACATGCACGGCGTGCCCGGAGACTTCACACTGAAAGCGCTCGACCACCTTCCGCCAGCTGGTCTCCAATGGATTAACTCCTGCAACGAGCTGAACGCCGGATACGCGGCTGACGGGTACGCTCGGGTCCGCGGCCTGGGCGCCTTGTTCACGACATACGGCGTGGGCGAGTTGAGCGCCATCAATGCCATTGCCGGCTCGTATGCCGAGCATGTGCCGGTAGTGAGTATCGTGGGCACGCCGCAGCGGCATTTACAGCGCCAGCGCGCGAATGTGCATCATACGCTGGGCGATGGGAGGCCGGGCGTGTTTGCTGAGATGGCGGCTAAGGTTACGGTTAGGCAGGTCGATTTGGTCGATGAGCGGGATGCTGCGGATATGGTTGATGAGGTTGTCGCGGCGTGTGTGAGGGAGAGTCGGCCGGTATATGTCGGCTTGCCGTGCGATATGGTGCGGAAGGAAGTCGATGGCGCCAGGCTGCAGGAGGGGTTGAAGGGGTTGGAAGTCGAGAGTGATCCTGTGGAGGAGCGGGCTGCAATTGGTGAACTCCTACGGAGATTGACCAGCGCGACGAAGCCGTTGATCCTAGTCGACTCAGGTCACGGCGTGCGCGGCCTACGCGAGGAAATCAACGATTTTGTCGAGAAGAGCGGGATCCCGACGCTGGCTATGCCCTCGGGAAATGGCATGGTGGAACATTCGTTACGGAATTTCTATGGTGTGCATTCGGGTCCTGTTGGTCAGATCGACACCATGCCATATGTGCGCGAGGCCGATCTGGTGCTGGCGTTTGGACCGATGTTCTCGGACACGCAGACGCTGGGATGGACGGTGGTCCCTGACGCGGCCAAGACGATCACGTTGACGAAGAAAAGCATTCAGTTCCCCGACGCAAGGGCAGAGACAAGGATAAATCTCAGATCATTCCTGACTTCTCTGGCTGAAGAAATACGTTCCCCAGCGGCAGCATCCTCCCTGTCTCGGCGAGAGCCAGATACATCCTCACTCGGCGACTTCCGCAGCATCCAGCCCTCGAGCGCATCCACCACCACCACCTCATCTTCTTCTTCCACTGCCCCGATCGACCAAGCAAACTTCTACCTCCGCCTGAACACCTGGCTCCGCCCACACGACACAATCCTGCTGGCAAACGCAACGCCCATCCTCGGCGGGCGCGACCTGATCCTCCCTCGCGGCGCAAAAACGATCGCGTCCGGCCAATGGTTCTCCATCGGCCACATGTTGCCCGCGGCTCAAGGGGCGGCTCTTGCGCGATTACAGCCAGTGACAGCAAACAACAGCACTAGCACCTCGCCCTCGCCTTCCACGACAAAAGCCCCACCACGAACAATCCTGCTCGAAGGCGACGGCAGTTTCCAAGCGACAGCACAAGAACTCAGCACGGTGATCCGGTACCGCATACCGCTGACAATCTTCCTCGTGAACAACTCCGGCTATGCGTACGAGCGCCAGATCCACGGCATGCACGAGGACTACAACGATCTTGCACCGTGGCGCTATGCTGAGCTTGCAGCGAGGTTCTTCGGTGCGGACGACTATCCTGGCGGGGCGGGAAGAAGTGCTGCGTATCCTGTGTGGTCACGCAAGGTGAGCACGTGGCGAGAATTGGATGTTTTGTTGGATGCTGGTGGTGATGGTGATGGTGGGTTCAAAGCGGCGGAATCAGGGTTGAGGCTTGTCGAGGTCGTGGTGGGCAAATACGATATTCCAGAGAAGTTCGCACATGTATTTCGCTCCGCGGGCGAGAAGTTGGGCTGATTGTGTTTGCATGATTCACATGAATGAGATACGGCGGAGGAGGGCCCAGGGGAGTAGCAGGAGAATAGAGGTGAGGCGAGGCGAGAGATAGGAAGCGAAGTGGGGACATTTGATGTCCGAACACCGATTGTCATGAAACTCTTATCCCCCTTTAGGAGGATGCAGCGATATGACGTTCAACGGCGCAGTGTGGAAATTACCTACGCATCTAACTGAAGACGATGAATACGAGCTTCAAAGAAACAGGTCCCGAGGGATCTATAGGTTCAGCACCTCAGCGTTTTCAGCGGCATCGTCTAGGCGTCTTTTCGACATGCAGAATAAACACTTAGATACGACCACAGAGGAGATGATCTGCACTGCCTCATGTTTGCATGTCCGCGTAGTCATTGTCATAGTCATAGTCGTATAGTCGTATAGACATGTAGACATACATATGGATATATACATATCGCAGGAACATAGACAGATACATGCACATGCACATGCATTTGCAAACCCACATCCACATCCACACTGACATGAAAAACCTCTCCAAGACCGATCAAACCAACAAAGAGACTAGATACTCCCGCACCATCAGAACGCCGATGGAGAGAACCAGACAGTAAAGCTAGCTAGATTCTTCTCAACCATGATAACATCCAGAGACGCGTAATTCGACTTTTTGAACGAAAAGATTGCCCTTCAACCCGGCTTTTTCGAAAATTTCAAATGCTGTCCCGTAAGAAACACGCTAATGTTGAAACCCCAGATTTAGAAATCGAATTTGAATTTGAATTCGAAAATCGAAATCGAAGTCGAAAATTGGAAGAAAAAAACCCACCAAAAGACATGGACTTTTTATGCGCCTTGCTTGAATCCCCAGAGACAGAGATAGAGAGAGAGAGAGACAAAAGGATTAGCTGGCTGCCTGGTCCAGCACAGCAACAAGTGATCATTCCACAGACGCAATCTGTCTGGTAGTCCAGATCCTTCTCTAAAGTCGGGTACTGTCAGACCCACGACGCAAGTACTGTAGTCAAGACAACGTTCCCCACCTCTCTCTATGACTCTCACTCAACCAAGACAGCACTCAACACTCAACGCCACTGTAGATCGAAACTCGCCCTACGACTCCTGGTCTGGTGAATGCCACGCCGAGGCACCGAACCCGCCAGACTATTCGAGGCGCGAGACATGCTTCGCGTGGTGGCTCGAGACAATGGAGCGGCGCTGCTCGTGTCGTCGATTGCATTCTCCTCGTCGTAGTCGTCGTCTTGATCGCTGTCTGGTGTTGTTTCGCCTTCCTCGTCGATGGCGTCGAGGAATGCGGCGTCGTCGTATTGGATGGCGACTTGGTCGCGCGCGTCGAGCAGGCCGCGCAGTGGAGGGTTGGCGGAGTCGTTGGCTTCGTTGGTGGTAGGGGATGTGGTATTAGAAGGGTTGGTATTGGTGGTAGCAGTGTTGTTGTTGCTGGTAACTTCGTTGTGGCTTTGGAGGCGGGGGATTTTGAGTGGCCAGATTAGAATGGCAGGGATGATGCCGATGACGATTATAGTGACGAATGTCACGCGGAGGCTCGAGTTGTATGCGGCAATGACTTGTGCTTTGTGTTCTGGATCGAGGTGGCGAATAGCCTCGACAGATTCGCGTGCTGTTTTGATGATCCAAGCTTTGGTCTCTGGATCTACGGCGGTGACATACTCATTGAGGAAGATGAGAAGTGCGTTTTGGACAAGCCATGAACTCACTGCGACACCGAGGATTGCGCCGAGGCTGCGTAAAAGGCCCAAGGTGGTGGTGACAACGGCTTGTTCGTCTTGTGGGTTGATTGCTAAGAGACCGATGGTGACAGCGGGGAAGAGGAAGCCTTGGCCGATACTGCAGAATGGGATCAGGAGTGGCACGGCCCATGTTGGTACACCAGGTAGTAGACAGACTGTCACGAGGATAATTCCGATGATCAGGATGATCGAGCCCAGAGTCATGGGACTCTTCAGTTGGCGTGTGTATGTGATGTAGTAGCCAACTAAAACGGCAGTGACACTAATGCCGATGAGTGGGGATAACAGGTAGATACCCGATGTCGTGGGACTGGTCTGTCGAACTGCTTGTAGATAAAGGGGAACATTAAATAGGACGGTATTAATGACGATGGCAGCGAAGAAATTTGACCAGACAAGATTGCCGTTTGGTCTTGTCGTAAGGAGTGGGATTGGTAGAATTGGATATTCAGCCTTGCGTTCGATGAAGTAAAGCGATACTGCGGCAATGAAGAAAAGAATCAGACTGGTGATAACCAGTGGGTGTGTCCAGTGGAAAACATTGCCTCCAAGATTCACACCAAGAATCAAACATGTAGTCATGATCGACAGACCGATAGCACCATAGGAGTCGAAGCTGGAAAAAGCCTGTCTGAGACTCTTTCCGCGAGTTTTGGCCAAGTTAGG
Source organism: Exophiala lecanii-corni (assembly GCA_003955835.1). Taxonomy (NCBI): domain Eukaryota; kingdom Fungi; phylum Ascomycota; class Eurotiomycetes; order Chaetothyriales; family Herpotrichiellaceae; genus Exophiala; species Exophiala lecanii-corni. The sequence goes on along the minus strand of CP034372.1, from coordinate 3,058,979 downwards.
ACCCAAGCCTTTTGGAACGGCGAAGTAAGCCAGACAGCCAAAGACCAAGATGAATGGTAACTGCAGGTAAAATGCCATTCTCCATCCGAAATGATCACATAGGAAGCCACCTAGAGCTGCACCCATGCCGATACCAAATCCATAAGCCATATTGAAGTAGCTCTGGTAAATACCTCGATACTCGATCTTGACCAGATCACTAGTGAGAATACCTGCCATGGTACTGATACCGCCAGCACCAAGACCACAGACCGCTCGTGCGGCGATGAAGTTGCCCAGATCTGGTGCCGCACCACACCAAGCTGTACTGGTGAAGAACATGAGGATAGCGAATAGATAGACAGGTCGACGACCAATGGTATCACTGATCCTACCGTACAATGGTTGAGTGACGGTGGAAGTCAGATAAAAGACAGTACTGAACCATGATGCAGCATTGGAGGCATTGAAATAGGATGTGATGACAGGATGAGCACTTGCCATCAAAGTTGAGTCGAAGAAGGCTATGATGCAATTGAGCAGGAGACTGATGAAGAGGAATTGAAAACGAGCCGACGAGAGCTGTCCCCGGTGGTGGACTTCATGTTTTTCCTGATGACCAACATCTGGCTGCTGAGTGGAAGATCTGTCTTGAGGTAATAGACTTGTTGTCTCTGTGGCCCGAGATGTAGATTGATATTGTGATGCCATAGCCGGTGAGCAGCTTGAAGCAAGTTTGAAGTGTGGGGTTGACCAATGGCAGCTGTTTTACCGCAGCGGAGCCGTGCTGGTCGTAGTGTTGGGCCTGGTGGTAGTGGTCTCCTCTTGCTCAGTAGATGGCATTGAAATGTTGAAAGATGGTTCAGATTGACGTTATTGACTCTGCTGTAGCGTTAGTCCGTGAAAGACGGTCAAGCTCAAGGTAAAAACACTTGAATTGTTTAGTCCTGGTGGATCATGAGTCAAAAATGAAATTCGAAGCAAAGGTGTGATCGAGCATGGGGCAACAGAAACAGAGGAAGCCATACCGCTTAGGATGATGGATCGGCTAAGAAAGTGGACACTGGAAGCGGTCGAGGTTTAGCAGCCGTTACCTGCAGGACGCAGCACTGGTCCGAATTGAATATAGGGAAGTTTTCTAGTCCTCGACTCGAGTGTCCTGGATCTGAGGAGGAGGTGTGTTGTATACTGTACCTGGTACCTATTGATTGGTGAACTTACACAGATCTGGCAGCTTCTGAGTCGACATCAGAAGTCTTTGGAAGTAAGTCTAGCAGATTGAACTATCCCACCGCCGTTGAGTAGGGTAAGCAGGGTAAGATGGCAAATCTGCATACGCAATACTCGCTAACAAAATAGACTGCGGCAAAAGCCGAGGCCAACAACGAACAGGATGACAGATAGACGGGGTCAACAGGGTTGCCAGGGAGTGGCGATGAGTGGCATGGAATTACGAATTAAACTCACGCCCTTTGGCCAGATTAGATAACGGATATCCACGCCCCTCGTACCTCGAAACCATGTCAAGACCCAGAGCACACTTGATCCGGTTTCTATTATCATGCTGATATTCAAGGCCACCTGACATTGATACTGATAGACGAATCTTTGGCCTGAGACCCTGACATATCTACAGACATATAACCCGTTAAGACTGGTCACTTACACCTCGACCCACTTGAAACATGATAGCAAAATCCCACCGACCTCTTCGCATTGCCATTCTCGAATCCGACACACCTTTACCAGAGACCAAGGCCAATTTCGGGGTTATGGCGGTGTCTTTGAATTCTTGCTCACTCAGGGTGCAAAGGCTCTGAATCATCCCGATCTCGACCCAGACACGGGATTTGAATTCTCCAGATATCAGGTCGAGTTGGAACCGGAAAAGTATCCGGAACCCTCAGAGATTGATGCTGTTCTTCTTACGGGCTCGAGTATGTGTCAACCTCCTTATTCGAGAGACATACATGTTGATGTGATCCTGTAGAACACGATTCATTCGCAGACACGCCATGGATCAACAAGCTTGCAGCCTACGTGGAGATGCTGTTAACACAAACTACTGTTCGAGTCATCGGGGTGTGTTTTGGTCATCAAATCATCGGGAGAGCCTTGAAGGCAGAGCTGGGACGAAATCCTAAGGGTTGGGAGGCCGCTGTTAACAAGGTCCAACTCACCGATAAAGGCAAGGAACTTTTTGGGCTGGATGAATTGGTGAGTCATACTAATATCTAGATCAACACCCCTGAGGGCCATGAGTACTGTCCGTGGTGAGGCTAATATTCCACCTCCTCCATCTAGAGAATCCACCAAATGCATCGAGACATCGTCTTCAACTATCCACCTGGTGTCGAGCCTCTAGGGTCCTCACCAGTGTGTGAAGTACAAGGCATGTACGTTCCCAAGAAACTCATCAGTGTTCAAGGACATCCCGAGTTCAACCAGCAAATCATGACCGAAATCATTGCCACGCGGCATAAGATGGGTATCTTCAACGACAAGGCCTATGCCGAGCACAACAATAAGGTTGCATTGCCGCATGATGGATTGGTAGTGAGTAAGGCCTTTTTGCGATTCTTGCTTGAGCAGTAGTCGGTATGTGCAGATGAGGAGGCTATGTGATAGAAATTGTTGGCGCGCTGTTTTGTGGCTCGGAGCATGCTTGGATATGTGTTATGTTGTTGGATTGTCAGGCGTGTAAAACCTGTTCCTCCTTGTCGAGTTGAGTCTGAACAGGCTGCCGCGAATCTTATAATGTTCAACCTTCGTGCAACATGATCAATGATGTCCACAACAGTTGTGTCTCATCCCATGAGTTTTCGACTCTTGCTTCCATCTATCAAGAAACCATCCGGTCTGCATCCGCTGCACCGGCGGGTATTCTTCCCTCGGCCAGATCCTTCTCGATCCTCGTAATTTCCGCGAGACTCTTTGCATTCTTGATCATCTCTTGGACCCTCTTTTTCTCTGAGTCTGTCAGTTGAGTCCTGACTCCTTTCCTCGAACCAGAATCCGCGTTTCCATTTGTCCCTGTGGCGCCAACGGTGAAAGCTTGTGAAGCCGACTTGACACCCTTGATCTTCCTCGCCAATTCACTCGGCTCTTCTCTCGTGCCAAACAACTCTTTTGCTTTTTCTCGTTCAATATCTCGTACACGTTGGAAATCCAGGAACCGCAGAGACGGGATCGACCATATCAAGTAATGTCTGTAGTGCTGTGGACCGGAAAAGGCATCATTAGTACAGGAAGGTTTTGGAACACTGTCAGTACACTCAACTCACCTCTTTCTTGCCCACAGGATTGTCCAACAAGCTAAGATGTTTCAACGCACCCAGAGCACTCAGTCCGTCAACATCTGCCAATTCCTTGACATGATTTCCGGTCAAAACCAACGTCGTCAGGTTAGGCACCTGCTCCGCTATCCGCCGGTCGACACTTTGGATCCGGTTTCTCGCTAACAATAATGTGTTCAGTCTTGGAGACAGAGGGAACCCAGTAAGGGAGCTGATGTCGTTGTCTGTGAAATCGATTGCGTCCTGTGGACCGGCAACACCTAGATTTTCGATTGTGGGGATTTTGTGGCCTAGAGTAATATACACACAGTGATTTAGTCATCGTTGTTCCAAGGGTATTGTGGTAGACGTAGAGCGAAAGGAACGTACCTCGAAGGTCGAGCTCACGCTCTTTGATGGGATTGAGGTACGAGAGGGAATTGTTGATCAAGTCGGCTGTGAGCCTCATCGTGGCGGAGAAGCGTAGAAATTTGAGCTTCAGAGTCCAAGCGCACTGTCCATTCCGTACAGTCTCCTGCTTGATATGAACAAAAGTCGTTTCAGCAGCGGTCGTGCAAAGTGTTTCGTTGCCAGGCCGTTGCGCAGTTGTGAAGACCTTTGGTTCCTGAGATTTTGCGCATGTGACGTGATTGGAGGGGAAATATGTCTTGGGTACAGCCTTGCATACTCAGCCTCGTCTCTACTCCATAATCACTACCGAGTGTCCGTACGCACAATGGTTCCCCCCTTGAACTTTTGCTCCATGTCGTTTTTAAGGGTAAGCGAGACCAGGTATATGGATAGCCAGCTAAATTGGCAAGTGATCCTCTTAAGAGTATTATATTACTAGATCGTACCTCGCTAGCCTTGGCGGTCTCTGAGTCGTCAACAAGAGTAGCAGGGTCACTTCCCAGTCTTAGTACTAACCGCTATCTCTAGATCTGAGTATCGGAAATCTTGCCTTTAATTCTGGTCGACTATCTCGTTTATCCGAAGAGGAGCTCTTCTAAGTCCTCGGGCCGCCAGAGTCCGAAGAGGTTATAGCATCAATGATTGATCTCCTTGGAGAGCTGCCGCAAGAATGGCTACCAAAATGGAGGCAACTGAGAAGTGAAAATGGAGGAGCCTTCGACCTGAGGGAACAGGGGAAGCTCTCTGGCTCCAGTTTGGAAGTCAAATTCAATGGAAAACTCCACGAGCCGGAATTGAAAGTTTTCTCGAGGTGATCAAGGGGTTGACAGCATTCTCGCCTGCAGATCGCATCTCTGTATCTTACGCGCCTGATTCGATCAGAACGTCCTACGCAGAAAGCCAATGACATTGCCATCTACCTTGGTGATCATTCAAGTCGGAACGGCTCCTGAAGGGCCTTTGAGGAAGCCCGAACGTCCAGACAGATCAGATTCACGGGAGACAAGGAGTATCTTGAGTCAACTGAGGATCATACGAAGCAGAAATATGGGCAGGCGGACGTCGGTCATAGTTGAATCACAAGAATGTGGTTTTGTCATTGCTTGAATGGCCAAGGTCGATGTACTCGGCTCCTTGACTTGGAAGATTTCCGCAAGACACGACGCGAAGCTCGCCTCAAATCTCAACCACAGAGGCCGAACCATGAGGGCCGTCTTTCATGGGAATCGGGGAGCAGGTCATGGCGGATTCATGTTCCTGTCAACATCATCAGATCGAAGACATAATGGTCGTCTTTTCAACCAAAGTCGACACGAGAAACTGGTGAGTAATAACCAAAAATCGATTTCTCCTTTCAGAAATATCATTTCTTGTGTTCATAACCAGAAGTGGTTCATGCTAGTGTGAAGTTAAATGGAGTTGGAAGCAATTGTGCGAAACGCCGAGGCTTCCGAACGAACCTGCCTTTTCCCCGCTTCTCATCAAGCCTTAAACCGCCTAAAATATATCAATATCATCAGCACCGACTTGCCATGTCGAGCGAAAAAGATGGCAAGCGATTTCACAGTTTTTGAAAGAAGCAACCTCCCATTGCCGAGTTCATGGGTCTTGCCGGAGGAAACACGTCTTCGAAAGCCTCGAAAGAAATCCAAGAGAGCCTGCACTGTTTGCAAAGCCCGAAAAGTCCGCTGCGATGTAGAAGTCAGGGCAGGCCCGTGTACCAACTGCTCGTTAGATGGCCGAGTCTGTGAGGTCCGCCGGTAAGTGCAATATGACGTCGGCTTTGGAAAGCATTTTTGGGAGGTGGAGATGCTTTGGTTGCTTATCCCTATCACGCACTTGATGATGTCGCACTTCCTCCTACCTCGAGTTGAGTTTGGCCATCATGGGCACTGATGGAGACGATCCATAGATCACAAGGGGCAAGTCACAATAGCTCGAGTCTCACCCAGTCCGAGGATTTAAGAACAGGTAGTATTGGCCAAGTGGAAGGCTGTGAAAGTGGTCCTGGAGCATACGTCGCGGATGACGTTGCCAACTTCCTGAATGCCCCAAACACTTCATTCATTGAAACTGAAGACGATGTTGTGGCACAAGAGTTTGGCCAAAGCCTCTTCGTCGCAAACCAAGGGCTTTCTGCCCCTTCTACTTGGGACAGATCAAAATCCGGAATTGATACATCAAGTGATCTGGGCATAGGTAGGTTCTGTGTGCCATTGATATACCTCATTGCTGCTCAACCACATTTGTACTTGCAATACTCATACTAAGATACGGGCCGATATCCAGATGATGACTACCATTTTACCTTCGACCTCCCAGATCCCCCGGATCACCCTGTTCAATCGACGACAATTTCAGATTTCGAAGTATCATATCACTTTGTCCTGCCCGGGAAGAGAGAACACTTGTCACCATCAGAAGACCGCTTCTTGCGAGGCGAAGGTTGCTTCCAACTGCCCGAGCTTTCGGCCTTCAATGAATACTGTCGAAATTTCTTCCTCTACCTTCACCCCACCCTTCCATTCGCTGATGAGGGAAAGTTCTGGAGATCTTACAGCGACCCGCTTCAAGCTCCTGTCTTTGGCATGTTCTTGTTCCACGCCCTTCTTTGTGTTGCTTCCAGTGTAGGTGTCTTGTGTTACATATCTTGGCCACAACCACTGACTTGAATTTGCAAAGTTGGTGACGGAAATTCACATCGATGTTAGTGGTTTCAAAAGCCATCGACAAGCGCAAGATACCTTTTACCGTCGTGCCAAGGTTTGAAGCCCAGCAAATAATCTTGGAAGCCCCTTTTTCTCACAACGACTAGCTCCTTTACGACTTTGCGGTGGAAGATGACCCCATCCAAATTGCCGGCGGTGCGTTACTACTATCCCATTATTCAGCCAGCCATGAGCACCCACAGCCATTTCAAAACACCCACTGGCTCTGGATCGCATCTCAAGCAGCACGCAAAGCCAAACTCCGGTGCGATCTCGCTGGTTCTGATGTCACAGAAGACCATCGGAGGGCATCCACAAGACTTTGGTGGTGTTGCTTCGTCCGTGACAGGCTATTATCCCTGGGTGTTCGCCGGCCGTTGGGATTTGCGGACCTGCATGAGTCATTTGAGATTGATTCAATACCTGCCGAAGTATTTGAGAGCGATCTGGACCCCCGAAACGTGCACGATTGCATAACGAGCAAACTCCTTCTGGATTTGTTTGTAGCCAGACTCAAACTCGCAATTTGTCTTACGCCAATAATCAATGAAGTTTGCCCTCCATCTCAGCCCCATTGACCAGTTCACAGGCATCCACCGCACTGAACCGGATGCGAGAATGTCAAGAATCTCTAGCGGTGTGGTTTGATGAAACCACATCTCAATTCCCCGCCCCATCCGGTCTCGCTGGGTTTTCGAACCATTGTCTGACTCTAGGAACAAACGTTTTGTATATTTACTACTTGTAAGATCTGCGAGATTGGATTGAAACGCTTTTCTGACGACCAAATCCAGTGCGGCCAGACTGGCGCTTTCCCACCGCCAGCTATTGGTCTCAACATTTCTGTCACAAGAAGGCTTTTCTAGGACAGTAGACCGTTGCTCTTTCAAGCTTGAGCTGTGCGACTCTATCGACGGCATCACAGAGAACTTGAAAGAGCTCGTCCTGTTGAAGCTGACAAAGTATCTACATTTTGGCATGTGAGTAGGTCTGAAACATACAATCACGAAAGCTCAGCTTTGCTGACCATTTATCATTTCAGGCTTGCTCACATTACTTTCCCACTAATTCTGCATCGTCTGGACGTCACGCTTTCATCGACCGATTCGCAATCATCTCGGCGAAGGTGCCGACTGAACGTCTTCGGGGAAGTGATGGAACTCATGCGTGGCCATTTCGACGGGTCAGATGGGATACACACCATCATCCAGCATCTGGAGACCCAGATTCAATCTACGTTTTCTAGCCCGGCATCTTTTGCACCAACCCCTATTGACGGAACGAACAAGAGACGCATGCTTTCGTCACACAGGTCAACATCTGGAAAGAGGGATAAGAGCTGGTCCGACGTTTTTATGCGTCAGCCCCGAACTTATTTTCAGTTGGCGTTGTTTTTAGATGTTTCCTTCTCCCAAGGACATCCTGCTCAAGATTGTGAAATCCTGCATTTGCTTCAAAGCTTCGGGGTCTGAAACTATGTATCCTTAGCTTCAGCATCCCCTTGTTTAGCATGTCAATGTTCCTTGGAACAAAAAGTTTATGTGGGAAGCATTCTCTCGGGATCTACTTCCATATCCCCTGCGTGTTGACGCTCAAATCCGTCTTTCTCTAATGACAAGCGCTTCTTGCATAGGTCTGCTCTGTTGAACCGAATTCAGGCACTTTGACTAAACTTGATTACACACAGTACTCAAAGCCTTGCTCCCCCAGACCACTGAATCTAGCGTTCATCCAATGGGAAATTATCGAGCAGCCAAAGCGACAGAGCGAACCTCTACAGGTGAGGGTCATTAAAAGTGATGAATTCTGATAAGAAATGAGGCATCCTGCGCGCCAAGTCTAGATATCACGTGACTAGGAGTACACCCCCTGCGTGCCCCGTGACAGAAAGTCATAACTCAAAAAGAACATCTCATGAAGAAGTGTTCCTCGGAGAGCCATTCCTCGGCGAAGGCTCCTCCTCGGAACCAAAACATGCGAAGGCCAAGTATGAGCTTCTCATTGGATAATCGGCGGACCATTTATTGGAGTTTCGTCGCTATGTCTGCTTCATGCATGTCACAGAGCACTCGGTATGAACAGTTTGATGCTGTTTACGGCCGGAACGCGGTTGCCCTGCATGCGATGTAGAACTATACATAGCAGACAAAGGGTGTGTAAATGCCCCAAGAGACTTGCTAACTTAGGGACCTTGGGAATTCATGTTATCAGAACAGGAAGCCCTCCCTTTCATCGTCAGGATATTATTTCTTAAGACCTGAGTTTCAATCAGCTATACGTTCTCAACTAATAAGTGCAGCATGGCAAGCAACAGCACTGTGATATCTGGCGGGAAACGCCTTGACAAGAAGGCAAACAGTCAAAGAGCCAACTATCCGTGGCCGGAAGGGTTCTCGCTTGACTCGCAACCACCACTAATGGTGGATGAAGATGACCAACGTGTTCTTAAAATGCTCGACTTGGATCACTTCAACCAGAAAAGTCCCTACAGTGCTCCGGGATACCAGCCGGTGCACCTGGAACTGTCGCACGCTCCGATCAAGATTTCTGGACATCTACCGGCGGATCTGGAAGGGGTATACCTGCGCAACGGGACGAATCTGCAGTTTGCACGTCCCACGATTCGCATCCACGCTTTCGCGGGGCTGGGATGATCCATCAAATCCAGATCAAACAAGGACAAGCGACTTACTCTAACTTTTACGTGCGCACGCCGCGGTTCGAGTTCGAAAGGAAAATTGGCAGGGAGATTTTCCCCGAGTTTACAGATATCGCGGGTGCCGGGAAGGCGGCGTTGGAGAAGATCAAGGTGCTCGAGAAGAAGACGAAGAAAGGCATGATCCCGGAGCTGACTCAGTACGAGCTCACGCCGGGCTCGACCTCGATCCGGCACCATAATGGACGTCTCTACTGTCTTCAGGAGACTGGATACGCGTTTGTTCTTCGTGCCCAGCGTGGTTCCGATGGACGATTGATGCTCGACGGCCGCGGGAAACTCGAGACTTGGAATGGAGAGTGGGAGGGCCTTTCTCAGCTCATCCTCGTTTCGACCCCTCCAATGGCGACATGTATAATCTCAGCGTCGGTCCACAGAAAACCCATTTGGTTGGGAAGATTGTGCAAGGATCGTGTCAGTCTCAGATCAGCTACGACCTGGGCTCCGGGAATAGCCCCATGTCCTGGCTCCACGACTTTTTCCTGACGGAGAATTACCTCATTTTCCCCGATATCTCTATGCGTCAAGACGTAACAGGGCTGTCCTCTGAATCTGGAAGTGTGTTCAAGTTTAACCCGGACTATCCAATGCGTTGGGGAGTTGTGCCTCGTGAAGCGAAACCAGGAACGCCGATACAATTCTTCACTACTGCCAAGGCAAGCAGTATTTGGCATGTGATCAATGCCTGGGAGCAAAAGAGCCCGAGGGTGCCAACCAGGTCGTCCTCTTCTCTCCTTGTTTCGACAGTTATCCGGCAGATTCACCGATCCATACACCGGAGGAGCCGCATGCGACGGTTAAGACATGGACTTTAGACCTCGACAGCGGCAAAGTTGTGCATGAAGAGACACTACTCGATCATCATTATGAGCGGCCCACGGTGAATCTCGACTATGTTGGCTCGGCTAGTCGATTCTCTTACCTGTTGAATGAGCAAGGAGACGGGTATATGGGCAAAGGAGTGCTAAAGTACGACCTGATTGACAAGAAGGAAGTCGGGTATTTCGACTACGGCGACCTCTACGGAGGAGAGGCATTGTTTGTTCCCAAACCAAACGCCAAGACTGAGGATGACGGATACCTTCTCGACATTCTGATGAGTGGTGAACGTTCCGAGTTGATTGTTATCGATGCCTTGAATATGGTGGAGCTCGCCAGATTGCATCTTCCCCAGCGTGTTCCTTTCGGGTCCACGCAGCATGGCTCGAGCAACACGAAGTTGATAACCTTGAGGTCGTCTGAAAGGATGCCTGGCTTCCAAGTCCTGCATCAAATATCGTCCATCTGCTGGCCGCCGTATGAAGGAAGTTTTTGGTTTGTCTTTTTTTCACAGTCCATTGTGTGTGCCAGGATTTGCTTACCATTTGCATACTGCTTTATGTTATTTTAACCCACCGCCCTCGTTATAGGCTACGCACAGAAAATATACTATACTAGTCTGAAGATACTTTTGTGCTTCAAGCGCTTATCGGCTCCGAATAAAATGATCATGAAATTCATATCAGCCCATGCGCATAGGACAACTCGGTCTTCCGGGCTGCAGAAACCCACCAATCCACTGTTTACTTAGATAGGGTGTGCCTCTAAGCTAGAGGTACCCCAGGAGACTTTCAGATCGCGAGATTTTGCGCGTGTGACGTGATTGGGGGGGAAACGTTCTTGAGTAAACGTACGGAGTACAGCCTTGCAAGTTGCAACTTCAGCCTTGTCTCTAACTAATCCTGTATGAGAAGGAGACTTGATTATCCGTCCAGAGAATCTAAGGGAGAGTAACTTTCGGCGGATATTATTTCCGCCGACGCAACCTACTTGACAGCGTCTTGGCATGAGATCACGTGACGGCAATCCAATAGATTCTCGGCCGCCTCCTCCCCTCCGAGTATATCCAGACTCGGCCCCCTGCTTCAGTTATAATCGTTACTTATCGTCGAGTCTAATTCCGTGTAGTTGCCTGCTAGGCAGCAACGCGGCCAACAAAAAGGCACTGCACTCCTGGCAAGAATAAACGAGCAGCTTGTGTTCCTGAAAAGGCTACGGCGCGCTCGCCGGGGAGATCGTGCCGCTTCAGGGGCTCCGGCGCGTGCACCATGCAACCTAGTGAACCAGCACAACTGATAATTTTGATGGGCCGCCATAATTAAGGTTGCCAAGATTAATGCACCACCGGGATCGATTTACAGTATATCAGGTGAGTTCGTATGCCAACATGAATCTAAGAGGCTAATGGAGTGACAACAATAGTCACAACGTGCATTGCAGTGGGAGATTGCGTCCGTTGGCTGTACAAATTCAAATTACATCCTTATCGGGGTTGGAGTAGATACCGCTATGAGATTAAAATCGCAATGGTCTAGGCTAGCCAGCCAGATCCTTCGACTTGGTGCCCAGACCTGTATCGAAAGAAGAGAAAGCCTACCGAGGCTGTGATGAGCCTTTTGCATTGCCTCCTTCACTCAGCCTTTCCTAGCGGCATGAACTCCTGATGGCCCCGCAGTCAAAGACGACTTACTGTTGGCCAAACGATGCTATTTTGCAAGTCCATCCAGGTGGCTGGCGTAAACTAAAACGATATAGGAGACAGCGATGATAAGTGTCCGAAGCAGTACTTCAAGCATTTTCACTGTCGAAGAAAAGTATAAAACCTACCTTTTTGGACCATTAGAGCAGACCTCAGGCTCTCCTACCCGCTTTAAGACGCGCCGTTCTATTTAATTTATTCCTCCCACCTCCCTAACCTGGCGCCATTTTACCTGTTGCTTTTGTTCACCCATTTCTTCATCATGTCCCAACCCCTTTAGGATATATACTCAGCCCTCGGTATTCGTCGCGATGCAGGGGTTCACCTTTGCGTCGGGAAAAAAGGCGGCACCGCCGACGACTGCGGATGGCGCATCAAAGGAAACACTGGTACTGAAATGGGAGGACTGATCAAAGAGCTTACTGCTGGAGAGCCCTCCGATGCTCTTCGTCGACTGGATAAACTTGCCGACCTCGGTCTCTGCCATCATCATGGCGGCCAGAAAGCTCGAGTGGTACGGAGGTGGGCTGCCGCAAGCAATAACCTTCCGGAGCCCACTCAGAGCTCCTCGCAATATTCCACTTCGTCGGCTGAACTTTCCACGCCAGCTCCTCAACGCTTCTTACCTCAAATATCCAACTCGTCGTCTTCGCTATCTCAAGGTTCATCTATTGCGTTAAACGCCAACGATCTTATGGAGCAGCTTCTGCAGGTTCAGAAGCAGCTTCGCGATATGCAGCTGCAAGTAAGGGACTTAGAGAGGGAGAATCAGACTCTTAGGGCGACACACAAGGCAAGCGTCACCGTCAAGCTGGAAGAGGATAGATTCGTCAACATCAAAGTTCCTCATGAGAGCCTTACTGATTCTAGGCGCTCAAAGAAGACCTTCGGGGAGCGGATCATGAGAAAGGGCAAGGGAAGTTTGGGTTTTTGAATACATCTGTTTATGTAGGAGTTTAGTGGGCAGGGTTAGCTTTTCCGCTTTGTACAGATAGCGCTGATGCAGCCTGTCTGGCTTTATCGGCTTTAATTCTGGCAGTATCTGGTTCCACACTTGGGGCTGCATCTGCACTATTCCGGTATTTGAACTCAACCATAACTTTTGCAACCGCTGCACAATGTCTCGGCGCCGCTGAAATGCCGATCACAGATGAAGACAATGGCAGGTTACATCATCTTATAGGCGCAATGCTAGCGAAATTATCTCAAGGTCCGAGAAGTGTCTTCGAGAGATTAAGGCGGCAGGAGGTATCAAATGCTGGTATTTACGAATGCGGGCGGTAAGGGTAATAGAATAATAGCTTTAGATTGTAGGAGTATGTTATGGGTTGAACCCAGGCACGCCCAGGGTGAGTCTCGGTATACTACCTTCGACAATACACTTCACCGTACGGGAACGATAATGCACTATACTCTACCGTATAGTGAGAACCCCTTTTATGGAGTACATCAGTCTCGTACGACACTGAAGAAACATCTTCCTTTACTAATTCGTACAATGCGGGAAGAAGAGAAGAAGAGATGTATAAAGAAGAGGGAAAAGTACTGAAGCTAAAAGAGCTCTTTAGTTTTAGTCTCTATGTTTACCGGTAGTATAGACTTGTTGCAGAACATCTATCAGAAACCCTGACAGAGTATTCTCGAACCATCGTGGATATCAAGTAGGTTCTCTGTAGCTCGTTAATATCCGTTTAATCAACAAAGATGATGATACGGGCGGGACTCCTAGCTTCCGGGCCGTGCCGTCCACTTACTCCAATACTAACGTGGACGAGTAATTATTGTCATATTGAAGTCGAGGAGGGCCACGAAAGCTGCAGAAGCTAGTATCAAGAACCCTCATCGTACGAACGAATACGACAAAACAGGACAAACTGCAAGTCTCATGTTCCCTGGCGTTGGAGCGTCCCAGGATTGGGAGCCTGCAGCTCCAGGATGATTGGGTGTCTCTCCATACCCCAGTGCGCCGTTGCGGTCTTCTACAGACGGTGCAAGCGACCAATCTGGGAATGTATCCATTGCAATTGTTAAACAGAATTCCTCGCCTCGAAACTCTTGCCAGAGATGCAGGTCTGCTGTTCCTGGAGTAGCCAGAGGCGCAATTCGAAGTGTGCAGCGGCACAGCCAAAGAAGTCGGATCAGAGTCGGATCGGTCTTGGCAAGGAGTCGACTCGTGCCAACGCTGAGGGCAAGGAACAGCTCCTCTTCTCCGATTTGCTGCTGTTATGCAAGGGTACCTTCGAATGTGAAGTTTCTCGCTGCTTGTGCCTAAAGCTTACCTAGCTAGGTTAGCCGACCCCAAAGTAAATGTACGATAGGATCTGGTGACTTATTGGTTTCGTATTAAGTGTGGCAGAGATAAAGCTGGGCCTTTCCCCGCGCTTAGCCTGACAACCTCAACTTTGCCAAAGACTTTCTCGGGATTAGGTGTAATTGAGTTACAAAGCTGTTAACGCTCATTTTATTGCTGAGCCAGGCGAGCGGCCATCATGGCTTCTCCAGATAGCTCTGTTGCACCCTGTATTTTGAAGAATTCTTTGAAAATGTTCAAGCTCGCAGTGATCTTCTCGGCTTTGAGATGGACTGCACACGCGCAAACTATTGTGACTTCGAGCGCAAGCTCAGTCGTACCTACGACAACCATTTCTCAATCTATGCCCCCCACGGCCACCGCAGCTTTTAATCCTGCTGCTGTTGACGCCACTACAGCATGTAGGTAGAGGAGAGGCCCCCAACTGTCCTCGAGTGGCACTCACGAACTCACAGTTAATTGGTGTCGCGGTCAACTCAATACATGCCCGCAGATCTGCGGGGGTTCGGCCTCGACCAACAGGTGTGACTCTGTAAGGAACATCCATTACTTGATCTTTATGTCCTGACCTGATCTAGACACAATTCACCTATGCCTGCGTTTGCGCGAACGGGACAGTACCAGACTGCACACGTTTTTTAGAAACGTTGCCCTATTTTATATGTCAAGAGACGTACAACCAGTGCATATACAACAACCCCAATGATGCTCAAGCCCAGAGCACCTGCGCCAGCAACAAACAATGTAAACGCAACAGCTCTCGCCCTTGCTGGGGATAGTCAGAACAGCAGCTCGGCGACTAGTGGCGGAACTACCCGTACCACAACTTCATCCACACTCAGTAGTGCAAGCACAAGTTCAACCACCATCGCCCCACCAAGTTCCGTAACGAGCACTCCCCCAACCCAGCCTTCCGGACTCTCTACCGGGACAGTGGCGGGTATCGGGGTAGGATGCGCCCTTGGTGGGCTGTCAATTGCCATATTCGCCTTTGTTCTATGGCGGCGTTGGCGTCGTCGCCGTGGCGGACATACGTTGGAGGACACACCAACACAACAACCACGAGTTGCTGGTGGCTTCGGCAGTGACAAAGAGAGGTCAGAGCTAAGTGGGGACCAGACCCAGAATGATCTGTATGGAAATCCAGGGCTATCAAACCAGAAGTCTGAACTTCCATTGAACGCTAATCGACATGAGTTGGAACATCGACTCTATTCCAATAACCCATGGCCCAGAAACGCCGAGCTTGAAGGCTGACCTCTTTTACTGCTGCGAACAACGACAAAAACTTAGTACACTATATATGGTGTATCTCAAACAGAAAAATGGACCTTACACTTATTACATAATCTAATTTGAAGCACGTGATCCGAGGGCAAGGCCAGCTGTCATCGCTGCTTAGACTAGACCAACCCGAGGATGGCGCCTCTAATGGCCTCTCTCTCATGATCTCTCTTAGAAGACGGTTGAGTATGAGCGTGGTCGAAGCCTGAACAAGTAGGATAATACACCGCATTTGATGTGCACACTTCCATCAACTGTACAAGGTCGCTGTCGAGGACGCCGGGAAAGGCGACGAGTCTTCCTTTTTCTGTTTGAGTGACGAGCTCCTTCGCCGTCATGGAAAGAGCCCTACTCGACGACATGGCAAAGGATTTGGTGCATCGTCCGCGGTTAAGGACCGGCTGGTCGAGTTGATTCTCTTGGACCAGCGACTGCGAAACATATTGTATCGCCGCCGGTCGAAGATCTAAGAGAATTCGAAGGAAAAGCTCGAATACGTTGAAAAATTTGTTGCATTTGTGGATCGAATTCCGATCCCATTGCGGACACTCTATCACCGGAGATTTTCATCGGCCGTTAGGGACACCGTCAAAGGTTGAAATTATCATTCCAACTCAATTCATCATAAACGTCACCATCATCATCGTCCATTGCGTGCGTCGCTGCTTGGTCTGGGTCGAATGAGGCCGTCTCGGGAAGCAGCGGCTTGGTGTGTGTTGTTGGAGGAAATAGATGCCGCTTTTATGCCAGTGCTTGAGCAGAGGGTACATCCAAGGCTGTGGATAGTAGGTCGACATCTGTTGGCGCCAAGGCCATTTAGCGCGTACTAACTCTACAACACGTGATGCGCTAAAATCTCAAACTGCTAAATACTTGTGGCGCTGGCGAGAATGCCTCCTTTTGTATCGACAACAACGCCAGTGGTTCAGGATTTGGAATGCTTAGAAATCATGGGAAAAAGGGCTCAAGGATATCATTTGCCTAGTGAATTTGTACATAAACCGGAACAGTGACCATAAAATGGCAAGAGACGGACGTCTCATTCATCACTTTGATCGACTCGCTTAGGTTGCCAAGTGTAGCTCCAACAGTTTTCTACCAATTAAAACCTGCCAACAGTTTCAGCGTCGGTATATTTTCATTGGTGGAAATGATGACTTAAGCCTCTTTGGGACTTGGGGCATCGATTGGCTGCTGCGGTTCGTTATCCTCACCCTTCGTCATCTCCGTAGCCTGAATTTCACCCTTCTCTCATATGAATAGAGAGTACTACTGACTCTACTGGCTACGACCACTGCAGTGTAAATTTGGCGGGGCAGTGATCAATAAGATCCGAGATCCGAAAATAACGATGACCCAAAAAGCTCCAATCATCTTGGGACACTAGGAAATGGATGGGCGGACTTGGCGGGCGGTGCATCGGGTGATCAAGCAACTCCAGTAAGGGAACTACCACAATAAGTAGAAGGAACTGTTTAACACGACGTTGATAGGACTACGCCGCTTTTTACATCTTGTTCGACGTCAGCCACCCTGCACCTTTCAGTCATGCTACTGCTTCGACTCCGTAGTCTTACCTCGGCCCCCGAAACAGCTGGGGCCGCCTTCCGGCCTCCTGCAGCCTTAACCCGTGGCAACGGTCAGCATCCAAGAAAAAAAATGTGTTTGTTTCCCACGCTCAAATATAGCAATGACCAAGCAAAACGGAAATGGAAACCTTTTGAGCCGAGAGCTCGCCCTTCCCCGGCCACCAGCACCACCATTACATGTCTCCTACAGTCCTGCGTAAGTACTCCGCCGTCCCAAGAATATACCCCCATGTCTATGCCTAGGCAGGCAAAACATGCCAAAAAGCCACTCGCCTACGATTCATTCTCCTTTCGTTTGCTTTCGCTTCGCCTCGCATCGGCTAAGTATCAAGCTACCAAGCCCTCAAGCCCACAGGCTATCGTCTTGGTATGTACATAAGATGAGCTCACATCACCACCAGTAACACCACCAAGTGAACGGCGGAGATGATGTGGTGTGCAGCATCCCTCGCCATCCCAGAAACCTCACTCGTCAACTAGCAAGCTAGGTACCTAAAAATACATGTCAGGGAAGCCGGGGGCAGAGGCATATGTATGAATCCGGGGGACACGGGATGACTGGCCCCTGGGTTAGGTTAGGTTGGGTTGGGTTGGGTTTAATTGGCTGGATCATGTGTCGTGAATCGAGACAAGAGAGAGAGATAGAGAGAGAGAGAGAGAGAGAGAGGGAAGGAGGCCGGGAGGTACACACAGACGTCCGCTACCACCAAAGCCGTACATAAAATACTTCTTACTGCGACCTACATACACGTGATCGTGCAAATACGTCCTACACCCCCTGGGAATGTTTGAATGTACTGCCCGCGCCAGTGGTACTGCTGGGATCCTGGGCATGCAGTAGTCAAACGGGGTGCTAGACGTGCAACATTTTTTTTCTTCTTTCGTTCACCAATCTCATAAAAACAAAAGTTGTTTTCAAGGCCCTAGCCACTACTACTAGTCCTACTACTACGATAACTAATTGATCCCTCAGTACATGCTTACATGCCTAGGCCCACCGTCTATTTAGTTACTTAGTTAGTTCGATGTGAAATCACGAATCTTCGCGCTCATTTCCTTCTTCGACGTATTTTCGATCCCTGTCGATCGACCGACCGACCGACCAACCGACCGATCGGCGACTGAACTTCTTGGTGGTGGTGGTCGTTCGATTGATCGATCGTGGGGAAGAAAAATCGAGGGACAGAGACCAGAAGACCAGAAGACCAGAAGACCAGAAGACCACGAACGAAGGCGGCAAGGAGGAAGGGAGAGAGGTGGGAGGTGGGAGGTGGAGGGTGTACGCACTGAACCGTCTGATTTTCGGGGGATGGGATCTACAGCGCAAGACTACAGGTAAGGTAGGTAGAGATCACGGTGGTGAACGATCAACTCGCACTACTCTTACCACTGACTTCAGGCACCACCACGTATGTAGGGCCTGAGGAGGCCCGACAGGTAAACATTCCGAGTACATACGTACCTACCTACCTAGTTAGTATGGACCTACTGTTAGCTAAGCGAGTCAAGAAAAGCATTTTCCACCGTGCGATTCCTCGCACAGGTGTCATTACCTTAGCACGGGCGGGTAGCCTTATCTCTGTTGGACTTGGCATGGTATACCAAGGGATGCCAAGCCAGATTCCCGACTCGCTACTCTGATTGGTTCCAAGACTCTCTTATCTATTGATTCATCTGTGTTGGTGTCTCCTTTACACAATTGCAACGACTAACCCGCTTGTCAATCCGTGATTCCCATAGGCTCAATGGAATCATGAGACAATCCGCATCCAAGAGATCATATTCAAATCATCCACTCTTGGCCCCAAGGTGTTCCGCACCACAGAATCCCTGTCTTGGCACTTTGACTCGTCGACGAAACCTCTCCCGGGTCAAACATTAGGGCCTCACAGACACAGTCCGAGATCTCCGCCAAGCAGGAAACAAGCGAGTCCGTCATGACTCTACTTTTGTTGCTGTATCCACCCCAACTGATAACAGACTTGGCTCCATACGCGCCTCATCGACGACCTCCTGTTTGCTCATGACTGATTTCAACGCCAGCCTTGGAGTCATTGCTTTTAACAATAATATACCGTCAAACATCAACTCGCCGTGCCCGCACGCATCAAACACTGACCTGCTGTGGGTCTTGTCTCCATATTAACCCACACTCCCTTCATCTGGTAAATGTTGATCAGTGCCATAACCGATTTTAGTTTCCATGGCATGTCCCCTTGTGACGATTTCCCCAATTATGTCCGCCACGGTTTGTCCCTTTTGGTTCCGTTGTTCGGAGTGTCGGGGAGATATAATTAACCAGGTCATGCCCTGCTGTGAATCGCGCTTTTTCTCTTGTTGATTTCTCAATACAATTCGTCCGGTAAGCGAATCTTCTATCCAATTGTCCCCGAAATCACCAAACCTCATCATGGATCCTGTAAGTAACTCACAATCCAAAAACCATCATATGTTGCACGGCTAATAGTAAGCAACAGCCAGAATTCGATGAGTCCGCTCCCAACGGAGGAAATCCTCTTGAGATCGATGTCAATGCTCAGTTCTCTGGTTTCGAGTTTCATGCCGTCTATCTCGCTGTTTGCGCCTACCTCGTGTGGCTGATCATCCCCGGTCTGGCTCTTCTCTATGGTGGTTTGGCGCGCCGCAAGTCGGCGCTTGCCATGTTGTATCAAGGATTTGGTGTTATCGGCGTAAGTGATTTGAACAAAGGAAGAGGACGTGTCTTTCAAGCACTAACACATTTTGCAGGTCATAACATTCCAGTGGATGTTCTGGGGTTACACTCTGACCTATTCTCGAAGTGCCAGCTCCTTCATCGGTGATATGGCAAACTTCGGTCTCATCGATGTGACCGCCGCCCCATCCCCTGGTAGCGCCTATCTGCCAGAAATCCTTTTCTGCTTCTATCAACTCCTCTTCTGCATTGTCACCGTCATGATCGTCGTTGGTGGCGCGTTTGAGCGTGGTCGGGTCATTCCTGTTCTCTTCTTCAGCTTCTGGTGGGCTACCATCGTGTACTGCCCAATCGCGTGCTGGACCTGGAATGGAAATGGATGGTTATACAATCTTCCATCCCTCGATTATGCTGGTGGTGGTCCCGTACATATCGCTAGTGGTTGCTCCGCTTTGGCATACGCTTTGGTCTTGGGCAAGAGAAAGTTGCACGGCCAAAAGGCATATACCAAGCCCCACAATGTATCCATGGTCTTCATTGGTACACTCCTGATCTGGTTTGGTTGGTTCGGTTTCAATGTGAGTTTTTGATCTCCGCACTTTCTAGAACTTTATTGACTCGTAACAGGGTGGTTCAACTCTCAACGCTACCGTTCGATCTTACATGGCTGCATGGAATACCAATGTTTCAGCCGGTATGGGTGTTCTTGGATGGAGCATTGTTGACCTTATCCGACACAAGGGTAAATTGTCCACCGTTGGTGCTTGTGAAGGTGCCATTGCTGGTCTTGTCGGTAAGTGAAGATTACATCCAAGATCAAAATGGTCCTTAACCCCACTAACATTGGTCTAGGTATCACCCCGGCGGCTGGTTACGTCTCTGTCTGGTTCGCTGCTCTGATCGGTCTCCTCACCGGTATGGCATGTTCTTCGCTCAAAAATCTCAACAGCTGGCTCCATGTCGACGAGGGTATGGATGTGTTCAAACTTCACGGCGTTGGCGGTATGATTGGATCATTCCTTACCGGAATCTTCGCCTCCGCATCCGTCTCATCCTTGGACGGTGGCACACTCGCCCCGGGTGGTGTCGATGGAGATGGTGGCCAGGTTGCCCGACAATTGGCTGATATCTCCTCCATTGCTGCCTACTCGTTCACTGTGTCCTTCATCTTGCTTTGGATCATGAAGTTCATTGGCAAATTTATCCCCTTCATGGCCCTTCGAGTCAGTGAAGAGGCAGAAATCCGCGGTATTGACACCGAGGAGTTCGCGGATGAAGAAGAAGTTGGAGACTGGTCACTGTTCGACCACTCACATCATACTACCCATGGCACCACTCAAGATTCTAAGCTTATCTCCACGCCTCCAAGCCCACCTCCAGGACTCGAGGAGCAGAAGCCTACCACTGCGTAAGCAGACGGTAGACAGAAAGGGGACGTAGTGTGTCGACAAAGGAGCATTATACATTTGAGTGGAATGAGATAAAGCTTCGCTGCGCGGTCTTTGTGCTCATGGCAGCGGTTCTCGGATTGGAAACTTGAAGAATTTTGATGTTGATTACCAAAATACCCACTGTTATAGTTTAATAATTTGATAATCTGCATGTGGATATGGTTATAACCTTGATCTTCTTCGGCGATCTCTTGATGGTGGCCGTGCCGCTTCAGTCAGAGTTGTTTGTGCATCTTCAAACATCTGTTGGTTGAGCTTGGCAGCCAAACTCAAGACTCGAGTCGAAACCGCGGCGCCGTCACGCCTGTTCTTCCCTTCGCGTCGAAATTGCGCAATGCTTTCGATAAAATCCCACAACCGGCCTGATGCCTGTAGGTTCCCTGTTTCTCGATCCCTCTCTGGAAGCCAATCTGGCGCTAGCTGGACTGTGGGACCTACTTTGGCGTCTTTGCTTTTTGCTACAATGATGATTTCTTCTTCCTGAAACCGGGTATAAGCATTCTTGAGAGCCTCTTTGTTCACAGCTTCAAAGTAAGACAGATCACCTTGATGATACAGAGTACGTCCAGCCAACTGAGCCATGGACTGAGCCTTTTGCATGTCAATCCAGGAAATGCTTGAATTGGCAGGAGGTACCAAGGCTAGGAGTGAGACGGCTCCGAGCCATGCAGCATCGATGAAGGGCCAGATCAAGAAGCAATAAAAGTCAAAATTCTCACGACCAAGTTTTCGTTCAGAGTCTGAAAGTCCAACGACCTTTTCGCCATTGGCAGAGATTTGGAGGACTTCATCACGGAGTAAGCCTTGCATGGCAGCGTCAAGGTTGTATTGTAGTCCCTGTCCAGCTGGGAAAATGAACTCGCCTCTGAATAATTGTGACAAAAACGTGACTCTTTCGGTGAGATCGGTTTCCTTCATGCTCTGATTCGCACTGCCACCTCCTTGCTTGACTCGAGTGTACAGGGAGGCTGCAATAAGTGACTCGGAGATGAACAAGTGGATTGTCATGTTCCTGTAAAATGAGAGTTGAAACCTGTCAATGGCGTAGTATGTCTCTTCGGCTAGACCATCGATTGTGCCGACAAGCTTCGGTCCCAAGACTTCAAGAGCACGTTCGACGATGTACGAAGTTGGCATGCCGTGAAAATCAGCAACCTTGCCACCATTGGCTCTGGTCCTTGCACATAACCAGTCTACTCTTCTTATCAATTCTGATTTGCCCACACCACGGCCTCGAAGGGTCAGTAAAACAGTACCAACCAGGGCAGTTGGCATGATGACTGCGACCGAGTTGATGTCGGACAAAACCCTATATCCAAGGGTACGTAAAAGTCGGATTCTGACGTCGGACTCCCTTGAACTTGCGGAAAGATTGTTTCCTGTGGTACCATCTTGTCGATCTTGTTGTTGATGAAGGAATTCTTTGAGACTCCACGGCTCGCGGAACCTACAGTCAATTCTACCTAAATTCAATGACAAGACCGACGAAGATGACAAAAAGTCGGATAAGTTCTCTTTCTGCTTGGGTTTCCCCAACAATTCGCTGACATATGAATCAACTTCAATAACCTTGTCGTATTGTAAAGAGACCGGACAAATGTAGACATCCTCTGTCCGGCCGGAAAGGACAGAATCCAGATAGAAGTCGAGGATACCAAATCGAGGGCCGAGTAGTTTACCAGTCCGACTCCGGGTACCTTCGATAAAGCACTCAAGGTTATATCCTTGCTGTAGCATGGTGTCCAAATACGCCTGGACCAGAGTTTTGTAAAGCTGGTCATCACTGAAGCTTCTCCTGATCCACATCGCACCGCATTTTTGTAGGAAGTCACCAACAATGGGGAAGTTGAGATTGTCACCAGCAACCACGACTGGAAGAGTCAGACCCAAGCGGTAGCAAATCAAATGCAAGGTGACATAATCGAGATGTGAAGTGTGTCGTGGTAAAAATATAATGGATTGATTCTTTTTCGCTGCCTGTGCTGCGACCTCCCTAAGCCTCTTGACCTCGGATTCTGAAATATGAATCGCGCTATATGCCCGTGTGAGAAGCTGGGTGGACATATAAAAGGCTCCTCGGATATATGGCTTGCTCTCCATTTTGCACATCATGTAGTCGAGCATACCATCGGTGATATCGATCAGTTGTGAAGAAATCTCATGTCTTCTCTTTTCGCGGTCTCGTAGATATGTTGGGCTGTTGGCGTCCAACAAGTATTGTTCTTCCTCCTTGCGTAGTCTCGCTTCAGTCAACTCGACAATCTTCTTCCTCAAGATTGGAGAGGCCAAGGTTGCAGTCTTGAGTTTGGTGGTGTACCCAGAGTAAAAGACAGGTTGACCGACGATATTGTCGTAACTCCGCCAGTCGACGCCCCGTAGGAAGAGTGATAGCTCATGTGCAAAATTGATAGGATTCTTTCTCAGCCGAGCCATTCGACCAAGAATGCTCTGGTCCTTGTGCTCTTCACCATGATCGTTGGGTGGAGAGGTGGTCCCCGGCAGCTCAGGTCGTACCAGGTCGGCCATTGTCGACTGAAGGGAGGGAGGTGGCGGGAGGACCGAAGGGAGAAAGGAACAGAGGCTACGTGTTTAGAAGCAGCATAATAGTGTGTTTGGGGAGGAGTGTTGGCAAGAAATGAGGGTCGTGATGCAGAAAATGCCACACGAGACTGCGTGTGGTTCTCATGTTTGCATGTATGAAGCACCCACCCCAAGTACCTTGGGAGTACCTACCCATTGTACCTAGGTAATCTCGGGATCTCTTGGAAGGTGCGCGGAACATTCACTGGGGCAGGCGCGACTGGCGCAGCTTTCCACCTCCGCATTTCCCCCAACTTTTCTAAGCACGTGATCATCACCCCTCATTTTCCCAACAAACATTCAGCACGAAGAAGCATAAAACACCAGCACCAATTCATCTATGTCTATAGGTACCTGCTATCCCGTTCCGCATCTGTCACGTCCCACGATCAACGTCCTTCTTCATATCGACCAGAGTGTAGGACTTGCTGCGATGCCATTGGCCTATTGGGACTGTACGTGTATCTCCAACTCGCTCAAAGCCTCTCCTTTGCCAGTATAAAACATTACGACTTATCTCCTGCGCTGCTGTGATCCATAGCCTTATCGCCTTCCTTCCGGTCATTTCGAGTAATCTCTTTTGTAAAGCACTGACACACTGTTCGACGAACCCTTTTTGGCGATACTCTTGATCGCTGCGTGATGCCGCAGGACCAATTTCCCATTGGTAACCTTCAGGCTCGAGTTGTCCAGAACCAATGCGGCCGTCTTTTGGTTGCCAGGGCTTGGCTGCTGCGACGGCAATCGGAAGATCCTCCTTGCATGAGTCCTGAATGACAGCGCAAAGTCCATGTTCGCCAAGTTCTGTTGCGAGATCGCGGGCGTCAGAGTATCGTGGCAGATCTTCACCGTCATCAAAATGTTTGTAAGCTTCATTGATCATAATGACCAATGGCTGTAAGATGTCGTCTGCGTCGACTTCCTTCGCCGTCAGGACTCGTAGCGAATATCGACCTGACATGCTTGGACTTTCTCAATACCCACGGTATGCGATAATACCTGGCTGTTTCTTTTATTTGCGAATCAACAAGCTCAGGTCTGTCTTTTATAATGCCAAGATTTGTGTTCCAGATGAAATATAAAAGCTGCCTCTGATCGCTTCAATCCCCAGGCGTTGGTGTCATAATGTCAAACTTGGAATCGTCTAGGTCTATGAATGTCTACACGCGCAAATGATCTGTATTCTTGTCTATTTGATCTATCAACCTAGGATGATTCTCCTCTATATAAAAATGAGTGTCCAACAGAGAAGACTGTGTCAAAGGGCGCAGAAAAGGAGTAAGGGTTGCATTGAGAGGTTGCACCGCCACCTAGAAGAGCGTCCTTCCAGGCGCCACGCTAGGGGTAAAAGAGTGCTAGATAGTGCCCAGGACATTACTAGACCAGGTGCTAGAAGTGCCTAAGGTGCCCACTAACTTAGGTGTCCACAGGGCCAGCACATAACAACCTGACCTAAGGACTACTCCGTACATCGGTACCTTATAAATCAGTCGCGATCCCTCCACCCCACGAATCGCGATATCACGTGATGTGACGTCCTCAGCTGAACGTTTCAACAAAATGATCCCTTGCGCAAATGTGATAGACAACTTGTTTCAGTTAACATCCCATCGACTCTCAACAAGTAACCACGCCGTTTTGCCTTTTTTTTTCATCGGTCCGTATCTGTCACTTTCGTTTTTCTCATCGGAGGACCTTCCCACGTATACGTTGTTCTTTGAGTCTTCTTGTTGACCACCAACTCTCTAATCAAGAGATGTCGCACTATTCATAAACTGCGCAAGATGGTTACCTCACCCAACGATAGATACGGAGTGGTACTGGATGCTGGTTCGTCCGGAACACGAGTTTACGTCTACAAATGGCAGGACAATACAGTTGCTCGTGAGGATGCGACAGTACTCCACAATCTACCAGTCCTAGAATCCAACGAGAAATGGACCAAGAAAGTCCACCCAGGAATTTCAACATTCGGAGAAAACCCCGAAGATGTCGGTGAAAAACACTTGGAAAAACTCCTCGATCATGCGCTCGATCATATTCCCAAGCATGCTGTACCTCACACACCGATTTTCCTGCTTGCGACTGCGGGAATGCGTCTCTTACCAGAGCATCAACAATCTGCCCTCTTACGAAACGTCTGCCAATACATTCGCTCCGAAACACGATTCTTGCTCCCAGATTGTGATTTGCATATACAAGTAATACCGGGTGAAACAGAAGGGTTATATGGCTGGCTTGCTGCCAATTATTTATTAGGTGGGTTGGATAACCAGGAGGATCATAATCATGGAAAGGGACATCATACGTACGGCTTTCTGGATATGGGTGGTGCGTCTGCACAGATTGCTTTCGCCCCAAATGCGACCGAAGCGGAAAAACACGCCAACGACTTGACTCTGTTGAGATTACGAACCAATGACGGAATACCCCAGGAATATCGAGTGTTTGTCACAACATGGTTAGGTTTTGGTGCGAATGAGGCTCGAAGACGATATGTTGAGGATCTTGAAGAATCGTATAATCTGGACGGACTGATTGAACTACCCGACCCATGTCTACCGAATGGTTTAAGAATGTCTATGGACGGAAAAATACTCCATCACTCAGAACAGCCCACGGCAACAGATCACCATCTACTAGGCACTGGCAAATTCGATGAATGCTTAAGAAGGACATTTCCATTGCTAGAAAAAGACATTCCTTGCCCCGATGAACCATGCCTCGTTCACGGAATCCATGTCCCTGCTATCGATTTCGACGTCAACCATTTCATTGGGATAAGCGAATACTGGCATACAACCCACGAGATCTTCGAGATGTCACACGAAGGCAAAGCCTACGACTTCAACACGTACCAAACGCGAGTCAAAGAATTCTGCGAACAGGATTGGTCCAAGATTTCCAAGGGGTCAAGCATAAGACCTGGGGCAAGAAAGTCGACGAACACACGGCGCTAGAAGTCTGCTTCAAAGCCAGCTGGCTAATTAATATGCTACACGATGGCATCGGAATCCCACGCGTGGGTCTCGAAGACACAACATCTGAACACAATGGAACAACCGAACTGATCGACGGCGCCAAAGACAAAGGGTTTCTCGACCCGTTCCAGGCCGTCGACAAGATCAAATCGACCGAAGTCAGTTGGACGATGGGAAAAATGCTTTTATACGCGTCAGCGAGTATCCCGGCAGCGAACGACGACGACCTGCCCGTCGGCTTCGGCAGCAACGTGCCCGGGATACCAAAAGACTTCCAATACCCTAGCGGCGGGCGTGTACAAGACATCACCGACCCCTTCACAGACACCACCGACGACAACTCCAACACCAGCATTAGCGACCGTGTCCACTCGACACTCTTCAACTCCGACTCACCACACCGACTACCAGGATTGATCCTATTCCTCCTCATCCTGATCATCGCAGGATTCTACCTCTGCGGCCGCGACCGCCGTGCCCGCATCCGCCAGTCCCTCTTCGGCGCACAATCCAACAGCCCTAGGAAGAAACACTCGTCTTCCTCTTCCTCCACGCCATCCAATGCAATCACATCCCTATCCTCCCTGCTCAACAGCATCCTCGGCCGCCGTCCCCGCCGCATCAACCGTTTCGACATCGAAGACGCAGCGAATACACGTCTATACAACCCCGACTCATTCGAGCTGAACGGCCTGTCGTCCTCCTCTTCTGCATCATCATCTGACGACGAAAACGACGACGACAACACAGGCATCGAGCCCTCGAAAGCTTTCGGCCGAACAAAGAAATCCACATCTCGATCCTCCAACACCAACGCCAACGCCAACAACAAAAAATCCCCCGGCTCCGGACGCTTGACGCCCGTCGCAATTGACCGTCGCGGCCTGGTCGTGCGCACAGAGAGTCGTGAGCATCTAGGCGCCGCTGAGAGTACCCTGGGTACAGCCGCCAGTGCCAGGCTGAGTAGTCGTAGTGCCAGTCCGGAACTCACACGGTGAAAAGGTACACATGGCGTCCTTCATGGGCTGTCCTTGATTTGATGCGGTTTGGTTCTACTACGGTGCCCGGCGCGCGGTGCGAAGGCTTGTATATATAAAAGCGTGGGAACACAGGGAATGGAGCACAGAGCTGCGTATTAAAGTACTAGATATCTTCAAGGTAGATACGAGGTGGAGTTGGGCTTCTCACGTATATATTGGTGGGACACGGTTCCGTGTGACTGCGTAATACAGAGCTTCTTAGCATCTATGCAATTCTGATACCCTGGTGTCCAAAAGTCAGGATCTATGGTGGTATCTTAAAGAGTGTAAGAAACCGTATGAGAGCGCCATTGACTGGCGCTATCTTGGTCTCTAGGTCGATGACCAAATTCTGGGCTTGCTGACGGCCCCATGGGTCATGTTGATCATAATGTACATTCAGCCACTCCAAGATGTCGGGTCCAAAATACAAAGCCTTGTAGACAATTGCTGGACTTTATCATTGCCAACCTTGACATTTTCCCTCCGCCTGGTTTACAGCACATCGACTAACTGTAGACTCACCCCGCAGCGCCGTCGTCGCCGCCGCCAGTGGAAGGTTTCGCTCCACTCCCAACATCTCCTTTCCTCGATGTTTTCAAGGTCAACGTCAAGCCAACCGGCTCAGGCAAGTTAAATTCTGGAATCTCGAGCGCAGCATCGCCGTCTTCTCCACCAACTGGTTCTCGGATTGGTCGAAGGAGTGTGCTACTCGTACCGCCACTCCGCCTTTTCTCGGCAGCTGCTGCCACCATGCTTCCAGATAACGATGTCCCAGATCCATTTCCTAAGGCGGTTGGACCTCCTACGACGCCTGGTGCGACGGGTAGTGTCGCCGTGACCTCTTTATAGAATAATTCTAGTCGTTCTCGATCATTGCAAAAGTTTTCGAGATCGTCTTTGATTTGTTCCGGTGTTACAAAGTGTGAGAAACCTGAAGCAATGAGTGCACGGCGAGATCCGAATGTATCTGCTAAAACCCCTGGGTGAGGGCTCGGACATGAAGAAGGCTGATCTGTTGCTGCCTGAGGTGCATTGGTACTCGGTGTTGGCGATATCACTGAAGCTATATTGACTGGACGAATATGCGGGCTCGAAAAAGGGCCAAATCGAGGTGATGCAGCATTGAGAGCGATGATTCCCGAGGCAGACATAGCAGTGGGTCCTTGTTGTGTATTCATAGGTGATTGATTTGAGGACTGGGCGGCATTGTTATGGCTCGAGCCATTGCTGCTATTATGAAAAGGAGGTGGAGGACGGAGCATAGCCGATGAAACAAGATCTCTGCTGGCGTCCTTCTTGTTAGGATCGAACTTGGACGCCTCTTTGTTACTTGCCAAACGCGAATTGAACAGTCTATTCGCCAGCAACAAAATATCACCATCATCTGTTATCTGAGCTAGGATGACACCACTGCGATGCACGAATTGCGTGTAGCGATAGTCAAGTTTTCCCCAAGAATATGTAACCTCGATATTTTGAGGGAACTCGCTTGCAGCCTCCATGTCGAGAACAAAATTGAAGCGCTTGAGAATTGCCTTCTGATATAAATGGATGTCAAAATTGACGGCAGCTTGAGGGCCGAATGAAGTAGCTGTAAAGTAGGCATTACTTGTAACAGAAGCGCTACGCTTTGGAGGATCCATGGCAAGCTTTATTCGGTAGTACGCACGAAATGGTTCCGTTTCAGGCACTTTGCTCGCTTCTGCAATGGGCACTTCGACAAGTTTGAGTCCATATTTTTCAGCTTGGGTCGTCCAGTTCATGAC
Organism: Exophiala lecanii-corni; assembly: GCA_003955835.1. Taxonomy (NCBI): domain Eukaryota; kingdom Fungi; phylum Ascomycota; class Eurotiomycetes; order Chaetothyriales; family Herpotrichiellaceae; genus Exophiala; species Exophiala lecanii-corni. The sequence goes on along the minus strand of CP034372.1, from coordinate 3,029,714 downwards.
TGCATCATCCACCAGTTTGGACGTCACATTTAGCCAGGCAAGTTCAATGTGGTAGCAATTCTCCGGGCTATGCAGGCGGTCGTAATGAAGATTAATAATTTCAGGTCTATTAGACCGCTTGCGGAGATCGACATCGATCCGAATCATCTTGGAGAGTGTGATAGAGCGGCGTTTCTTTTCAGAGCCAAACCCTTTGGCGAGCTCGGAAGAGGAGTTATGTGTTTGAGTTTGTGATACCAGGTTGGAACCAGAACGCGATCGGCCACTAAATGCATCACGAGACGGTTGTTCGTTGATCGGGGTAGGAGGAATGGATCGGTCAGACCTTCGACTGGCGGGAAACCATGACTGCCGTAGCTCTTGTCGTTGAAACCGCCAGTCAGGGTTGATCGAGTAAAAGTAGTTGCCGTCTTTGAATTTATGTCGACTATTAACATGTTCGAAGAGTTTCTCTTTCATCAGGTCGTTACCGAACTCTACTGCCTCTTCACGTGTATCAATATCCCGGAAGTTGTGAACAAGCCAATTGGTGAAGTCTTCACCCTGAAAGCAACTGTAATGTAAACGTAGATGCCATCGCCTGTTCTTGATCTCGATACCACGATCTCCCTGCATGGCTTGAGCGAGCTTTGTCATATTGAAGGTGTCCCTTTCAAACTGCTCTTCTTCTGGAAGCAGTCGGGTTGACTGAATTTCACCAGCCTCCTCGGCTGCGATCAGTTTGTCTAGCTCTGTCGCGACCATTTCTGAGGGGTTAAGCGTCTCTAGTGTTATCCTCAAGGGATTCTTAGCCTTACTCTTCATATCACTGAAACGATTGTGAGCCGGTCTTCTTTCTTCGGGTGGCAGGTAACGAGCTTTTTGCCATATCTGTGTCAATGCCCGAATACCGCGTAAGTGTATCTCTTCATCATTGTCTTCGCTCTCTGCCGTTGTAGGTCTCCAAGTATTAGTTGGAGGTTGGACAGGGATCAGTACAAATCGTGCACGCCAGAAACGGAGTGCCTTTGCATCAGCGTCTGGCTGCTTTTTGGCATCCGCCAGATAAAGATCAGCTTGTTTCCATGGATATTGCTCTGCAAAGCCACCAAACTGGATATCTCGAATCGTATAACCCGGCGAAAGTATTGTACGAATATTTGGGTGATAAGTGATCTGCTCAGGGAAAGGCGGATGAACGGCACGTTGCTTGCGAACATACTTGATGACCCGAATACGATCGGCATCCTGCAGTGAGATTTGTTGAATGGTATTGCCCATGGACATGAAGATGAAGACACCATCTGGGCGAATAAGGTTAGGGGTAAAAAATGATGAACTGTCACAAGTGCCAGGTCCGACAGCCTCCAGGAGGGCTGGCCCAACGACCAATTGGTACCCATGCGCAAACCTAAGCGCCAACATTTCACGAAGCAGGGTATCGCGGGATTCAGGGGTTTCCAGTAAATCATCGTTATCTTCGAGAGAAATGTCGTATGTGGTTGTATTGTAGTCCATTTCAAGTTCGTTCTTTGACGGAAAGTCCTCAGTAGTCAGAGGGACGGAGGCAGGAGTACACAAGGAACGCCATTTTACTGTTGCAGCACGGGGTTTCCGAGGATACAGGTGTTGCCATCTGCCAAAGGACGATTCCCTCTCCGGATGTCTCTTGAGAGGATTCGAAGCATTTACGTTGCGAATTGAGGTGAGGTTGCTTCGTGGAATGGAACTCGCCAGTGATGCTGCCAGCCAGCTGTCGGCGGGTCCAACGCTGCTGGGAAATTCCGTGCTACTCAAAACTGAGGAACTGTCGGTGTCCGAGTCTGACTCTCTGCTATCTTGCAATTCCACCTCTCGCGGGTCAAGCGATTTTGGGATTACTTTAGACTGTGGCTGCTTGTCGCGGGATTCTGACCTATCTTCAAGAGGTTTACGAATGACTGCATTGATTGAAATTGGTTTCGATGGAGTCTCATCTGCTCTGTTGGATGTTGCCGTCGATATTCTTGACAAGGGGGAGACTTCCTCATGGGTATTGTCACTAATTGTGCTCTTCATGGATACTGATCGTATGCTGGCAGCTGAAGTAGCGACAGTGGGACGCGAATGACCAGGATTTCTCAAAAGGGGGTGAGCTTGAGCATTCGTGATATTCACCTCGGTACTGGCAACCGCTCGGGTTGGAGGTGCTAAGCCTCGCAAGGAGTAATTCAAATTCCGGTTCACTCTAGGTAACTCGGGGCTTTGACGTTGTTTCAAAGTTGAAGATGCGTCTGCAGATATCACTGACGACAACTGCGGTCTGAAGGGTGAGTTCAGCGTTTTCTTGGTCGTTGGCTTCGCTGATGGTGGTGGTGGTGTTGTTGCCGCATGCTCTTCTGAGGTTGGTTGCAGCTTACCGGAGGGCTTATTTGGCCCCGTTGGTGCTGACGCCAGCCCGGGAATACCAGAAGGTGGCCTGGAGCTTTTGCTGCTGATCATTTGCGTTGGCTGGACAAAGAAAAGGCCAGCATCATAGGCGTCCATACGGTCATATATGTCTCCGTGGGCTTTTGCATGACTGGACAGTAGACCTTGTTTGGAACGAGAGACGCCTTCACTTGGACGCCGGTGTCGTGATAAGGTTGGTGAATGAGACAAACTTCTACTTCCACTCGAACGTTTGCTCTTTGAGCGAAGTCGAGTTGACCTTGGTAATGCCGAGGGCTGTGTTTCGCTCATGTATGGTATAGTCATATCTGCCATGCCCAATTCCATGAGGCCCATCATTTGGATTTCGTACATTCTAACGCGAGGTTGGAAGCGGCCCTTTTTTAGCTTCTTTGGACCCATGATGCTCTTTGAATCATCTTCAAGTATCCTCACGTCCTCAACATCAGGTTCAGCAGACCAATAAGATAGATCAATCCACTGAGGAATGCCGTAGTTCCAACCCTGTATATGATCGCGAGTATGCGTCGACATGAAACTTGAAAAGTAACGTGTACCATTTGAAGCAAGGGATGAGACCGCGGGAGACAATTTCCTAGGCTGAGCAGCATCCGAATAGTTGGGACCATGACCAGATCTGCGTGGGCTGAGGGACAGCTCTGCCAGAGCAGGGCTAAGACTTCTGCCCTCATTACCTCCCCGCCCGAGCCATATTTGAACAAGGGAACCGAATGGAGAGGCATTCTGGAAAGGCAGACAACGTCAATACCAACACCGTATTTAGTCAATGTCTCGGAGGTCAGGTTGAGTAGATCCCGATCAACCTCAAAGACGCCTGTGCCTGCAGTGATAACAACGATGGACACACCAGTTCGAATCAGATCTCGGTCCACATGGTCATTAGAAAACTGTGAGCAGGCAATATTAATGGCTTCTAGTATGTTGCCTTTGAGTGCCGTGCTTGGTCTCCCAGCTATTCGTGTCACTTTCATTTCCTTGTCCTCGAAACCGGTATTGGTGGCTGTATGGAGCGATATGTCTCTTAAGAAGACTCGGAAATCCTTCTTCAGTTCATTCAATATCAAGGTCCACTGAGCGCTCGCCATGTCAGTAACCACCACTCGGTAGAAGTCTTGATATTGGCGCGATGTCATATTAGGAGCACCCGAATCGGGTTCGACCTCCAATCTCCTGTCCTTATTTCTGGCAAGGTCGAAACGATCATATTCCAGCCGTCCAAACAGGACGATGCTGACCAGATGATGGACGTCGAGCTCAGTCCATCGCTTGAATAGATCTGGCAGGAAACCATTAATGACACGATTGAACATGATTTCTCCACTACCTTCCGAATCAAAGTCCCACATTTCACTCGACATTTGTACAAAAAGCACATATCTGGCAGCTTCACTGCGGAATATTGGAATTGTTGTACCAGAGAAGTACCCTGTAGGTGTTTTGTGATTGCGGACATGAATTGATTTCACAGTGAGCTTGATACTGCCAAGGAAGGTAATTTTCTGGCCTGCGTACACAGTCTTGTTCGCCAGTTCCTGTCCAACAAGTCGCCACATGTCCGACCTGGCGATATAAGCATCTCTGAAGCTCAACTCTACATGGGAAGCGGTACATTCTTCCAGGGATGCAGGAGATATTGAGACATTTGATCTTGACCGCAGACCGAAAGCTGTCGCAATAGTATTCTTGACAGAGATCTCTAGATTGGCCTGCTTGGCTTTGAGATCAGGTGGGGGCAGTTTAGCAACACAAAGGTACCGAGTATCCTTGTTGAAGCCCTGATCGCTGATTGCGTTTACACCAAATGTTCTCCTGGGCTCGCGTGCTTCTCCATTCGGCGATTGAAAATCACGCACGTCCGAGGGAGAGTCCAAGGGGTGGATCTCGACCAAATCTCCTTCTACGACGCCCGCAGCATCCAAAATAGACTTGCTGATCAAGACATCTTCAGTGGAAAAGTTATCGTCGTGCACCCACAATGTGGCTCGTGCAATACTTTCTGCAGAGAGTGACTGCGAAACCTCTCCATATGGACGTGTAGTCGTAGTTGTGGCTCGAACGGTCGATCCGCTACTACTTCGTCGTTGACGCTTGGTGCTGTGCAGAGGGAAAGACATGATCCAGAGTTCCGAATTCGTTCACATTACTTCCAACGTCAAATCTGCTGCACCATAAGATACAGAGCTCCGATGCACATGAGAAGCCGCTGAGGATATCACTGGTGATTCTCGACTTGTTTCACAACACACATGATGAAGATTGCGGGAAATGTTTGATAACACAGTCGGGTACATCGAAGGCAGTCCGTAGAGGTGAATACGATGGATTTGGTATCAAGGAACGAACAATCATTTGTGAGGAAATTGTGATAGAAGAATGAACGGAGGTGTTGAGGTCGCGTTCATCCAAGTATAACGCTGCCAAGGCTCCCACGTTCGAGCACGTGACGATAACCAGCAGGTGTCTCTCATGAAGGACATGTAAACAAAAATGTTTGTCTAAATCAATGGAATAGTTCGATCGATATAACTATCTCAATCAGAGCAGCAATCTTGCAGCTATATATAATACAGGTTATCGTTAAGGATATCTTCGTCAATCGCCAAATCCGGGCAAAAGATGCGCGCTCAACTCTATCAATCGTCGATCGTCAATCATTATATGTACAGATCACCACACGCTTCTGGTCTCCACATTCAGAAGCCATTTCTTCACACCTTCTCGTAGGACGTTGTCTTGTTTCAACTCCTGTGTCAGAGTCCTGTCGTCGATCTGCACTCGACCCTCTGTGTTTCGATAATTCTTCGTCAAGTCGTCGTTCACACTTTTCACCACTTCTTCCAAAGCCCCAACTACCGCTTGACGACAGTCAGATTGAGACAAGACATGTAGCGGGGCGTGTTCTCTTGACTTTGCCGAACCGGCGATGTCAAGAGGGGCCGACTTGACAGACTCTGTTGTCCCAAGCGAGACCGCCCTCGAGTGTGTTCGTGAAGGCGTGACAGAATATTGCTTTTGCTGTTCACCCTCGTTGAGGACTCGTTCAATCGCGTCAGTCAAGGTTGTATCAAAATCCATGACAGTCTCCATGACAAACTCTTCCAAATCCTCCTGCGCCACCCCAGAGATTGAATGATTCACACCGACAGTTTCCGCGTCACGATGTGAACGACCATCATTTCTATCACTCACACCACGATCGGTGAGCTTGCGACTGAGCGTGAGACGCTGAATGGTGAATGTCCGTACATCAGCGAACAACGTTGTACACACGTGAACCCAGCGGTCGCCGTTCGCATCAGTCTCGACAAATGAGTTCGAGAAATCGTCCACTGGTGTTTGTTCTCTTGACATGCTCTGCTTGACGTCGCCCAGTAACTCCTTGTAGGCCTTGACTCCTTGCAAGCTGAAATCTTCATGGAAGCGTTGCAGATAACCAGCCACATTGATATTTTTCCTTCCGTTCTTGTCCCAAGCATGGGATCTAGAGCTACAGGACGAAACCACTCCATCGCTAAACACTGATGACGGTTGGTGATGTAGGGATGGAGGCAGCGAAGAGCTTCTATTGTCTGTCCAGCCAAGGAATCCTGGTATGTTGATATCAACATCTATAACACCATCTTTATCGTCGACCGTGAGACGTGGCGGTGGAATGTCATTCGCAACATAGGATGGGCGCCTAGTGCCTACCGAGACTGTGTCGTCAGCGATACTGGGCCTTTTAGCACCCAGAGCATTAGCTTGATCGACCATAGATTCTAATGGATTGAACTTTCGATGCAAGATTGGCATGGAGGTCGGTGCCTGTGGACGGCGAGCTTTTAGATTATTTGTGCTTGATAACGGATTCTCTCCGTCACCCGATGTCGGCGTCTCTTGCTTACCCTTCCAGAATCCGCTAACGTTGTTGATTATTGAACCCCATTTAGTGACCGATTGGGTTACGGAGTTTCCACTGGTGCTCTCTCTGCGAAGTATTCGGGCAAGATCTGCACTGGCGCCAGTCTCCTCACCATCAACAATGGCGTGTTCGGGAAAGTAGCTATCGTTCTTTGTTGTAAAGTGAGGGATTGGGGTCCCGGAGTTCGGTGTCACTGTTGAGCTTGTTGCGTTTGTTTTGCGCGCGTGACTGAAAGCTTCTTTCGGAGTAGAAACAGTTTGAGGAGTAGAAGCCCCATTTTCCCAGCCTGCTTGTGCCAAACCGGAATGAGGCGCGATTCGCAAAGCCTTTCCTATCCCTCCAATACTCTCATTGGAAGAGATACTGGTAGAAAGTCCAGTGACTTCACGACGAGCGAAAGTTAGAATGCCATCTTTGGAAGAAGCCTGGCCATGACGACGAGTGTGGCCGTCATGGAGACTCTTTGTAGCTGGAGAGGAGGACATGATGTCTGGCGTCAAAAGTGGAGACCCGAAATCGGTGCCAGGCTTGACAACAACATTGGAACTGAAGGATTTGGGTAGGAAGGATGCCAGCAAGAAAATGAAACGTCTTGCTGTAGAGCGACTATCACAAATTATGATGGTTCGCGATGCTAGGTCGCTTGTCCGAGACTTGCCTCTAGTCATGGACTTGAATTGTTTTCGATACCAATCGGGACCAAGTCGTTCAAGCCATTCGGTGTGACTACCCAGAAAAGCAGTCAGAAGATTGAAAAGAAAGAAATTCTGCGATTTGTTGCCGCTGATACGCATGAGAACTCGAGCCTCGTCAAGCCAATGACCACCATTCTCCAATCCAAAGCCGGTCAGAACCCGAGGCACCCGGAGCGCATAAGTAACTCGCCACAATGTTTGTTTAATAAGCTTCTGATATTGCGTATTGCCATTGATTACGTATGAGGACTGAAGATAGACGTTTCTTTGGTTGGTGCGTTGCTCGGCAGGTCCTTTGGGAGCCTTGGCGGCAGACGAAATAATGGCCAGATTGACCTGCTGAAGGAGATTACCAACCTCTATGCGCGCAGCCTTTTCGACCACACGCAGACTTCGTAAGATGACATCCCAGTTGCTGACAATGACGTCTACGCCTTTGTCTGTCACGGTAGAACTAGAATCCAACGTCTGGAGGTGCTCGGGAATGACCGACAAGAACTGCCATGGAGACATGTAATCTGAGCCATAGGAATTTGGAGTTCCTGAAGGTGTAAAAGATGCTCGGGACGAAGGTCTGGCGCTCGAGGTACCAGGACGACCCTCACTATTTGGTAAATAACAAAGAAGACCGATGGCAAAGATGGGAGTCTTCTTCTCGACAATCTTAGGCTTCTTGGCCGACGCAGGCAAGTCGTACTGTTGTTGGGGTTCTAGATTTGGACGTCCGCCGTCCAGAAGATCAGTCGAGGAGCTTCGGTGTTGCCGGATATCTTCCTGGGCATCTGGTAGAGTGATGGCAAACATCCGGGTAATCAAGATGGCGTCTCTAGGTTCCGAGTCAATTTGTCTTGAAGACGCGAGACGACGATGGGTGAAGACGGCCTGAGTCGCTGTGCGAGAGCGCACGAGAGGGGTCCGGGGAAAAGCCGGGCTCCCTGGCATAACCGTGGGTGTTCGAGGGGCGATCTCGCTGGCAGGGCTTCTGTCTCCGGGTAAGAAATGCATCTTTGTGCTGGAGTCGGTCTTTGTGGCGCTGCTCACACCAAACATGCAATCCAAGACATTGCCGAGGTGGTCTGTACTTTCTGTGTCTTTGCTTGCACCAAAGGAAGATGACCCGGAGATTGTAAAACTCCTGTTCCTTGCATGGCCTTTGATCGGTATGAATGTTTCGGCGCGTTGGACGGACGGTGTGTGTGGAGGTGACGCACTTGATCTCTGGGAGGGTGACTGGGGTGTATCAGGTGCCTGGGAGTCATATAGAAGTAGTGGACGTTCGTTGGCACCAAAGACATCTTGAGCAACAATTAGTCGAATGTCTTTGGTCTCATTCAGGTCGAGTCCTGCGGAATCGTCGAAGGGCGTGGGGCGAGGGGGAGGTGAGCCGAATGGAGTAGTGGGCGGTGAGATGGAGCTGTGACGAAGATCCAGAGATTGAAATTCGGGCCATAGCAGAGAGCGAGTATGAGATTCGTCCGTGACGCTCTCAAGTGGACCAGCTCTACCATAGCCTGGGATGAGCCTGCTCAACATATCTGCCACCTCGATCTATTCCTCGACGACACCGCATTGACGATCAGCGCAAGAGACCCATGCAGAGTCAGAATGATCCTGCGCAGGAACGTTGTAAGAAGGCGAGGGCAGAAGGAGTGCAAACAGGAGACACACGGCGTTGCCAGGGAGAATTTGGCAGGTAATGCATCCTCCTTGACGTCGATGTCGACGGTGCGATTGGGGAGAGACAGTTGAGGTTCGGATCGAAGTAGGAGAGGCGTGGAGAGGTAATATGGTTTGGGTAGAGGCGACTTGTTAGTCACTGAGTTTGAGAGCCAGTCACGAGCAGTAGTAAATCCCTTGAAGTTCCGCAGTCGACATTCCGCTAACCAAGGACGAGTTTCGGGGAGATGTAATTTGGAGGGATCCGGGAACTCTGAAATTACGGTGAACATCCTCGATCTAACCAAATACGGTTAACGCGCCTCTCATCCGATATCAACATACATCATCCACCATCCACCATGCAGAACATCCATCATCCACGTCCAACCATCCGATTTTAATCGCCAGCAACCGACCTCAATGCATCAGTGTTATCCATCGTTGTCTTCCTGGTACCTGATACCTCCCGTGACAACCTTTAGGTGAGATACTCGCGATCGGAACCGGTCTTTGGCGTCAACACAAAACCTGTGTCTCAAATCCTATTCCCCATGGAAGATAGTCTCATTAATAGGTCTACCATCAGACCCCCAACTACACATAACAAAGAAATCCTTGGCTCAACGAACATGATGTAAGCTTCATTAGGGCCGAACGCTCACACTGCACAGGCCACACTATCACCACTTTGACCTGAGGTTCATAGTCCGACTGAACGAATCTATACACAGGTCTTCGCCCCAGTGGTTATCCTACCACATGTGGATCTGTTCAAGACAGAATCTCTATCTTACTACCGGTCCTTTATCCCACCAGCTGAGACTTGCGCTTCTTCATGATGTCTTCGTCTCCGGTGACTATAATCACTGGCATAAACCGGGCTCTGAAACCACGATACAGCACCCGTCCACCGGCTCAACGAAAATCAAAACGTCTCTATATTCACTTGAAAGCCAAGGGGCAACATACTCGTCGTGGTTCGTTGCATGCATGTGATCTTTAGCTACATCACGTGTGCACGCTTCACGTGTCAGGTATCATTTGCACGTGTTCATCTATCCTCTCCTTGTGTATATAAACTCGTGAGATCTCATCCTTCGACCGTCTACTCTTCCTCAGCTTTGCCTCTGAAACGCTGCCAGTTTCCTATCCTATACCGTCCTTCTCTTTGTCATCCTTACAGCTTCATACCCTTTATCAATCACCTGAAAATCCACTTCGCAGGAATTACCCGCAGCTCATCAGCTTGTATCACTTTTGCAATTACCATAGCAAGCCTAGCCACTGATGTAGGGAAGAAGTTCATCACTTCCCAACGCTAGGCTTTCTTTTCATCGATCTATTCCTTATTCATCATGTTTCTTGATAAGAATGGCCGCCAACATGAGGTGTTCGATCTGACTGGCGACTCTGATGATGAAAGTGCAGTGCCCGACATTGAGAAAATTGCCAACGTGCCGCTCACCATCAAGGAAGAGCTCGATAAAGACGATCAAGTCGCTAATAGTGTCAACTCCCGAAGTTCGTCCCCCACCTTGCTCACATCATCCACGATCCAACCCAATCAAGGATATGACAACTATGCTAACAACCGAACGCCTGAAACTACCAATACTGCTGCCTCCACAGATACAGCCTCGGCTGATCTGTTGCATCATGGTCAAGGCATGAAGGAGATGGCAGATCCGGTTGAAGACTCGGGGCGAAATATGCCTGAAGTTTCAAGGGAGCCAAATCCCACTCCAGCTGAGGTTTGTACCGATCTGTACAAGCCGGAAGATATCAAATCTGAGGAAACCGACGGCACCTGTTTCATGGATCGTGCAAACATTCCAGATCTACCTAAACTTCCCCAGGAGGACTTGCCAGATGACGATATGCCAGGAGATCTAAGCGCGGATGAAAGTATGGATATTGGCCCTCTCGAAGCTCTTAGACTGTACAATCAAGCAAATGCGACGGTTATCAATGATGAAGATGGTCCAGAAGAAACGGATGATCGCCCAGTGGGGTGTGATGATCAACACGAAGACGCACATGATTGGGCATCGTCCCTTGTCGAAGAGGCTGCCGAGATCCATGCAAAGCAGGCAGCTGATTTTGCTGCGCTTAAAGAAACGTACCTTCGGAAGAAGGCAGCAAATACCTTAACTCCAAAAGATGAAATCGAATTCCTTGCCGCGCAAGAAGATGAGAATCGGCGACTTGAAAACCTCAAACGAAGCCAAGAGCAAGTTGATGAGGTTGAAGTAGATGCACAGGCGCCAATACCACCTGGCTACGTTGAGGCAGAATCGTTGTTCTTTCCCGAACCGCCGCAGTTGCCTCAAGATTCCAATAAAAAGAAAAGGAGTGGGCCCAAACCTCGAAACCGTGTCAATGCTCAAGAAACCCGTGATGCGATGGCTGTGGGCACCAGTACAAGTGCAAGGAAAAGGGCAGCACCAGCGCCTGAAGATTCCACTAGACCTCGAAAGAAGCGGCAGACCAGAACAGGAACTGGGAGGCGTGGGCGTCAACCTATTCTGAGCAACCTGACTGGCTTGGGTCGGACAAATATAATCCAGCAAGCTCAGGCCAACGCAAGTGCTCCTGATATGCCCCGATTCACAGCGAAGAACAAGGCTAAAGCGCTGGAAGAACTTGTTGCAAGTATCCCGTCGGCAGATAGGGCTCAGGCTGTCACTGATAAGGTGGCATTGTCCAAGGCCAGCACAAAGTTTCGCGGTACTGGTGCAGTGAAATCTGATGGTAAAGGGGGATGGAAACTCAAGAATATGGAGTCATCTTTGTACAATCATCAGTTACTCGGCGCAGCATTCCTCCGAGACCGCGAAAACGGGACACAAAAGCCATTGGGTGGTATGGTGTGCGATGAAATGGGGTTTGGAAAAACGGTGCAGATGATGTGAGTTGCAAATTGGGACCGTAACTGATGCTATTGGGACTAACTTGGACAGAGCAAATATTCTTGATGGACAGCCAGAGCCCGATTCACCGAACAAAACGACATTGATTATTGCACCGTCGTCCTTGTTGAATCAGTGGATGCTCGAGCTGGAGAAACACGTAAAGCCGAAGTCATTGGGTCGCGTCATTCGCTTTCATTCCGGCGCGCGCTTCCATAGCAACAATGTCCTGGAGGATTTGCGTGAGTATAACATCATTCTTACCACCTATGGTGAAGTGCAAAAAAGCTATCCGACCTGCCAACCGCCAAAGGAGTTGTCAAGCGAAGCGCAGAAAAATGCTTAGTGGGCAAAATATTACAAGGACAACGTTGGTCCTCTTCATCAAATCAAGTATCATCGGATCGTCCTGGACGAAGCTCGTAAGTCTGTCGTTGCATGAACTCAGTCTTGAAAGCTAATGTTCTTAAGATCACATCAAAAACCACACCTCCAAAACCTCGTTGGCAGTTCGGGCACTCGTAGGAGTTTACAGATGGGTTATAACAGGAACACCAATCCTGAATCGCGTCGAGGAATTGTACCCGTACTTTGCCTTCCTCAAAGTTCCACATACTGGTTCTTATGAAACCTTCTGTCATAACTATTGCAACAGCAGGAACTCCCATGAGACTGTTGATATGTCCCGGATTCACAATATCCTCCGAGCCATCATGCTGAGACGTACTCACGCTGACAGCATGTTCAATGCACCGATTGTCAAGCTTCCAGGAATCACTCATCGAACACATCTGGTCGAATTCAATGACGTCGAACGGGCCATATACAGCATGGTCAAACGAAGATTTGTGCATGATATCAACACGATCTATCGAGCCGGAGAACTTAACGCTCGGTACAGCAATATCCTTGCAATGATTGGAACTCTCAGAATGCTTGCCTCGCATATTTTACTATGCCAGGACGTGATCAAACAATTACTCAATGCTAGCGACATTGAGGCTTTGTGGCGCATGACAGCGAAAGAAGTCGAGTCTGTCAAGCAAACCTCGGGCGAAAGCATGATGCTAGGTTTGAGGAAAATGATCGCGTCGGGTGCAAATACCATCACTACCCATCAATCAACACAAAGTGCACCAACCGCCACCAATAGGGAAAGCAGCAATGACGATGACGCAGACCAAGGTCAGAAATTTGGCCTGTACTTCAAATTTCGCCAGTTCCTAAAGGCTCTCAGTGCAAGCAACTCCTGGATTGAGCTCCACCTCCGAACTGTTTGTAGCATGTGTCGAAGCTTTCCATCAGATCCAGTCTGCACTTCCTGCTTCCATGTGTACTGCAAAGAATGCATTGAATCTATGAAGCACGACGTTCAGCGGCAAGGTGACGGCAGATTGGCATGCATTGAATGTGGTGCTCATTTCGAAGAAACAACACCATGCGAAGGGCTGGCAGAGCTGGGTTTTCGAAGTGAAGAGACGATGAAGAAAGCTAAAAGAGTCAAGAAAAAGCGTGACGCTCCTCAGACGGCAGAAGAGACCACCGGGCGACAAGATGAAGTCCACGGAGAAGGAGAAGGAGCTCGCGAGAAAGATTGGATCGAGTTGTCGGACGACGGCCATGTTCTTCCGTCAGCCAAGCTCAGCGCTACGAAGGCCGCCATCCTCAACTGGCGTCAGACCTGTCCTGGGGACAAGATCATCATCTACACACAATTTCTCGGTCTATGCCGCCTACTCAGCAAAATGTGTGCCACGGAAGGGTGGGGTGCTGTCCAGTTCCATGGCAACATGAGTTTCGAAGCACGAGACAAAGTGATACAGAGATTCACAAACGAACCAAACACGATCATTATGATCTGCAGCATGAGAGCCGGCGGTGTTGGCTTGAATCTGACCATGGCGTCAAAAGTCATCATTCTCGACCTCTGGTTCAACTCGTCCATCGAGGCTCAAGCCTACTGTCGAGCCTTCCGCATCGGGCAGGAAAAAGAAGTCGAAGTCCTTCGCTTCGTGGTCAAAGACAGTATCGATGAGGACCTGATCAAGATGCAAGATCGCAAAGACGCAGAAGTCACGAGTGCGATCGGGCGCGACTCCATGGGGAAACGAGCGACCATTTCTCAACTGTTGAGTCTCTTCGGTAAGGTCGTTGAGGAAGGACAGAATGAGTTCATCTTGGTCGAGGATGAAGGCTTCGACAATGACGAACTGGACGTCGACATGGTCAACAGACTGCCTCCCAGGCCTTTTTGAGCAAGGTCTAGGAAAAGGGCAAGCTAGGCATATGATTGGTCAACACAGCAAAAACAGCAGTGCGGAGCCGTTAGTGCTGAGGACATCGTTGGGTTTGAGTCGGACACCCGTGTCAAACGGTGCTTCGTTTTGAGGGTCGCGCAACGTACTACCAGTACGACTTGCTTTCGCATCACCCACCAATGACAACACCGGTGCATGACGGAGCAAAAAGAGCCAGGACATATCCAACGCACTCTTGACAGAGAGACCCTTAAGCATCACCGGTATTAACAAGCGCTTCAAAGTTCACCCGCAAGACTCCTCAGACGCTCTTTGCCATGTCCAGACCAGCACTCGCTCTTTCATCGCCCTGACCCCAGCCAGCACCACGAGCACGACAGCTACGGCCTACCTTACCCTTTTCAGCTTCGAGCTCGGCGCCACCATCGCAGATACCAATAGCTTACGGCTCAGAGGCCGAACAACATGAACAATAAATCTCCCAAACACAAAAGTCCTTACAAGATCTACCCTCTTGCTCCTCCGTTTGCAAAGACAGATCGTCGTGCGTAGATTCGTTACACCGGACCAGCCAACATAACCCGTTTGAGCCCAAGTAGACGCGTGATGCGTAGATCGATAGCGATACCATGTCGATCTCAATGTCGAATCGATCCTTCCTTGGCCCCGTGACTATGTACTGTAACTCAGTAGAATGACTAACAAGCCCCAGTCAAGTCAAGTCAAGTCAAGTCAAACCAAGTCAAGACAAGCCGACGTGAACACGAACACGGACGTGAAATCAGCTTTTCACAAGAACATATCACCATATCACCCCTATAACTCGATGGCTCAAGGCGAACAAGCCTTCTGATGAGTTCTGTTTAGCCAGCCACCGTGGTCCTGATAGTGTCTGTCCAACGATGTGTGACTCGTGGTGGACGTGAGACCTGGATGATTATGGGTAGGTTGAAACTTGGTAGTGTGCCGTCTTGTTTGTGAGGCAGTTTCGCTTAGCTGCGCATCTGTTCTCTCGCGTGGGTTAGCTATGAGTTGGACCATCGATTCATGCGTATATGAAGACTATAATGGGCCAGGTTCAAATGGTGGCACGGAAATCTTTGATGTCAACGAATGAAGCGCGCAAGTTTTAATGGATAGTAATTTGGCAATTCTGACAATTTCTCGCTAAGGGGTATCATATAACTTGGAATGTACGTGTGTGCAAATTCTCTGGCATTGATGGCCAGGGACGAAACAAATCCTCAGAAAAGAGGTCGAAACACAAAAGGAAAAACTTCTTTGCTTGTCCTGTCGTTTTAGGACTGTTTGTGGCATCTTGCAGGTTGACCCATTTCAACAACGCAGCCGTCCTTCTCGTGCTTAGTGAAATCTCCCGACGAGAAGAACTTTCAATACTCCGCCCAAGCTGCCCTTTCACTTGCATTCAAGTTCACATGTTGGCGGCGGTTTTTCTTTTCTCTTCGCTCTCCTAGATCAACTTTTCGATATTTTTGGTCCATACGTTTTCCGTGCGGAATTTCGCCGCCTTCACGTCGTCGCGTGAGTGGATGATCAAATAGCAAGACAACGACTGTCGCTGGGCTGCGTGCGACATTCGACAGACTTAAGCGCCCAGCTCCTTAACAGCAGCCCTTCTCCTCTCCAGAACCTCACTCTTTTTGATTCTTGTCCTCAGTCCTTCGCTAGCATGTACCAAAGCATCAATACTGATCGCATGGTTGGTCATATTGTGATTGATATAAGTGTAGACTTGTGCAGCCGAGTCGAGTGCCAAGATCTGGTTTTCGTTCAACTTCAGTAACGCCAGAGCAAGTTGAAATAAGAAGGAGGAGCTCGTGCCGTCGTGTTCGTCGGGTTCGTTCTCAAGCTCAGGCGTGGTGGAGGTATTTGGGGTTGATGGTGTGCTCAAATTAAGAGCTGACATGTCTACGCCAAGATTGCGCGTCGTTGGCGTGATCGCATACGGGAGTGCATCCGAACTGTTTAAGCAAAGACTGTCCATTACGTATTAGTCAAGGCCAGCTCGTCGCGAGGGTTACAAGACAACGACTCACATGACATCCCACACACGATACAAAGCTTCACCACCTGTTAAGACTCCAGTGTATAGAGATAGGAACCAGTGAAAGGTGCAAGCCTCCAATTCAACACCAAGCTCGTCCAATTTGGCGCTGAGTTTGGGTAAGACTTCGGCTACGTACTGCCGAAGGACAACTTGATCGGCTCTAGCCACAAGTAAGGTTGAGCTGAAATATTGACTGGGTAATATGACATCAATGATTGCCACAAGTAACCAAAAACAGTCTTCCGCAGTTGCACAGATAAGGAGCAGTGATGCGGTAATCAAGTTCATCCCTACAGAAATCAAGTCAGATCACGTTCCCTATCAGATAGACACTAGGAACTTACCTTGACAGTATCCGATCCGGGGTTGTGTAATGAATAGGCTCTCAACAGCTCCTCCAGTCTTTGAACTCCTGGTCCATTACGGAAGAACACGTTATCCGTCAGCGTTCGCCCGACGTCGGCTTTGATCTGGCTTGCAATAATTGGATCGATATCTGTTTCGTCTCGAGAGCGGGACACGAGGTCTTCATAGTATCCGGGGTTTCTCAAGGCTGTGGCACCGGAACATTCGGCCCAAATCTTCGGGCGCAAAGAGACAGGGATTCCGGACAATACCAAGGATTTGAAATGTAAATATTTGTTTTTGGTCTTGGAAGAACGGCCCAACGTCGCAATCCCGATGAGCTCTCCATTGACAACATCTGCCTCCGGTACGTTGTTTGAAGAGCGTTCGACCGCATTGCTAGCTCTCTCAGCCCGTACCCTGCGAAGAAAATCATTCCAGCGGGTGGCTCGATCCGTCTGCAAAGCATCATGCAATTCTGTCAACTGTTCAAGAAGCAGTTTCGCAGATCCGGAATCATTTGTCGCATCTGTCTCCGAGTCTGGGGTAAAGTCGCCAGAAACCGCCGTGACTGCAGAGGACTGCGGTTCAGTGACAAGGCTAGTGGTTGGCAATGCTTTTTGAGCGGAGATGGAGATTGAGGCTTCTCGGCGTGGAGGTGTAATTGCACCTGTAGCATCAGCAGTATTGACTGTGACAACTGCTCCAGCGGATGGTGTATGCGAAAGTAGCTCTCTTGGACGACCTGAAGAGACTGTGGTAGAGACTTTGAGATAGTCCTGCCATGACTTTTTGGGGCTTCCTCGTCTATTGACAACGGCGTTGACGGTCTCTCTACTAAGCCTTCCGATTGAGGACTCTCACCACTTCTGAAACTTGCAATTGTTTCAGCTCCACTCATCTTGTTCTTTTTGTGCTGCTTTACTTGCAAAGCTTGTCTTTTGCGTCGTTTCTGGTCGTAGATAAATCCATATCGATCGGTTAACAAGCCACTGCTGTCATGATTTTGGTTTGTCATGGTAGGTGGCAGTTGTGAGCTTTCAATCATTGAATCCAACTCAACAGTGGGTGGTAAGCTGCTCGCATTTGATTCTTTCCTGACATGACTAGGGCTTGCGGACAATCTGCTGGCAGTTGGCGTTCTTTTGGGAGGCGGTCGGATTTTTGCGTTTCCAGTCGAAGGTAAAGACTGACTGGATTTGTTGGGATCTTGTGAAGGATTCGTGCGGGTTTTGGACAGACTAGCCAAAGACGCCTCGGCTTCACTCGTAGTCTTGACAACTGGAGCATCTTGTCCTAAAGATGACGCCCTAGATCGTCCATTTGACTTGCCACCAAAAATTTGTGTCCACGAGGCAAAAGATCGACCGGACTGATTGGAACGTACACTTGATTCATCTCCGAGTTTCGGCTTCTTGATAGGCTTGCCGCCGATGAAATAGCTGGTGGATTGTGAGGGGGCAGAAAACATATTCTGCAACGCAGAGACTTTATTGGACGTAGCACTTGGTACTCGTGGTCGCAAGGTGGCATCCAAATCCTGACTGCTCTCGCTGAGAATGCTATTTGCTCGGCTTGGAGTCTGACTGTCTTTAATTGTTCTGCTCTCGCGTGATCCAGTCCTGCTCCGATAAGTACCAGGCTCCGACAGAGCGACTGATTTCGAGTCACCGCCGTCGGCACCGAAATCAAGACTAGGAAAAGCCTGAACGGGACTACCGGTCAGAATGTCTTCTGCCATGGCTTCACTCATCATGCCGTCAAGAGATGTGAGCGATTTTCCTGCATTGGCTGCCTCAAACTGTCCAAACATGCCTGGAGCAGAGAATCCTTGTTCCAATCGGAGTAGTCGCTTCTCCACATCTGCGGTAGCAACATTTGCTTCTCGCAGAAGTTTCTTGAGTTCTCTTTCGCGGTTGTCGGCACGAATGCGAAGGGCCGATATCTCCGCGTCTCTCTGTGCCAGATCGGAGGCATATTGTCTCACCAATTTCACGGCCCCAGCCCTAGCAATAAGTCTTTCGATGTGATCGTCACTTGCCAAATGCAATGAGCCCGGAATGTCAGTTGACGAGCGCGGGGAATCGTCGAACAAAGCATTTTGTTTATTGAACGAGGGTGAGGCATTTGTCAGCCCTGCAAGTGTTGTCTTTCTATCCCTTTCCTTTTGTGAGATGGATCTCGATGGTTTTGGAGGCGCATCATCGACCGGTTTTGGTGTTTTAAGGTCAGGTTCGGGAGAGAAGGAAGGAAATGAGGTCAAAGCAGGATCTTCCAGATCGGCGGACCTCGTAGAAGTTTTGGAGCCATGGCGCTTCGGTAGACCGCGGATGGTTTTGGGCTTTTTAAGATCGTTGGAGGCATGAGATGTCTGTGAGGAGGATCGCCTTGAATTGTTACTACCATTTTCGGACATGTCGACGACGCCTGAGAAGAAAGTTCAGCTCTTCCAGAATTGTAGTTGGGTTTGGAATTCCGCCCGCATCTTCGTGCCTGAAATATTTGGCTGAGCCGTGCGGATATTGGTGCGGGTAATTGTGTGCGTGTGCGTTTGCGTGTGCGTTTGAGTGTTCTGGTGGAATATGCACAATTTCACTAAAACGTCACTCGTCACAGATGCCGGCCGACGTTGCATCAGAGGGACCTTTTGGTGTAATGTGAGGAGGAATTGAGGCTGGGCGATGAATCAGGTGAAATATAAAGCGACAAGACACGTTGCACTCTGGAGAGATGAGATCTGACTGTGCTTGTTAGACTCAAAGGATAGAAGCTGAGTTGGGCATCTCTCTGGCAAATGCCAAACGCTCGTGTGATATGACGACAATGGTAATGGACCACGTCGCAGTTATCCGGCATTAGCAGCATTTGGTAGGCCTACCAAAGCCTAGCAAGGGATAAGGGGCCATAAGGACAGGTGACAGGGGTGTGTCAGTGGATGGCAAGGTTTTTCTCTGTCTTCTGTGGATTGCGGATCGGGAAAAGAAAGTCGGAGAATACGGAGGGCCGTGGCGGATGACCAGTAAGTGACCAGTAAATGACCAGCACGTGAGCGTTGGATGCCAATTGTGAATCTGCATTTTGAGGGTGGAAAAAAAGGGGGAGGCGGCCAGTGGGAGACGTGTTGGCCAGTGGGCATTTGGGGTCCTGCAGGCAGCCCCTGCAACCCCGAGCCCATCTGATGGGCATCCGTGGGTGTGGTTTGGGTGCCTGGGAAGCCCGAGCGCCGAGGGGTCCTGCGATGTCACAAGGGGACGGGCATGCACAGGCAGTGCAGCGGAGCATTAGAGATCGCAATGGCTTCATGCATCATTCATTTAGTCCACCGTAAAATCCCGACTTCTGCTTCCCAATATAGCCTAGCTCCTGATGGAATGACACGAATGACCAAAATGACAAGACGTGGTTAACCTTCCACGGGCGCCTGTCGTGTCACCACGTCTTCCATGGAAATGACAATCTCACGATTATACGAACACAAAAGCCACAACGACTCCTTCCATTCTCGTCGCATTATCAATCTAAAGAGACGCAGGCACACAAATCTTCCCCAGTTTCTTGTCTCATTCAGTCAGTGTTGGCAGTAGTGATCCACAGATAAGGAGGATCGCAGGAATCCCGTTGGTTGCACGCTAGGGGTTTCTTCCGTTTGCTCTTATATTTGCTACGACAACATCATACATGGCTTCATGACCAAGAATGGGGAATGCTTTACGCAGCCATGACTTCACTGGTTGATGTGTTACTAATCCGTTCTTGAGAAGGTCACGCCGGATTCGACCATACACCCCCAAGCAAATCTTCATCATGGGGCAGGGTTACTCTATGACCACGCTCTCGGCAGCGTCTGCCAGTCTCAATAGCCCAGAATTGGCAGATTTGGTTCCCGATAAGACTCTGGCTTCAGCTCGTTTCATGAAAAGCATCAGAGCCAAAAACACTCAAGGCTTTGTTTTTGTCAAGATCGTTATGAAACCCTATCCTGCTTTCGATGTGCGAGACTATGTTCGACAAATTCTTCATGAGCGTCGTGTTCTGGCAGATATACCTAATGCCCTTGGCTATCAGAAGCTTGTTGAGTCAGGAGATTCTGGGTTTCTCGTCCGTCAGTATATGTTCAGCTCTGTCTACGATCGACTGAGTACACGGCCTTTTCTCGAGGACGTTGAAAAGAAGTGGCTAGCCTTTCAGCTTCTCAGTGCTGTCCGTGATTGTCACAGTCACAACGTCTATCATGGGGATATCAAAACTGAGAATCTGTTGGTCACATCTTGGAACTGGCTGTATCTGACTGATTTTTCCTCTTCCTTCAAACCGACCAACCTGCCCGAAGATAATCCTGCTGATTTCTCCTTTTATTTTGACACTTCTGGTCGTCGCACGTGTTACATAGCTCCCGAGAGATTCACAACCACCAGCGTAGGTGATCTACAAGGGGAATTGAATTGGGCGATGGATATGTTTAGCGTCGGATGCACCATCGCCGAAATCTTTCTTGAAGGACCTATCTTTTCACTGAGTCAGATCTTCAAATATCGAACCGGGGAATACAGCCCGGAACATACCCATCTCAACAAGATCGAAGATCATGAAGTAAGATCCATGATTCTCAACATGATCGAGCTCGATCCGGAGAAACGCTACTCGGCAGAGCAACATCTATCATTTTATCGATCGAAAATTTTCCCCGACTACTTTTACAGCTTTCTGCATCAATACATGCTGGATCTTACCCGAACTGCCACCGCGTCGAAACCTATTATCCTGGACTCTGCTAGTCTCACCGAATCTGACGATAATATTGAACGAGTTTACTACGATTTCGACAAGATATCATTCTTCCTAGGCTATGGTCCAGTTCCTTCAAAATCATCCTCCAAGTCATTACTTTCTGTCTCCTTGCGTACGAGTAATGGCCTCAGATCACTAGAAACCAACCCCGCACTTTACGATGGAAGTCTTCTTTTCCTGACCCTAGTTGTTGCTAGTCTCCGGAACACCGCAAAGGCATCTGCAAGGCTCAAGGCATGCGACCTTCTTATTGCCTTTGCCGAACGTCTCCCAGATGAGGCGAAGCTTGACCGCATCCTTCCTTACATTGTCGGTCTTTTGTCAGATAGTTCTGACATTGTCAAAACTGCCGCCATATATGCGTTGACGGCTCTTTTTGAAATGGTTCAAACCATCACCCCCATCAATGCCTACGTGTTTCCCGAGTATATATTCCCGAAACTTCGCCTATTTGTCCTGAGTCCGAGCAACGAGCCAAGTGTACTTGTACGTTCCGCCTATGCATCATGTCTTGCATCACTGGCTTTGTCTTCATCACGTATTCTGGATATGATCCACGCAATTCGAGCTGATGGACGACTTCCAGCACTCCGGGCAGAAGAATGGGCACCCGAATCTTCTTATCATGGCCTTTATGACGTTGCCAGAGCGGAATTGGTACCACATTACGAAGAAGCGACTGTCGCTTTGATCACAGATCCTGAGCCTTCCGTTAAGAGGGCTTTGCTCGGTTCAATATCTCAACTTTGCGTATTCTTCGGAAGCACGAAAGCGAGCGAGGTCATTTTGACACATCTCAACACCTATTTGAATGAGAAAGATTGGGTTTTACGATGTGCTTTCTTTGAGGCCTTGGTCGGTATTGCGTCCTACGTAGGAACTTCCACCCTGGAGCAATTCATCTTACCTATCATGGTTGGGTCTTTGATCGACTCGGAGGCATTTGTGGTTGAGAAGGTTTTCAGATCTCTTGCGCGAATGGCCGACCTTGGTCTCATACAAAAATCCACAACTTGGGAATTGATCGATATGGCTACCCGATTTCTCATGCATCCTAGTGCGTGGGTTCGCGAAAGCGCCGTACAATTTATCTCTTTGTCCTGCAAATATGTTTCCAAGGCTGACCAAGCTTGCATCATTCTGCCGAGACTTGAACCCTTCCTAAAGACCAAGATCACTGTCCTGACGGAAGATAGAATCTTGGACAATCTCAAACGTCCGCTATCCAAAACTGTGTTTGATGCGGCAGTCAGCTGGGCGGCAAGAAAAGGCAATAGCATTTTCTGGACAGCTGCGAGCCGTGATGGCGCCTTCACGTTGTCTGATCCCAGTACCCCACAGGCTCAAACAGCATTGACGTCAAGGCTACTCACTCGAATCAATCCTGCTCAAAAAGACAAGGACGATCAAGCCTCATTGGAAACCTTGCGCAACCTCGGTTTGACCGTCGATGATGAAATCAAGTTGCTTGCTCTTCGGGAGTATATCTGGCATGTCTCCAATTACAAATCAAATCGAGATCTGGAACATGGAGCCAAAGATAAGGAGATGGATGACCGCGATGAGAAACACCGAATGCTGAACACTATAGTATCTTTGAACCAAATCGATGTGACTCCGCAGAACATATTCTTCGATCAACGTCAAACAAGTGGTCAGCTAACAGGGAGCACCAAAAGTCGTCCAGCATTATCAGAACACAAATCCCGCCACGATGAACGTCATAGCCTGGCAGACGCTCTTCTCGATGCTTCAACCAATATTGATGAAAGGTCTTCGCGAAAACAATCGCCCTCAAACGCTCTTGGCATTGTTGCTAACACAACCAACTCTTCAAAACCACTGAATATTCATACTCGCGGTCCGTCTTCTGATCGACCTGATGGACCACCTTCGATCAATATTGATGATAGTTCTCTACCGAGCAGTTCTAACCTCACCAATGGTGGACAATCTCCTGGTGGAGCTGAACGACTATCACTACGTCGAAATACCCCTCTTGAATTGAGACATCGAAATAGTGGGATCAACTTGATGAACCGAAAGGATTCGACAAAGGCCGATGCTGAGATATCTACCACTTCAGAGATTGCTTTTGGTAAGGTGGACGGTGCATTATCACGGAAGAGCACAGCTGGTCACTCTGCTCTTGCCATAACAGTCAATGCAGCGGACAAGTCCAGGTCCACATCACCAAGTCCAGGTCGTAAAACCCCGGCTTACGAACTCAAACATTCCTATAGCGGTAACGACCCAAATATTCTCAAGTTGCTCGATCACCACTTTATGGAAAATTTCCCCATTGATCTAATTGATTTCGGTCCGCCACGTGCCTCGGCAGACTCGAAATCACCGATCAAGAGAGCAACAGATGTACCTCAGCAGGGTAGTAGTAAAAGCGCTCAAGAGCTTGTTTTCCGTTCCGACCCGTGGCGCCCTACTGGTCAACTGCTGACGAGTTTTCACGAGCACACTGGATCAATTAACCGAGTTTGCGCAGCACCAGACCATGCTTTTTTCGTCACAGCATCAGACGATGGTACTTGTAAGATATGGGATACCATTCGACTTGAAAAGAATGTTACTCCTCGATCGAGAGTCACCCATCGACATCCAGATGGCTCTAAAGTGAAAAGTTTGTGTTTTGTTGATGGTACACATACTTTCATCAGTGGAGCGGATGATGGAAGTATTCATCTAGTCCGAATAGAGTACAAGTCATTGGATGGGGGTGAGAGCTCGAAATACGGTAAACCGACTCTGATACGGGATTTCCAGATTTCAGCTCGTCGAGTTTCTCCCCAGTCAGAAGCTGATAATGAAATCGAGAATATACCGGAGTTTGCTGTTTGGTTATACCATTACCGTACTCAGACATCTCAGTCAATTCTCCTCGCTGCCACAAATAAATGTCGGATCTTGGCAATCGATCTTAAAAATATGGAAGTTGTACACAGCATGGAAAATCCAACATCTCATGGTACACCGACTACCTTTTGTGTTGATAAAAAACATCATTGGCTTTTGCTCGGTACCAGTCATGGAATTTTGGACTTGTGGGATTTGAGATTCAAACTTAACCTTCGGAGCTTCGGCATACAAGCAAGCTCAAGAATCGACCGAATATTGATTCATCCAACCAAAGGCCATGGTAGATGGGTGATGGTCAGCGCCGGTGGGGATATCAGTGTATGGGATTTGGAAAAGCTTGTGTGTCGAGAGGTCATAAGGAACAGTACATTTGTTCCTCCAACCATATTACGTCCCTATGAAAGCTTTTCTCCTGATAGCGAGACAGGCGAGAAGATCTTGGCAAGGATTTCGAGAGAGGTCGACGACGAATCAATATCCGTTGACGAAAGCCAGCAGAAGCCTGCCAATGCTGCTTCGAGTGAAACTACAAGGAATCGACAAGACCCCGGATCAAGTTTGGTTGCATTGAAAAATCCTCCAGTACAAGCCATGTATGTACTGTACGATTACCTACAGAATACATCTCAACCAGAAAACCCCAACAGATACGCACTCTTATTCACGGGTGGTGCCGACCGTGCAGTGCGATATTGGGACATTACTCGCCCGGAGAACAGCTTCATCATCTCAGGGCCTATGACCTATAATGATGAAGGCAGCAAAGTGAAACCTAAGTACGAAGTCACGCATCCATTGTTCCTAAATTCGGGAGCTCAGATTGCACTTATCCAAGAAAAGTTCCCAGATCCATCATCTGCCACCGATGCCAAATCCGGAAGTGCAAGGGCAACACCCACGAGATCATCTCGAAAGGATCATTCTGGTGTGTCCACGCCTACAAAGACAGGTCGGACTACACCAGCTGCAACGCCATCTGCAAGTGCCACGTCAACCAAGCAAAGAGGACAATCTTCTCCCGCAAAACCATTGCGACATACCATCATCAGTGCCGAGCAACAACACATTATCCGCACACACATGGATGCGATCACGGATGTGGTTGTGCTGAAGAAGCCGTACGGTTGTGTGGTGAGCGTCGATCGTGGTGGACATATTTTTGTTTTCCACTGATCGAGACAATGGATTTTGGAAGGCGGACGGCCAAAGTAAACCCCTCCTTGAGGATACAGGATGGGTAACGCACGGTAGAGCCTTGATAGGGAGGTGGAGGATGGAGCTTTGCCATACCATAGCTTTTAGATATGGTTTATAGACAGACCGGAATATGTGGTTCACGATTCAAACATGCAGTCTTTTCGGCCAAGTGACAGGACTCCCAACCCTCCTGCATTCCTCTAACTAGTCCAGTCAAGAAATGCTTCTTGTTCAGGATGTTGAGACCGCGCCACCTCGTCTCGCTTTCCGTCAAGGATCCTAGCGGTTTTTGATCCCGAAGAGTGGTTCTTCAATTGAACCAAATTCCGATTATCAAGATCCCACCGCGCAGTCATACCTACACAAATAGCAAGCATCTGCAAAAATGCACACTCAGCCATCCTTTGATCAGAATGCGATATATAATCATGATTCTTGTTCTCAGCTCAATACAATATAAACCACGACCATGAATTCGAATCACCATGGCAACACACACGTACACTCGTCGCTCTCTGACATCAATACCCACCCTTGTTCCTCGAATCCTATACCTTGTCCCTCTGTTTTTCTTAACCTTGCTCACCCTTCGCCAACCTCTCCATCTCCTCCTGCACGTTGACGACCATCTTCAAGCCGCGATCCCTATTCCTTATCCCCTGTGCGGTGGGCAGACCAAAGGCGTGATTTGCCTGCCTGACGACTTTCACCCTCCAGCCTGCCTCGCTCTCCGTCTCCGTCTCGCTCTTCCCCTCCCCTTTCCCTTGTCCGTGTCCGTGTCCCTCCATGTGCAACCCACCGGCATCCCTCCAGACCTCATCCACACTTTGACCGATATTATCGAAGAAGCCATCGAGACCACGGTTCCCGCCGCCAAAGCCATACATTTCAAAGACGCCCTTGACGGCCCAGCGGGGCCCGAGGCTGGCGCGGATGATCTCGTCGCACTCGTCGACCGACACGACGCCCTCGTTGACCAGGTGGCACGCTTCGCGCAGCAGGATGAAGCTGAGCCGGTTGGCCACGAAGCCTTTGATCTCCTTGTGCACGATGATCGGGCGGTGCCCGCTGGAGAGACGCGTGAAGTACGACTGGGCGAAGGTGGTTTCGGACGTCGATGTGTGTGGGGACGGCACGAGTTCGATCAGTGGCATGATGTGTGGCGGGTTGAAGGGGTGTACGACTAGTAGGCGTGTGCGTGCGGAGGTTAGGAGGTCTGCTTCTTCGTGAGTCGTGATAGTGGTGGTGCCGGTGGTGGTGTTTGTTTCTGCGTCGGCCAGCTGTCGGCTCGCCTCGATGCCGCTGGTGCTGCTCCACAGATGGCACTCCCGGCTGACCTTGCGAATCACCTGGCGCCAGATATCCTGCTTGAACTGGACGTTCTCGGGCCCTTGTTCCTGCACGATGGTTGCACCGTGCAGTGCGTCGTCGAGATTCGTGCTGATCCGCAGCCGGCCGCTGGATTTCGCTTGCTCCACGACATCTTTCGACAGGTTGTCGGGCTCGCTCTCGCTGGCTGGCGAAGGTAGATACAACGGGAGCACGGCCGCAATGTGCTCGGCGAGATCGGGTCGTGGGTCGTAGACTGATACCACGGCCGACGTGTAGGTCAGGTGCAGCGCAAGGAATGAGATGCCGATTGCTCCGAGCCCGATGAGCGTGATGCGTTCGTTTGAATGGGGAGGGCCGTTGGAACAGTGCTAGCAGTATTGGTGATGGGATTAGTGGTGGTGGTGGTGGTGGTGGTAGTAGTAGAGGTGCTGCCGGTGGCATCGGCGGTTAATAGTGGAGTAGCCATGGTAGGATTTCCAGCTATTTCCGTCCTTGCTGTCGCTGTCACTGGAGGAGAGATCCAGCTGGCTGCTCGTAGATGCTGGCTTCCCTCTCGGAGGATGTCCGGCGGCACTTCCTTTGCCCGTGCAACCCTCTGCTTAACACAATGCAAGATCGCGGGTCCTTCTCACGCTTGTCTTGGTATTTGACAGAGCCCTGCCGGCGAAACAAGCAAGTCGATTATCGACGACTTTCTTTAATGTTCGATCGTGGGCTCCCAGTTCTCCGCTTTTGTCCCTTTGACTCGACTCTTCCCTATATCCACATACATATATACCTATGGACGTGTAGTCAAATCTCAAGATCAGGGAGATCCCCGACCAGCTTCTCCACCTCTCCACCTCTCCACCTCTCAACCTCTCTTATCCGCCCCGCCGTGAAAGACAGCAAAAGACAGCAAAAGCCAACGAGAGAACACCCTCCTTCCGCAACCGTAGATCCCGAGGCTCAAAGTGAGGCCTCAGGACTCAGGACTCAGGAGTCAGTAATAGCAGCAGCCGCAAGAAAAACTCAAAACCTCCAATGGAGACAATGTCATGGACCGGACGGACGACCAGGACAGAAGGAGAAGGGGAATTGACGTCGACTCGTAGGGTAGGAAACAGAGTCCAGGATCAGGACAAATAAATGCATGGGTAGATCTCTAACCGGGGAGATATCGATATTACTAACTAAGGTTAGGTATGTACCTAGGTAATGGTAATGGTAATGGTACCACTACTAATAACTAAGGTACTTCTTGTTCAATCGGAGGTCAAGTAAGCACTGTGGCACTCCAGGCAGAGAACTGACATTCCACCGGAGAGCCGGTTCCGGAGAAAAGTTGGAGATGATGCTGCCTTTGAGCCTCGGAAAGTTGGAGGAGAAAGCCCAAGTTTGAAGATTGATGAACTAACAACGCTCAAGACGGGACGGGGGAGGCAGACACCTACGGAATTCTATGGTCGATATCTTCCTACATTTAATGACAAATGATACGTATAGATAAAACAAACTGCTTTGTTTTTGAAGTAGGATTGAAAGCTTCTGTTCAAATAGATAGCCACCTAACTAGTTATACCATATCGACCTCCCTGTCAGGTATATGGAATCAATAAGAATAGTAAGAAAATTAAATCCCCGGACCAGTAATGAGATGAACAAATGGGGGACCATTTTCTTCTAAACTCGCACATGGATATCATCATATCAAAAAAGAGTAAACTCTCCAAATATCCTTGGCAACACTGTTTGCGAGTCAACAGGCTTTCCAGACACCAATAACAACGGTCAGAGATAACATCTGCGACAATGATACGCCTTAGCTCCATGCAAATTCCAGTCCCGTATTCCGATAATGTTTGTCGATGTCGACCCGTAAGAACCAAAGGTGGTGATTATGCTTCGTTAGCTTCTGGTAAGGTGGTATGCCGAAAGGAATCTCAAGACCCTCATGCTTCGAGAACTCTGCTGAGAATTGCACCCCGACTAGGAGGTTGTTGTTTCAGATTTTCCTCAACCTCATTCTTGTTGCCGGCGGTACCACTGATACCTACACTATCATGAGCACGTTCGGCATCTTCATCTTCAACAATCTTGGTTCGATCAGTACCACGAGTATTATGGTTGAGTGATTCTCTAGCGGTATAATTGGTGGGAGCAGTGCTTGCCATACTCAATGCCGTGCTTGATCGTTGATGAACAAGATCTGGTGTGGGAGGAATGGAACCACGTTCACTTTGAGGGGTGAGATGACCAGTTCCACTGCGAGAATCTGAGCCGAGATGCTCGACAGGAGACAGGTTGCGGCTGTCCTCACGACTGTGAGTTGATGGTGCAATGCCGGCTTCTTCAACTTCAACATCGGCCGAGTCATCTTCTTCCTCAATTTCAGCAGCTTCATTGGCAAGCTGGAGACTTTCGACAGCGGCAGCACATTGCTCACTAATGTTGCGGATGATGTCAGCAATTGCATCAGTCTTGTTACGAAGGTGACGATCAGCAACATCAGACATGCTGAGTTCGGAGAAGCGTTTGCTGGCTCTCTTATTCGCAGAGAGGAGTTTTGATTCCATAGAGGGAGTGACGTCCTGACCATCGGCAAAGCCAAGTCTTGACATCCGTTTGTTGTTCCTCGAAGTGACATTCTTCATGTTATCAACATCCTCATCATCATCGTCTTCAAGCTCTTCGTCATCCTCATCGTAGCCTTCATGAATATATTCTTGCAACTCCGAGGCGGAACCAATGGAACGCACAATATGCTCCATGTGATGTGTTTGTCCGGTGATGAGGGAACGAAGATGGAGGACCACACGTTGAGCTTCATCACGTTGTCGCTGTAATGTTTGATTGGCATGCTGCATAGCGGCAATTTCTTTCCTATTGCGTGAGCGTTCCTTCTCAAGGTCTTCAGCAATGCCTTGTTGGAGAACCAGTGCTTCAAGGGCATTATCACGCTGTCTTTCAGTGCCGGAAAGTCTGAGGGTAAGACGAGCAGCATCATCCTTCTGTTGATCAATGAGACCAGTGAGTCTGCGGTTTTCACGTTTGTGTGATTCAATCTTGACGCGAAGTTCAGCCAATTCCTTGTTGAGGGATTCGACAAAAGCCTGGAACTTTTGGAATTGCAATTTCCATGTTTCAACCTCTTGTTCGAGGTAATTATTTCTCTTGGCAACCTTCGCGAGTTCAGTGTCCATGCGACCTTTCAGGTTGATAAAATCTTGCCACGCTTCCAATGCGTCGCGCGAGTATTGATTTCGCTCTCGGACAATCTCA